>VMKM01000995.1:0-197933 GCA_008360985.2 Macquaria ambigua
CCCCTTTCTCTCTCCTTCTGTTGCTTTCTGCAGGTGTTTCTGCCTCCGGAGCTGTAGAGTCTGGATCTATGGTTGTGGCCGCCTGCTGCCCCCGTGCTCCTCCTCTGCACCCGCTGCTGCAGTTGCTGTTGCTATTATTATTAGTATTGCTGCTGTAATGTTGCTCTTGGTATTGTTTCTGTTGGTGTTGACAGCCATGCCATTGCCGCGGCCATTGCGTTACATCTCTGTGTGAAACTGTACTGTGCTGCTGTAAGTTCTCTTTCCTCCTGCTCTCCCTCTCCTGCTCCCCCCCTCCCCCTTCAACCCAACCGGTCGAGGCAGATGACCGCCCACCTAGAGCCTGGTTCTGCTCGAGGTTTCTACCTGTTAAAAGGGAGTTTTTCCTTGCCACTGTCGCATAGTGCTTGCTCATGGTGGGAACTGTTGGGTCTCTGCAAATATAAAGAGTCGGTCTAGACTTGCTCTACTCGAAAAAGTGCCCTGAGATAACTTTGTTATGATATGGCGCTATATAAATAAAACTGAATTGAATTGAATTGAAACCTGTCACTGTTGTCCTGGGTGAGAACTAAACAGTCAAGCACAGATTAAACTTTCAGAAGTTATCAATGATGACTTTACTACAATTGAGAGCACTCGATGATAATCTGAGCCTGGTTTAGATTATTCCCTTTTATTTCCCTTTTATTTTTTTACATTTTCTTGTGTGCTCTGTGATTAATATTTTAAACATTATTGGAGAATCACTGGAAAAGTCAGACTTAATACAATGTTCTACTGTATTTTACTGGGATACTACAACATCCTCTTTGCTACAACAATGTCTTCTGCCATGATAACACGTTGACTAGCTCTACATGCACTATTCATAATATACTTGAATAATTCAGTCCAGTGTTGATATCATTTAGTGAGTTCATTTTCAGAGCTCTTGAGCTGTTCAGGAGGATGAAGCCAGTATTTGTGTGACCTTCAGCGTGTCTGCTGCAGACTGACTGTAGGTAAACCCAGACAGGTTTCCCAGCACAGCTGCATAGCTAAACTGCTGCACAGCCCTTCAAAGGGCTTTAAGGATTCAGAGCCCACTTCATCAGCTGGACAAGGGAAAGCCCATCTCTTACGGTTATGCAGCATTAAGGAAAAAATGTGGTGACCTTTTACATTTTTTACTGGAAAAAAAAAAACATCCCATGAGGAATGAGAGGCGGAGGTCGATTTGAGAGTGTACTCATTCTCTGGTTAATGTCCAAAGGCATCACTATCTAATCCTCAGGTCGCATTAAATCCAACAAGCTGAGCAGTCATTTGTGTTTTCAATTATATAGTCACTGCTGCAGGAACGTTCTGTCTCTTCCTGAAAGACAAACTTATAACTGCTATATGTTACTATTAGCTGTCTACAGAGATGGTCTCATTTTACGTAATGAATCCATCCCTTAAATATCACTTTCTCTGTAATTTTCCACAACTACATGTTTTTCTCCTGAAGAATATGAGCAGCTCTTCATATATTATCTGACTAACAACATATCAGCATTGTCCAGGTTTGGTGAAAATCCAGTGAAACTGTTTGCTTCGAGAAAAGGCTGACTCAAGCCACTACATCTCTGTTGGTGATGAATAAACTCAAGTGTTAAAGCTGTAATGCATTTTGTTATTTGTAGCAACTTGATCTGAATCCCATGTTTGTGTGGTGTGTGAGATACCTAATGATTAATCATGTAACAGCTGAGAAAAGTAACTAAGTACATTTACTCAAGTACTATTTTCTGCTATTTTATACTTCTACTCCGCTACATTTCTGAGCAAAATATTGTACTTTTTACTGCACTACATGTATCCTATAGTTACTAGTTACTTTACATATTAAGAGTTTAAATACAAAACCTATAATCATCTTATAAAATGATGCATTGTTACAGATTAAACACCCCCAACAGTACATGAAATACTTAAAATGAGCTCTACTTTGACCTGCTACAATATTAACATGCTCCTTACATGTTAATGCATCAGAAATTAAAAATAATCATGAATAACGAAATAAAATATATAATGATAGAATACTCTGAAAGGGGCCATTGTGCATAACAAGTACTTTTACTTCTGATACTTCAAGTAACTTTTTTGTTCATACATTTTTACTTGGGTTAAATTTTTAATTCAGGACTTCTACTTGTAGCAGAGTATTTTTACAGTGTGGTGTTGCTTTTACTTAGTAGTAGTAAAAGATATAAATACTTCTTTTAGCGCTGATTATTAAGGTCATTTCTAATAATGGAATTAATAGATGAGCTACCATACAAGCACACATACACACACATTTCTATCACTTTTCTTTCTTTTCTATACTTTTCATGCAAAACATGACTTTTTCATGGTGGATTAGAAACATGTTTAAATAGAGAATAATTTTTTTAAATTTATTTTCCCATCTTCGGGTCTAGACTGTGCTGTGGCTGATAGATGGAGTGTCCGCTGCTTTACTGACCTGCCTGCTTTAGTAATGATCATCTCGGTGCCGGCTTCATGGAACTTCTTCCACAGCTCCCTCTCATGAAGAACGACCTTAATGTTCTCTATGCTCTGAAAGAGAGCGGAAATCTCTGTTAGCAACACAAACCAAACCATCTCGTCACCACAACCTATTAGAAATAGGATATCAAGAAAAACATAATGTAATCTAAAGTATTTGCATAGACAGGCTACAGAGCAATGCATACAATCATCTGCAGTATATGTCAAATTAAAAGATTTGTACTGCATTTTATTGATTGAAGTATTTCATTAGTTTTGACACAAGATTCATCAAAGTACAATTAATGAAAAGCTGGCTTTAGGAACTGCTGATATGACACACTCTTTAGTGTAAACAGATGTTTCCGCTGTTTCGCTCTCCACTGAACTTTGCTAGGAAACAAGTTTTGATTTATTTTTTAATTAAAAAATCCCAATCAACATGTCCTTCCATTTAATTAAGTTCTAACTATCTAGAGAATGATCCCTCCATATTTCAACAATCTATAAACTGCGGCCATAAGAAGCCACTGTGTGTGTTTTTGCCGAGTGGACTCAAGGGTCTCCATGTGTACCTGGTCGGGCTCGCTGGAGCTGGGAATGGTGGGAGCTGTGGACGGACCCAGTCGTGACTGGTCTGGAAGGAGATCTGTCTCCCCGCCGGTCTGGGCCCGGCTCACACGTTCATCCGTCACAGCTGAAACCTTCTCCTGCAGCATCTCTGCAGGATTAGAAACATACTCAGCTGTCAGACTTATCAGTGAGTAGCTGTGAAAGCAGAGAGAAATTCCCACTGGCATGTGATACAGATATAATATAGACTCTCTAATGCAAATAATACATGTCATGAATCCCATACTATCATGGTAACTGTAGAAATGCTCCACTGATTACCTCACTGCCATCAAGTTTTTCTCAAATGCACATATTCAGTGTAGCCTGTAGACTGCTACATGAATGTGTAGTCTGCTCACCACACTATGTTGTTGCACTTCTAATGAATGTGAGGGGCCATTAGCCTTGTACCACGAGTGTAACTGTTAAACTCCAAGTTTCCAAATTCTACATTCATTTTACTTGGTAATACCTTTTTTACTGAGAATATAGACAAAATTAAGAATTATGTATTATATAACTATGTAACAATGATGACTGTAAAAAAGTTAGCCTAGCTTTGCCTAGGAAGATTTGTATTAACAATGGATTAAGTTGTTGACCTGCATGGGAGAAATTGTATTTAGATTATTTCTCTGTATTTGTTTTATTTTTTTATTTGTAGTTAACGGACATCATTTAATATTCTTTCCAGTCCCATTTTACTCATAACTACTTTTTATTTAAATGCCTGTAAAATATTCCATCAATATTTCATTTGCAACACTCAAATTTAAACTGTCAACTCATTTTATCATTGTGTTAACACATTTTTTGTATGTGGTAGTTACATTACATCCTCTGTTTAATGTAAATTTAGGTAATGTAGAGGTAAAATGGTGATGTTGCACCTCAGCAGATGTTGGCCATCATCTCACACATTTTCAACAGGCTTTTGAATGTAAATTGAAATATCTAATATTTAATTGTAGTGTATAAAATCCCTCCCCTCCCTGAAATGAATACCTGTCTTGCTCTGAGATCATGTGCTGCTAAGGTGTGCTAATACCACTACAGGCCACATATGTTTTGGCTATAAAAAGACTTACTTGAGTTGCATTAATAAGCCAAGCTGAAGAAATAAAAATAGTCTGAATGTCAAATGTGGACATAAAAAATCAGCAAATATTTTTTTTCTCTGCTCTGCTACATCACCATATGTTTGTAGAACAAGAATGTATGTTTCTTCAGCAAATATGAGATAATTTGTTTGGACTGGACTGGGTGTCCAGCCACCAGTTGCTGTTGTTGGTGAGAAAGTCTGGCAAAGACGCTTGACGGTGGAAAATAGTAGAGTGGCTTATTATTAGACATGAAAACGTGGCTCAGTTGATCATAAAGGGAAACTTCATATTCACTTAACATGTTCAGTTGACATGATTGAAGACCAAGTTTCAACACAGTATGCTATCATTTAAAAAGTTAGATTTAATATGGGCCGAATAAATTCCCACATATTAACATATGAACAATACAAAATCACTAATTAGATTTCAGCTGTTTTAGATATAATCAATATAAATTGTTGGGGCTCTGTAAATAATACTATAAAGAGTACGGTCTAGACCTGCTCTATATGAAAAGAGCTAACTTCTGTTATGATTTGGTGCTATATAAATAAAATTGAATTGAATTGAATAAATATAGGCAATACAAAAGCAATACAAAATCAGCAATGATATACAGTATAAGCCTTTACAATACAAAATCACTATTTAGATTTCATCTATTTTAGGGTCTGCATCCATTTGTCCTTCATTAAATATTTAGTCGTTCAGCATCAAGGTGGCCAAGCTTAAGTCAAAAGGTTAACACTGTTTCGGCGTGGACAGCCTTCATAGCGTCCCATCATGCAATGGGGCAAACTTCACACATCGGTTCAGCATTTTTGTACTCGTCCGCTCTGAAAAGGTCACAAAGTCCTGGACCAACTTTACCGTCTCATCCGGTATCTAGAGAATCCCGGCAGCTAATAATGGTCTCGTGTGAGCCTCAGCCCGTACAGACTTAAAGCTGTTTAGCTCCATGACAGGCAGTCAGCAAGTCAAAACCTCTGCTTTTATTTTAGATTTGTGGATGAGACTCTGGATCAAAGCCTCAGCAGCAAATCACACTGACATACTGTGATCATAGCTGTAGTAAACATGCAACTGAGAGTGCACTTTGGTATGGGAATGCATGTGAAGTACTATAACACGTTGTAAAAGTGACGCACCTGAAGGGCAGATTTTAATTTAATTATGAAACATGCAGGGATCAAAAGTAGCTTCAAACTGGATGGATTTGATTTTTTAACAGGAACGGACCAAAACCAATGAAAGAATCTGGTTAAACTAACGGTGCGGGTAAAAATAGAGGATGTATTGTCATTATGTTGACGGTCTTATGTCCCTCTGTCTCTCACACCTACAGAACCACTGCAGATTGTCATTCACACGGCTTCATAACCCCTCATCTGTGTCTGCGTCTCATCCAGCTGCTGCTGCTCCGAGCTTCACGTCAGCCTTCAGCCTCTCAAGGGTGTCATCCAGCTCCAGACTGCAGACACTGATTTTTGAGTGCTACTTACAAGGCTGGAACTACTGGTGAGGGATTAACAAACTACTTATTTCTGCTTCATACACATTATTAAAAATGCTCTTTTCTTGCTTGAATTTAAAAACATTTCAACACTTCAGACTGACATATTTCATATTCCGACTATAATTTGTCTTTCATTTCATGTTTCAGCTACTGTATTTCACACTGACCACAAGTTCTCATCACTCTCTTATAACTTTATAGTGTTCTCAATTATTTTAACGACCAATCTTTCTGAAGAAATGTACACTTTCTGTAAATGTGAAGAAATGAAAGTACTATACATCCTGTAAAACCTGTTGCTTTCTTCTCCCTGTCGCTTTCATTCCTGAAAGCTCGGTGCTGTTCATTTCTCAGGGTTGCATACTGGGGATGTGGGCCTGTAAACACAGAGCGGCCACTCTCTTAGCCATGAAAGTGGAGAGGCGGCGTCCAGAGTAAACTGATGGAGACATTTGTGAAAGCTAATAAAGATAAGGGCTGACAGGGAAATGGCCACAGAGCCTTTTTTACAGTGTGAAACTGGGCCTTTCACTGGTCCTGTTTAGCTGAGCAGCACGAGCCAGAATCCTGTTTCTGTTTCTGTCACTCTGGACACTCAGTCTGAAAACTATTCAGGGCATGTATTCCCACGCACACTATGCCACACTGGTACCTGCCAACACTATAAAAAAAAGTAAATAAATGAGAACAGCAGTTCTGTTCTAAAGTGCTACTAGGGATCAGTTCATGATATTTTGAATACATAATGTTGTATTTAAATGTGTAAAATCCTCAAGGGAGTCTGGTTTATGCCTGCTGTTTACACTGTAAGAAATGTTTGCTTTAAATGAATCTGCTTGTAAAACATTACAATGCATTTCAAGAAGAAGAAGAAGTAATGGCTGTACAGCAGTGATAAACAGTGTTAGTAATTTTCCTATGCAGATGTGGAAAGTCTGGAAAAATCTAGAGGATACATTTGAGCATTCCCACATTGAGAAAGAGTTCAGAAAAAACACTATTGTCCCTGGTGCACATTTGACAAATTTAATTTAGCTCCACTTTTTCCACCCATGCTGCTGGTGGAAGTCACGTGGTCTTGCCACTATCAGTATGCATCATATTTTAATCTGCACTGACCACAATATTCAAATCCTTTCAGGAGGTCTGCAGATAGTAGAACCAGACTTTTAAATGACAAATAAAAAGCCAGAAAAGCATTTTAAAAATATATGATTTATGTGTGTTGTATAGGCTATATGAGATATATGTGTGTGTGTTTGTGTGTGTGTGTGCGCGTGTGTTAAGTGAGACTGCTGTAATAAATTTCAATCTGCCGCCATTTTGTGTCTGCAGCTCTGATGCATAAAGGCCTGAGCATCAACAGTGAAGACTTTTCAGTCTAAACAACAAACAATATTAGATGACCAATACGTCAATAAAGCACGCAAAAAAGTCCAACATCTCTAATCAACTGCATAGTCTGACAGTATTTAATTCCACTTCCCTGCAAATCTGCTACAACCTACTGAAACAGAGATTCCTTTTGGAAAATCCCCCTAAAATGATCGAATATAGGAAACAGATTCAAGCCGAGCTCTGGCATTTAATCTAACCACAAACTTTTCCACAGGATAAATGCGATGGCCACTGTCACAGAAACTCCCACAGTGACTTCAGTGCCCATCAGGGGTGGCTTTCCAATCCACAGAAAAAAAAATGAATAGACTACCCAATGTCTTGTCGAGGGCTACTTTAGATTAATCAAGAACCCCTCAAACACTATCCTCCATATTTGAAAAATATTTTGAGAATAAAACTTTAAATTTAAAATATTCACGCCATCATTTCATTACGTTCAAATTGGCATTTGTTAATACCTGCCAAGTACAGGACAATATTTAAGCAATACAATTAAAATGTAAAGTTCTAATAATAATAATAATAATGTGGTGTTATGTGTGTGTGTGTTATTATAAATTGTTGTAATAGTAAAATAAAATATACCCTCCATCTGTAAATTAGACCAACATTTTTGCTTAACTTGATTATCATGTTATTACATAATAATAACTATGTAAAAAAATCACAAACCAAAAATAAGCAATAAGCAATGGACAGAAAATGATTGTAATTTGCTGGACCACTTTAGCCTGTTTCACACTCCTGCTCCCTCCACCGTGTTTCTGCCCATTACTGTCAGATTCAAATCTTCCATATCAGATTGTCGTGCCGTGGGAGTTGAGTAGTCTAATGATCGCAGCTGATTTCCCTCACAGAGGATGACACTGTATTTTAAAGCCCTCCTGTCCTCTGACACTGTCTCCTTAATGCACCCGCCTGAAACAGACAGCGCTGTTTACAAGCACTCAGATAATCAGCAGATAATCAATTTACAGTGCAGCTAATCAGCAGCAGCACCAGCGTGTCTCTACTGTACCTCATGCAGTCAGCTATCATCTGCTTAAATCCATCCCTGTGCACCGCAGCTCTGTCTTCAGCCTGTAAACAGCGGGGTGTTTCCCTTCCCACAGCGGCTGCACGTGCTTTTAAAAACGCCTGTTCTCAAGCGGGACTCTGGAGGCTGCAGCGGCGGCGGCTGTCCGCTGGGAAGTGTCTGTGCGTCGGCCGGTTCGGCTGCCTTAGTGCCTTTCAGCTTCTCCAGCACCGAGCTGCGTTCTGCGCCTGTGCAGTGCGCACTCTGAGCTCTGAGGGGGGAACTCAGTGGGGTGTTTTCTCGGAATCACACACGCATGCACACACACATTGCTACACGTTGCATACACACAGTTGCTCAGCCCCCTCGATGTGTGAAAGCAGCAGGGAGAGAGTGATTTGTCCCCCTGCTTCTCTCACCGGGCTGGTCCTGACGCTGCAGCGGGGGAGCAGCGCCTTGCAGGCGGACTGTGCATCCTCCTAGCCTCGGTAACATCCAGTCACTGGACAGCAACACTCCAACCACCATCTACATTTATCTGCCACACTCAGCCAACATGCACTTCTGCTATCCATTTACTGTATAATCATTTTCCATATGATCTTGCTTTGAGATAATACATTATTTGATAGGCCAATTTAATTGTAATTGCCTGAATGAACTTGTCAATATTGAGCCGCTGTGAGATGAACCGTCTCCACATCATTACTTCAGGTCAGCAGGGTGGACTACACCTCAGGAAGCCTTTCATTCACCTAAATTGATGCTGACACACTGCTATAGATGTGGCTACAATGCAAAACCGTCTACAGCAATTATCATAGCGGAATAAACATTTTACTTTCATAAAATAACATACTTTTACTCAAGAATATTACTACAGCGTTCAATTGCCTCAGGAAATGATGACCGCCCTTTAGTGCAGCGATAATAAGCTACACCTCAAGAATTAGGATCTTTTTTTCCAAGAATAATTGAAACCTCCAAAACACTCTGTTATCCAGCAAACGAGATATTACCTCTGACCAGCAATATATTTCAATAAATAGATTTACAAAAGATAGCAGTTAATAGTAAATATAAAATAAAATAGCCTACACAAATCTATAGGGTACCTCAAAAACAATCTGTAATCCGTCTAAAACATCATTCTTGCTCTGGCTGATCATACATCTCAATAAATCGACACTTGAAATAATCTC
Organism: Macquaria ambigua; assembly: GCA_008360985.2. Taxonomy (NCBI): domain Eukaryota; kingdom Metazoa; phylum Chordata; class Actinopteri; order Centrarchiformes; family Percichthyidae; genus Macquaria; species Macquaria ambigua. The sequence goes on from VMKM01000995.1 coordinate 9,376, forward strand.
TGCCAATTTGCAAAATAAAATGCAGTAATCCAGGCCTACTTGTAGGGTATACTTGAAAAAAATACGATTGGTCGACCATGAAAAAGTTTAGTAAGTTTGAGTAAAAGACTAAAACCTTTGTTATTTGCAAAATGTTTTTCTAGTGTCAGAAAAATGGGTCTAATATCAGGGCCCCGTTTTGTTACAATAAAGAAAGTTTTAATGGAACTTTTTCCAGTCTTCTCATCCCTCTGTGAGTGGCCTATAGAGTGTTTATTTGGCACTTTACAATGTTATTAACATGTTACTAATGTATGAAGTGCTTCAAACATATGGTATCATATTAACGTTCCTGGATTATTTGTTACAATTTAACTTTTTTATTTTGATCACTTGTCGGTCTTTGACTTATTATGGTTCGACTATGAACCGCAACAGAGGGCCCTTACCTTTTTTTTTTCTTTTTTTCAAATTGCAGGTATATAGCCTGTGGGATCATAACTACTCAACGAATGATTTGATTTAAAAAAAACAAACCAAACACTGGTAATATATATATACATTTAAAAAACCGAGATTTGGCATAGTGACGGCTCATATGGATCACTTCTTACGCTCAAATGATCCTTTAGTGAACTTGTCAGCCTCATTATAACGGCCTGAATGTAAAACCCGTTGGAAATTATATTCTAGAGACTCTTTACAGCACCAGGCAGGTTATGCTGTGGCACGTTGCTGCAGCAGCCATCACTCTGCAGACCTGCAGCCTCTCGGTGGTGGGTGACTGACGCGTAGGCCGCGCTGTGTTCGCAGGTGAAATATGCGCTTGTGGTTTTGCGGTAAATGAAGCATAAGTCTGCAGCGCGTCTATAAATCAGGTGCCAGTGTGACTTATATATCTGTTGGTGACATGAGCGATTGAACGGCCACCGTTTGTCATTCGGCCGTGTGTGTGTGTGTGTGTGTTTGCAGCTCTGCTCCGCTGCCTTTCCAAGCAGCCTGATAGCGCTGCTGACAGACACTCTGCTACGACTTTCTCCAACTGCTGAAAAGTGGAGATTGAGCTGCTGCTGCTGGGTGCTTTATTCTCCAACCTCAAACTATTAACTACACACACATTCTCACCTCACTTACACTCCAAACCTCACATCCTCTGCTTAATTTACTCCCATGTAAAGTTGATACATCGGTCATTATTATTCTATTATTTTCATATTTTTCTCGTGATACATTTAATTGGCTTGTTGATTGAACTATTAACTGTGAAATAACGCCTGAGGTGTGTTTAGCTGAGTGTGCTGATGTCTATCCACACCACAGAAACTCTGCAAAAGCCTTCATTGTGATGTGGCTGCATTTATCTCAGTAAATGCCCTTATTCAGTCACAGCCAATTAGACAATCCATCTAATTAGCCAGAACGCAATTATACTAAAGCCTGCACTCATTCAGAGCCTGTGGAGTCTGGTAGATTCAGCATTTTGTTCATTAGGGAGAATAATGGGCCTTACATCGCCCAGCTCTAATAATATCAGAGCATGTGGCAGTTCATGAGATAAATGTATATTTACATGCATGTTACACATAAGGCCAAAGCCTGTGGAATTACTGTGAATAGATGGGAAACCTGCAGAAATGTGACTGTTTGTCCATAGTAACCAAACAACTTTACATGCAGTAGAGAATCAGAAAAGGCTGTTTCATGCTCATATTTGACGAAATTAACTATTTTAATTTTTGACAGGCTTTAGCGTTGCAGAAATGCACCAGACTCCATAGAAAAATGGACAGTTTTAATAAAAAGTGAAAAAGCATTCAACTTAAGAAAATACTGAGTAGTTTTGGATCAGTGTTAGTGATCTCTGTCCATTCTTACCTCCCGCTTTGCTCTCAGCTCAGCCTGACCTCTGTACTCCTTCAGTCCCCTCTCTACTGGGGGAATGTCAGTCCTCACTGTGCCAGACCCAAGCAGCACCTCTGCAAGGCAATCAAAAAGTTAGATTCTTTTTTTTTATAGCAGCAGAATTGAGCTGAGGTTCTGGAGGGGAATTGAACCTCCACACACTCCCACCGTCACGTGGTCGCAGCAGGAGGAGGTTACAGCTGCAGTCAGTCTGACAGTGTCGGACTGGGAAATATGACTTCCATTTGGTGATCAGTGGAAGGGAGACAAACACCAGTATCCACAGGACTCAAAATGCCTTATTTTATACCCTATAACTATATTTTCATATAACCTTCCATCAGTGTGATAAAAAACACAGTGTTCGTGCAGCTACAATCAGGATTAACCCTCCACTGAATCCCTAACTTCATTACATTTTATATAAAATCTTATATACTGTATTTAAGTGTATGTGGCTGTAAATTACACCCTGCTTGTGTTCCACATAGTGCCTTAAGTATTACATTATAGGAACATTGTTATATTTCATGTTAATAGTCTGCTCTTTTCATAGTAATATTTTATTTATACAAAAAAAGTGCAAATGGTTGCTGTCCAGTGAAAACCATGCATCTCCAAATTAGATGTTTTTGAATTTTTAAAATAAACTATTTTTCCTTCCTTTATGGATTGAGAAAATCCACCCGCTTCTGAAGTTAAATAAACTGTTTAAAAACTCATGTGATTTTCTCAAAAATGCATTCTCGCATAGCTGAAAACAGGGCTGCTGTTTCAGCTAATGAAAAGTAGATATATTGGAGGTACGTGGTTTTGACAGGATAACGATGACATGCAAGAAAATCAGCAACTTCCTGTTTGTTTCTCAAAGTGCAACGTTGTCCACTTTTCTGATTAAATGTCATTTTTAGGCGACAGGCCTGGAAAAGCTATAAATTAAATTTCAGCTACATGTTATTGAAACATATAAATATGTAAAAAACATTTTTTAGGATAGTTAAACAAGGTGTAGAAGACGTCAAAGTATTAAATCTGAAAACATCGGACCCTATTCCCAGCACAAACAACGAAAAACCTGGAAATTTTGCAATTACGTATTATTATATACTTACACAAGTGCTGACTTTGAAGGTATCTATTGAATAGATTCATGTTGTGTTGACTATGTTGTTATTATATTGAAAACCAGGTCATTTTCCTGCTTTAGGTCATTGGGATCTGACTATTTTCAAACTGTGAATCTACATTTTACATTGCTGAAAACAAGCCTCCCACATATCTGAATGAAGGATTCAGACATTTAGATATACACTGCTTTGCTGCTCTTACATTCTGATTTTGTCCAGTTAGAAATGTTGGTTGCTGGATGTTCCTTCCATTTTCACCCCCTTGTGTATTATCAGTGCTTTAGGCTGCGCGTCTCAGACACCTCTGAGATTGTCAAGCTGAAAACGTGGTTCATCTTCTGAGTGGTGCAGTGGGTAAACTGCTTCAATTTCACTCATTTGAAGCGTAGCTGCTGTTGGAAGGAGTGGGGGGTGGGTGGGTGTTAGATTTACAGTGGTGGGAGTCTGGCCTTTTCTCTCCCTGGCAAAACATTTTCTTGTGTAATTGGCAGGAGGTGGGGAAACGAGGTCTGGCTAATGCACGCCACCACATTTCTTGCTCTGCCTGTTCTAGGCCTCCTTGTTTCTTCTACAGTCAAAATGGCGGAGGCTGAGGCTCCTTTCTTGTTAACTGGATACAGTGTCAGCCCCCTCCCCCCTCCTCATTCTCCACACTGCTTCATTTCTAATCACTGATTGGCCATTTTCACTCCTGGCCAATGTTGAGCCTTAAGTGGCCGCAGTACGTCACAGACAAGGTGGAGATTTCTGCCTGGGCTCCCCTCTAAAGGCCTCCAGTGTAATATTGTTCATGGCTGACCTCCAGTACATTGCACAAGCACGCTTTAGCACATACTAGGATGGAGTTGTTCTAAACAACTACAAACAAACAAAAAACTCATATTATTCATATTGTCATATTGAGTATTTGGATACAATATGCGATTCATTATCCCAGATGGATTTAAAGACGGCGGTGCCTGAACTTGGAGCACCTTGAAAACTACTTTCCTGTATGTTTTTGTGTGTAAGAAACCTCCAAACCTGCACTAATCAATATTTTTAGATGAACAAGAGATCAAATGACTATGTGTAACGTGTAACTCTGCAGTTCCTCTCAGCTCTGAACATTTTAGCATCTTTCAGCTCATTGTTTTGGTTTTATGGCCTGCAACTTTACTGTTTTGGTTTGGTCTCACTGCTCTCATCAATCTTGTTTCCAGCAGCAGCAGGCAGCTGTTTTCCACACGAAAAAACTCTGATAAACCCACCCAGTACTCTACTTTTCCAGCACCAAACAGCAGACAAACCATGTTACCTCCTAGCTAGTTCTGTATTTAGCAGCTAAAGAGCCAGGTATTTTCCTCAGGAGTTGGTGCAGACCAAAACAGAGCTAAAAGAAGAGTAAATATTGAACTTACATCTGTTGGGTGGCTTTCAACTTTATCAGGTGATAATATGGCTGTGTTGTGTTTACTAGCTGTTCCTCTACCCTTACATGGCAAACAAATCAATTGACGTTTTGCTAAGCCCTGCATCCATTATTTACTGTTGGTAGGCCTGTCAGACTTTCCGCTCTTGCACGCCCACTCAAGAAGCACCACTCAAAATTCTTAGTAATATTTGAAACAATGGGTCCTTGATTTCAGATAGAAGTTGTCAGAAGCAGGCTTCTCATTTCTAGCTGGCAACCATTTATTTTCTTGGCTGAAATGACAACTGTCCCTAGCAGATTTTATAAGCTGTAGCTATCTAGCTAATGAAGATAACGCTAGCTCCATGTTGGTTGAGTTGGTAGACTTTTATTGTTTCTCACTTACTTGTTTTAAAATGAGATTCTTGTAAAGGGGGTCTTAAATATGCACATGATGGCTACAAACACAACACCATGCTGAAAGACTGAGGCTGCATGTCCCAGGCATCCTCACCAGTTGATGATCCATGCAGAAGACAGTGAAATAAAGAAACAGCCTTGTTCTTGTATTGCAGAGTAGAGCTAGCCAGTCCTAGTATTATTAAGCATGATAAAAGGTCAGATTACATTTATTAGCATATGTTTAATTAATAGAGCTTTAGTAACATCACATCATATCTTAGCGGCTCTTTTAATCCAATTTATTGGACTGAGCAGACTTTACCATGTGTCACAACCCAGGAACACAAAAAATCCCAACTCAAGGTCTGCTTACTAGCTTTTTCCTTTGCTTTCAGCTGTATCACACGGTCTTCATCATCAGATGGAATTTGTTCAGTTGTCATAGACATGAATCTGTTGACATGTCACATATGACCTCAGTGGCTGTTATGATTTCCTCAATATCATTTGTAGAACTTCTCATCTGCTTTAAAGACAATGTGATCCAGATGAAAGCTACACAAAAATGGCTTTGTCAAATGTATTCCTGGGTTCTAACTCAAACGTCCTGGACATAATTAAGACTCTGCATTCATAGAAAATGTAATGTTGTGCTTGAATGTTTAAATTTAACTTGCTTGCTAAAAAGCTTTTCTGCAGTCCAGGAATCCAGACAATCCTGCTGATTGGATGATGATGATGAGGGTGATTCAGTTCAACTGGAAAAGGCCTTGACTTTTAGGAAACAATTACCCTCTTAAAGGGATGGTTGCTATTTTTATTTAGTTGGACCTTAGCTTCACATGATGTGTTGTAGTGTTGTTTTGAACATGTCAGAGAGTACATCTTCATTATGTGGAGGGATTTAGCTGTGTGGTCACATTAGATCTAGCCCCAAATCCTCTGTGGCCAATTAATGAAAGAGTGGTGGTTTAGCTTTCTGCAAGTTTAGTCACAAACATTGGTTTGACACATTTGGAAGTTGGCTGGGTGTTTCCTCCTGCAGTTTGGGGAACATCTATGCCTCAAGTGGCAGCTATGTGAAAAAATCACTTAGTTCACTTGGTAGAATCAATCATATTATAGATGATTAACAATTAACTGTTGCTTTCTCTAAAATGTTTCAAATATTTTCTTAGTTTAACTGCACAACAACATTTTTTCCCTGTATTTAGACGCGTACAACGTCCCAAGTCATAAGAACAGTAAATCTACTGAAACGATCTTAAAGAGTAGTTCAACCTATTCATCCTCAGTGTTGGCACAGATCAGCTCTGCTTACATACAAAACATTAATGAGTGTGAGTATCCGCCGCAGAGCAGTTAACCTACAGCTCAGAGCAAACAGTGAGGTCTGGAGCCACCGAGCTCCATCACACGTGAGGGAGAAGTAACTCACACTGAGTCAACGTCCTCCCGCTTTCCATCAGCAGCCACAGACACACTGCTGCACTTTCCCAAACACTGTTAGCATGTGAGAACTGATGGAGCTGCTGCAGAGGTCACTACAATTCTACTTATAATAGTTCAACTATGACTAGTAAAAATGCTTTTCCTACATGAAGTATCTGCAATCATGATTAACCAAAATATTACTTCTGCACATCTGCAATTACAACCAGCAAGTTATTTTTTAGAAATGTACAATTATGGATATCTGCATTAGTTATATATATATATAGGTATTATATTAAAGAGCTGTTCCGTGTGTTTGTGGGGGACATCTTCAGATTTTTATTGTCCTTCTGAATAGTGTAGCATATTTATAAAAAATGTTTCACAAACCATTAGAAATAAGGCATACATCATGCTTGGTTTTACTGACAAATTTCAGTGTCACATTGAGATGAGAGACATAAACAGTAATCACACACAGATGTATATGCATCTTCAGTGGTTTGTAGTAAGTTATAGCTATTGCAGTAGGTGGCTCTAGACTTCTCAGGCCAGGCGAAAAAAGTGTGGTTAATTATTCATCATGCAATCTCATAGGTTTGTTTGTTTTACCGTTTTATTTTGTTTTATTGTCTTTGTGCAGAAACCACTTATATATCTATATAAAAACACAACTGCAACAAATTCCCACAGTCAGGGCCGTAGCTACCATTGAAGACACTGAGGTCATGTTCTCTGTGTTGTTTCTGGGTTCCAAGGAGAAAGTCAGAATCTTTAAACGTGTTTTTAGCAGAAACATGTTAAATTAGAATATAATGGAATGATGTAGTATTTCTTCTCTGGAATTATGTTCATGGCAGTGGAGAATTCTTTGAAACACCACCAAATAGACCATTGCAAAGAAATCAGATTTACAGAAAATCTATTTTAGAAGTTAGATTAATAAATATAATTGAAAAATATATTAATGCACAGGTTATTTGATGTCCAAGCTAACATTTCTTAGGTTGGTGGAATTTTTCTGGGGAAATTTGGACTCATGACCTCAGTATTTCTGGCTAAATCCTGGCTACGGCCCTGCTCATAGTCACTTGTCACAAATGTGTATCCTCCAACCCCCTGTGACCCTGAACAGAATAAGTAGTTTATTATTAAAGTTGTAAATTGAATTTCTCTTTTTATCAAATAGCAGCAAATTGCTGCTACATTCATTTATTTTTCGGGTTAATTGTGTGGGTGAAGGTTAGGTTAGGTTTTGGTTTCGCTTAACTTCAATCTAAATGTTTTAAAATAGCTGAGTCCACATGTTCTACATTGTTCTCATATATAATGTGAAAAATGGCAAAAAATACAAAACCAAACATTTCTTGTGACATCACTGAACAATTAGTTTATAACACGCTATGGCTACAGCTCCAAATGTATGACCTTTGCGAGCACTCTGTCTGTTCAGATGTGCACAGCGTGCAATGAGAATGGTGTTAGCGACCTCATGCTTGCTCACTGTTTGAGTGTTGACATTCATCTTGACAAACAGTAAGGTGATGGAATGAGTAACAGTGTATCGTACCGTGAGGCTGATCATCATTTGCAGCACACTGCTCTAAAAAAGGTTCAGTTTAAGATTTTTCTGGTGGTATTTTATAGCTTAAATGAATGGAAATGGGTTTTTTAAATCCCTGAATTAATTCAAATAAAGTCTGTTTTTTTTTAGCATGAAACTATACTGAACTTGTCTGAAAGCAGACTAGCAGGGTTACAGCTTCTATAAAAGTGCTCCTGTTTATCTCTCTCTGCTCTACCTCATAAGCTCTGGCGTCTCTCTAGTTCCCCGGTGCTCATATTTAAACAGTGTCATGCCCTTTGTTTTTCAGAGGTAAGCCCCTGGACTCTTTGAAGTGGGCGCCATGTTTGCACTGTGACCATTTAATTTGGAGCGCAGCTTGATGATATTAGTGTCAGGGTCAATTGCTGATTTCAGTTGGACTTTAGAAGCTGCCTGGCTGGCGGTATGTAGGCATCATGTGCTGCTCAGTTCAAGATCTGGTCAAACCCATAGTCTTACTTACACTCACATACACACTCCAGCTCCTCCAGTTCCTCTGATCCCTGAACATGTGACACGGCAGACATGGGACCAGGTTATCCTGCAGACTTCACAGGCCTGAGCCCAACACAGTGGAAGTTGTTGCTCAGACCTCCCATGATGGAACCTCCGAAATCCCTTGCTGGCTTCTTCCTCCTTCCCATATCGTCAGTACAGCCTGAGTCTGACTTTTAGTTGTGCTTCAGTGAAGAAATGGCTTTGCCATGTGCATAGAATGTGGAAGTGATATATTTGGACTTTCCCTGCTGCCTTTTATATGGTTTTCTAATAGCAGATGTAGATCAGAGATGTCTGGCTCCTATTTGACTCTCACTTATTAAACCAAATACTTCAGTCAGGAGGAAATGGAACCAGTTGGAAGTTAAGTGAATTTATAAACCGAGAGTCTCAGACTGTTTGTCACTTCTGATCAACAGGTGTTGGTAAGCATGCCGTCATTGTAAGACTATAGTAATCGTGAACTAACTCAGCTAATACATTATTGTCTTTTCATGCAAGTTTCACATCTTTCTGGTTTCTTTTCTGAGACGTTCAGGTTCTGCTGTTCCTGAGACTCCCCCTGTCGTTGGACCTTTGTCACTGTAACGTCTCTGAGCTAAATGTAAAACAGCAGTGTACCTTTGCCTGTGACAAACTCATAAAATACAGACACTTGTGACAAGGACAAGCTCGTCTGAATTATTTTTTACTGTTTGGTTTGGGTCATTAAAGTTAAATGGGACTCGGGGATTTTAGGGACTAGTTTTTGTCCCCGTCATCTCGACTGTAGTTTGCCAGCTTTTCTCTGTTGCTGGCGGTAAAAGCCGGGCAGCCATTTGTCTTGCTGCACTTCACTATATCTCTGTTTTTATTGGGTGTGAGTGACTTGTCAGCAGTCATCTAAAATGCATTTCAAAAGGCTTTTTTCCCCCTTTTGTTCAGCCTTTGTTCTCATGGAGCAGAGAAACCCTGTGAGTGTTGGATAGGAGACAGAAACATCCCACACTGATGATGTCAATATGTGAGTCTTTATGTATGTGTTTGCATGCAGTCATATCTGCAGAATTGTTGTTATGTGTATGCATTTGCTGAGATTTCAATTTGTGTTACAGAATAAAATTACGTAAATCGATGTACCAATATGTAGAGATGATATTTTGACATGGACCTAAAAATAACTGTTGAGTTGAATCTACACATTTACAACCCAAAATTAAATATTATAACAGTGACTGTTATTGTTGCAGGGCTATTGCATTCGTTTTTGGTCACGATATCCTGTTCACCCCTGTATTTTGGTTTCTAATGGCCGAAATGCTGTTTCAATGACATTTTACTGTATTTATTTACCCATTCAATTGCCCAATATTGACTTTTTATAAATTCATTTTTGATTAAACTCAATTATGGATGGAGCTAGAGTGGAACCATTGCAGAAATAAATGCAAATTGGTTTTCAAGTTTAGGGCTTTTCTCCCGTAAGTGTTGCCTGGAAGGCAGGACCTCCACCATGGCGCCAACAGTGAGTGTTTGTCCAGACACCCACACGGCACTTTGCTCAGCTTCTCAGCAAAATCAGAGTTTACCAAAAATTCTGCAATGTCAAAAATAACATAAAAGCTTTGGGGTTATTTAAAGGGCTATTTAAATGATTTCTTCCAAAATATTCTTGAATGTATTTCTCACTGTAGTGGTTTCACATGTATTGTAAATGTTACTCGGTAACATATAAATTACTGCTGCTGAGCATACAAATTCCCCATTGCTGCAAGCAAGTATTAGTCCTTTTATATGCAATACAACATTGTTTCTAAAAATACTAGTTGTCTGCAAGATGGGAAACCCACATATTGACATGAGTCTTCTGTGATGGTGTGCCAGTTTCCATAAGGAGTGTTGAATCTAAAGGTCAGTCCAAGAAATGGAGGTACACTTTTGGGGTCAATACAAAAATCCCTCTAATGTCACCATCAACTCATAATTTTGATAGTCCTCCAGAGTGTTTGCAAATGAGTTTTTGCAGTTAAGACACAAACACAGAAGTGGGCTTTGCGTTGCTTTGACTTATGTTTGACGTGATCCAAACGGATCAATTCTTACAGAGTCACTGTGTGCAGATTTCCAACAGTCCTTCTTGTCCCAGCATGAGGTCTAACATGTCTTCTTATAATTTAGACCCATTTCACATATCAACACACATTGCCTTTCCAACCGTGGTCATGGGTCTTAGATAAGTCCAGGAAGTAGTGCGCTCAATTTCAGCCAGTGAAATAGAGTTTTGTCAGTTCTGTCAATTTAGTTGTTCAGTTTTATCAAAACCACAACCAGAGTGTCTTTGGAATGTCTTTTGAGAATGGGTATCGACTCTAAACCATTTATCTCTGAGTTGACTTCAGATAGTCGATGCAGGCACTCAGTCAAACTTGGGTCTGAACATCCTAAGTCATTCCAAAGTGTTCCACTGTGCAAACCTTCAGGACAGGTGGTTTCAAAACAAAGACATTGTGGACATGATTTACAGTTTAGCAGTCTGACGTAGGGCTGCAGGTTTGAAACCACAGGTAAACAGAACACTTCAATGAAACCAGGTATTGTGAGCTGAGTGCATGTTTTATTCACAGTGAGTGATGATGAGTCATGATGAGTCACAGTGGAAGGTGAGCCTCTACAGCAGCGTGTGAATTGTTTTAACTCCTGCTGTTCTGTCAGAAACACTGATTTCATTGACTGTAGTGCCTTTGGCTGGGATAGACTTGACCCCATTAAGTCCTCACTGTACCTGTGTGCACTGTAAGGAATCTTGGAGTTATCTTTGATCAGGATATGTCCTTTAACTCCCACATAAAACAAACTTCAAGAACTGCCTTTTTTCATTTACGTAACATTGCAAAAATCAGGCACATCCTGTCTCAAACAGATGCAGAAAAACTAGTCCATGCATTTGTTACGTCTAGGCTGGACTATTGCAACTCCCTACCATCAGGCTGCCCCAATAAGTCCCTTAAGACTCTCCAGCTGATCCAGAATGCTGCGGCACGTTTACTGACAAGAACCAGGAAAAGAGATCATATCTCTCCAATATTAGCTTCTCTACACTGGTTCCCTGTAAAATCCAGAATAGAATTTAAAATCCTTCTCCTTACCTTCAAAGCCCTAAATGGTCAGGCACCATCATATCTTAAAGAGCTCATAGTACCCTATTACCCCACTAGAGCACTGCGCTCCCAGAATGCAGGGTTCCTTGTGGTTCCTAGAGTCTCTAAAGTAGAATGGGAGCCAGAGCCTTCAGCTATCAAGCTCCTCTCCTGTGGAACCAGATCCCAGTTTGTGTACGGGAGGCGGACAACCTCCTCACATTTAAGAGTAGGCTTAAGACTTTTCTCTTTGATAAAGCTTATAGTAGGGCTGACTCAGGTGAGCCCTGAGCCACCCCTTAGTTATGCTGCTATAGGCCTAGACTGCCGGGAGACTTTCTATGATGCACTGAGCTCCTCTCTCCTCCTCTTCCTCTCCATCTGTACGCCCTCATATCCCATCAATGTTTGTTACTAACTCAAACTTCTTCCCGTAGTTGTGTGCTTTCTCCCCCCTTTCTCTCTCCTTCTGTTGCTTTCTGCAGGTGTTTCTGCCTCCGGAGCTGTAGAGTCTGGATCTATGGTTGCGGCCACCTGCTGCCCCCGTGCTCCTCCTCTGCACCCGCTGTTGCAGTTGCTGTTGCTATTATTATTAGTATTGCTGCTGTAATGTTGCTCTTAGTATTGTTTCTGTTGGTGTTGACATCCATGCCATTGCCGCGGCCATTGCGTTGCATCTCTGTGTGGAACTGTATTGTGCTGCTGTATGTTCTCTTTCCTCCTGCTCTCTCTCTCTCCCGCCCCCCCCCCCCTTCAACCCAACCGGTCGAGGCAGATGACTGCCCACCTAGAGCCTGGTTCTGCTCGAGGTTTCTACCTGTTAAAAGGGAGTTTTTCCTTGCCACTGTCGCATAGTGCTCATGGTGGGAACTGTTGGGTCTCTGTAAATATAAAGAGTCGGTCTAGACTTGCTCTACTCGAAAAAGTGCCCTGAGATAACTTTGTTATGATATGGCGCTATTTAAATAAAACTGAATTGAATTATATATATATGTGTATATGTATGTGTGTGTATATATATGTGTATATATATGTGTGTGTATATATATATATATGGAAGATATTCAAAAGGAAAAAAAGAAAGAGAAGTAGTTAAGGTCATGTGATGAATAGAGAGATGGTAGTAATGATGATGTTTTCTGCACTACGCGTGTAGATTGGTTTCTTTGCTGGATTAGGAAAAGACCATTCTGATTCTGAACCCTTGGAGGTTCAGTGGCGAGCCAGGAAGAGCGAGCGACTGCGGACGGAAAGGAAGCACAGTGTGGCCAGCCGTGGGATCCACTCCGGAGAACCACAGACCATCAACTCACTTCACTCTCTGACACAGATAAGAATGTTACACTACAAAACCCACCCGGGTAGTCATATGAACATTGAACACACAATACAGAACTGAACTCTATCTCCTAACACAGAAGAGGGGACACTTTTATTTGAACTTTATTGTTTTTTTCCTTTTTTTGGAAGAGCTCTATTTTTTTTTTATTTTCATACATTGGAAATTATTCTTGTGAGGCAATAAATTGTCTATGTTCAACTTCATGCCAACCTCGTGGGTTATTCACATAATTAAGGAGTCCAACTTTCCGAACCTAGTGGAATGTGGTATGCTTTCTTCCAGTAGGGCTGAGGGCTGAGGGCGCTACATGTGCAATTGACTTTGAGTTGGTCTCCAAGGTTGTCTTCCACAGCCCCATTGAGTTCTTGATGAAGGTTCTTATTGTCCGTTGATGTTGTACATTTCCAAGCATTCCAGTATCCATGTGTGTGGCACTGAGTCGTAGGCTTTCTTGTAATCAATCCAGGCGGTGCACAGATTGGTCTGTCTGGTCTTACAGTCTCTAGTGACTGCTCTGTATACCAGCAGCTGGTGCTTGGCTCCCCTGGTATCGCTACCAATTCCTTTCTGGGCCCTGCTCATGTATTGGGCCATGTGCCTATTCATCTTAGCTGCTACAATGCCTGACAGGAGCTTCCATGTTGTACAGAGGCAGGTTATTGGCCAGTAGTTGGATGGAATTGCACCCTTCTGGGGGTCCTTCATGATCAGGACTGTCCTCCCTTGGGTTAACCACTCTGGGTGGGTCCCATCCATCAGCAGTTGGTTCATCTGTGCTGCCAGGCATTCATGGAGTGCAGTTAGTTTCTTGAGCCAGTAGGTGTGGATCATATCCGGGCCTGGTGCTGTCCAGCTCTTCATACCTGACACTCTTTCTTGGATGTCTGCCATTGTGATGGTTACTGGCTCTTGTTCTGGGAGATTGCTTTGGTCTGCTCTTAGATCCACTAGCCATTGAGCATTGGTGTTATGTGATGCCTCCTTCTCCCATATGCTCTTCCAGTATTGTTCAGTCTCAGCCCTGGGCAGATCTGTTCTTGTGTTATTACCCTGCCACTGAGAGTACACTTTGGATGGTTCGGTGGAGAACATTCTGTTTATTCTCCTAGCTTCTGCATCTCTGGTGTACCTCTTTAGGCGGGTGGCCAGGGCTGTGAGTCTTTGTTTGGCAGTCTCCAGGGCCTCAGGTATGGGCAGCTTGTTGTACTTCTTAGGCAGCCCTTTCTTCATCCTACCTTTCTGTAGTTCTGATAGCTGGCTCACTTCCCTCCGTGTTGCCTTAATCCTGGCCTCCAGCCTCCTTCTCCATGGAGGATACTGCTCCTTATGGTTCTTATTCATCTTGCCAAGCATCTCAAGGATCACTGTCGCTGTGGTGTATGTCAGCTTATTGGTCTCAGTGATGGCCGCAGTAGGGATTGTTTACTAGTACTAGACTTCTAGTAGACTTTCAGAGGGTACTTCAGTTAGTCTTGCTAATAGGCCACGGGGGTTCCAGGTGTCCAGCATGGTTATGATCTTCAATCTCAGGTCAGCTGCTCTTGCGTTAAGCCTCTCTGCAGGGCTTGTTATTGGGGCTTGGTACCCAATCTCGGGTGGGGATGATGATGATGATGATGACATCTCCCCCCTGACCTGTCGTCCTGGCTCCCCCTTGCCATAGCAATCTTGTTGTACCTCTTCAATCTCTAGTTGTGAGAGCAGCTTCCGCTTTTGAATGTTGGAACACTGAGCTACTAGTTGTTTCTTAGTTAGTGTAGATGTTGGGTTTCCAAGAATCCATAGGTCCCACATCCTCTGCATATACCCCCGTTCACTGGGGTTACTTGTATAGTAACATTCCAACAATTCCCTATTCTCTGCTCGTCCACGAATGTCTTGTTCTTGTTCCAGTAGCCCACTTCTCATCAGGTTGTCCTGGTTCCCCGACACCTGACGTGGACCTTGTTAACCCGGGCGACGTCCGAGCCGGTGTGGCTCTTGTATTCGTATCACTCATCATATATATGAGGTAGGCAGGTAGCGTTAAGGGCCCTGCCTAAGGGCCCACACTGGCGCCCTGACCGGGAATATATGTCATCTAATTGGGCAATACAGCGTGTTTCTAAATTTGTTCTCATGAGGGGCGTAGGAGATAATTTCACCTAATATAAACTTTCAAAGTTTCCCATAGGGTAGACACAGAGGTACTTGGGGACCTATTTGTACTAATAAAGTCAATTTGATTTGAAATAAAATTTACAAAGTTTTCATTACTGAGCAGTTGAGTATTTAGCCGTCAAGGTGGTCGTAGGCTATCAACATTTTGAACAACCATTTCCATAGTAACGGGCATTGGTGAGAAAAGAGTATGCTTTCCCAGATGGATTGAGGATTCTCCACAGGTCCGAAACCGCAAATTCAGACATAAAGGTTCAGACAACCCTAGCTGAGGTTGACATGATAGTAGGTTTGGTGGAGGATCGGTCTAAATGTGGGTCTAACCAACAGTTAACCCTCTAGACCCCATAGCGCCCCAGAGCACCCGTTCTATATTTCACTATAGCGCCCAGGAGCGCCCGTCATTTTAAAATCCTTTCCAGTGTGTCAAAACACGGAAGTAAAGTCCTGAGCTTTGTATTGATACGTTACAGATACAGTACAGATACGTTAAGTTGTCATCAAGAACCGGAAATATACATCATAACGTTGAGATCTGTGTTTTTTTCCGTGGGTTTCCACTTGCAAAATGCTCTGCCGACTAAGCATCCCCCGCCTTTATAATCGCATGGATGCCGTAAGATTGTGTTGTGAGAGAGGTCCTGACCCACCGTGCATCGTGCAAAGTGACGAAGACATTGTGTATTTGTGGCTCGAAATCACATAATCACCATCACTAAACAGCGGGACCTTTCCGGGGGGCAGTGCGCCGAGAGTCGGTAGGGAGGACTGACTGCGTCACAGCGACTTTTCCACATATGGATTTGGCAGTTTTTCCTCATAACTTGCCAAAGACGCTACTTACTACCACATTACTGTTTGTTGCTCATAACAGTGTGTGGGTTGAAGTGTGGGACATCTCTTTTTATTTTGAAAGCCCAGAGTTATCCAGTGAAGGATCTGTTTTGTTGTCAGACTGAATGTTGACTCAGTTTCAGATTTTACTCTTTGTAACTGTGTCTACAGTTTGCTAGTGACAGTTTTGATAATAAAGTTTCTTCCAAAGAAAAAAGAACTGTTTTGTGTGTGAAGAAGATAGGATAAATAGCTATTTACTAAAATTTTAGTGCTATTTGTTTGGTCTGGTGTTTTGTTAAATGTGTTGAATCAAACTTGGTCTAAAAAGCTACACATGCCACATATTTGGTATCAAATTAAAGGGGAAGTTGTGTTTTTTAAAATGAAAACAACTTGTGATTGTCAATGTTTCTTTCTGTTTTTGAGATAGAGCTGTTTGTTTGGATTGAGTAGGAAAATGCTCATTTAAGTGGGGGTTCTCAGTGAACTGCAGCAACATTCTATAATTCTACTGGGGTCTAGAGGGTTAAAATCACCACCTAAGATCAGCATATTGGGAGGATGTCGTGGAAAAGAAACTCAGATCTTCTGCCTTTTGCACAGTCTCTTTTATTCAAATAAAAGAAACGAGTTCAAGATTGTCTGCAGATGAACAGAACCCCCGTTGTACCTCATACAACAGATTTTATATTGTAATCACCCTTCCTCCAGGGGATCAAAACACTGCCGTTTGCTTTTTACCAACCAATAAGATTATTCCTTCCATCAGTTAGTTAAGACAAGTTAACACTTGTTACTAGGTCAATTTAGCGTGTTATGCAACTTCAAATCTCTTACCAGTTTCTTGGAACTCCAGGGGTTTTTCCATCACCCCTCTTGTCCTCATCCGTTATTCATATAAAAATGTGTTTATATGTTCTAACTCGCAATCTGAACATCCTAAATTGTCCTTGGCAAGTACACTTGGCCCCAAAACTGACCCAGTGCAGGTCACCCTGACATTTTGGCTTCCTCTCTTAAACAAAGAGTTTGACAATATCAAGCTCAAAACTAAAAACAACCTTCCTCTTCCCAGCAACACTCACACAGAACAAAACAACTGCTTTTATGGTAATACAATACTGCATTCTACATGAGGTTACAATATGATGTCATACTAATACATTAATAAAACATACATTAATACACCACAAGGACATATCAGGGAGTGCAGAGAAAACTGATTAGAAAAAAATCACCATTGTCCCACTTAGGAGCATAGACATTAACAAGAAGTACATTCGTATTGAACAACCTACCACTGACAATGACATATCTGCCATTGGGATCGGCAATCACAGTAGAACACATAAAAGGTACTGATCTGTGAACTAAAATGCGGAATGGAACTCCTGACCCACCCATCTGCACTGGAGACCTGAGTGTTGGGATACCTTAAGATGAGTTTCTTGGAGAAAAATGACGTGAGCATTCAGTTGATGGATACGTTTAACTGGATTATTGATACCCTTGCAATTCCAAGTAAGAAAATTAAAACCATTCCCTCCAGCTGTATGAGCTACACCAGGCTGAGTCATGTCTTAAGAGAGAGAGAGAGGGGATGTAAATGACAAGGCATAGTGTGAACTAAAGATCTTAGTTGACCCAAATAGTACAAGTGTAAAACACAAACAAGTGACAATGTGCAAAAAACATAGAAAACCCAAATACCAACAATGACAAAAACCCTTCCCACAAACCCTCCCTTGCCAAAGCATCTCCCCAACTGAGATGCAAGCAAAACCCTAAGTACAAAAAAAGTTTAGAGCAACCAATCAAATATTGACAATAAAGGCGGCTTAGATCAAAATCAGAATAAGGTGGTCATAATACAGATAAAAATAAAACGAACAGAGTGGAATTAAGAACATATGTATATCTGTATTATATCATACTATAGTAATGAACCCACTGTAGACTACACTCACCAACATAGATTGGAAGAGAAAAGCAACAGCCTCCAAGTAGGCTATCAATGAGCCCAGGCAGAGTTAGCCATCTTCGCCAGCCACCCATCCTGGCCCGCCAACCAGCCAGTTAACAAGACCAACCAACCCACCATTTATTCTACACCATGCAGTACAACAGCCGTTTTCACATTCTTTTTGACGAAATCAGCTGCAAGGGCTGGGTCCTCAAATCTGTGCATGGATCTGTCCGGCAGAGTCGGTCTCAGAACAGCAGGGTAGATGAGGCCGAACTTCACACCCAGGCAGGCATGCAGCTGGCGTTTCACATCTCCAAAGCTTGCCCGTTTCTTAGCCACAGCCGTGGTGTAGTCTGCAAATATAGAGACTCTTCTACCCTTGTAAAGGAGAGAAGATGCTTCACCAGATCTCTTCAGTATGTCATTACGGATGTGAAAGAAATGTACCCTGATGACAAATGGTTGCGGATGTTCTCCATCTCGGGGCCGGCTATGCAGAGTGCGGTGAGCCCAGTCCAGCAGCGGCTTCTCCTCCAGGCCAAGCAGCTCCTGAAGCAGCTGGGTCACGAATTCCATCGGTCGCGGGCCCTCCACTCCCTCTGGTACTCCTAGAAGGTGAATGTTGTTCCTCCTCATTCTACTTTCCATGTCTTCGCATCTGTTGTCCAGGTATGCCACCTTTCGCTGTTACTGAGCCAACAGTAGCCTCTAATTTGCTAATGCGAGTGCTATGATCCGTAGCACCACATTCCAGCTCCGATAGCGCTATCCTGTGTACATCAAGTTTATTCTGTATACCCTCGATAGATTACACACACATACATATACACATATATATATAATTCAATTCAGTTTTATTTAAATAGCGCCATATCATAACAAAGTTATCTCAGGGCACTTTTTCGAGTAGAGCAAGTCTAGATAGGTCGTCTTTGATCAATGACATCTGATCTGAGGTTAGTAGAGTCAGTTTTACCGAAAATGTCGGTCTTGAGAGAGCCCATCATGGATTGCAGCACATCCGCAGTCAGTCTTCTCATGGGACCAACATTAGCATCCGATGACGCGAGTGAATCAGGTGAGGGCACAGGCTTGCTGCAGCCTGCTCTTGCAGACTTCATTTTAGGTCGAGATGCCATTACAAACTAAAACTAAAACTAAACTTGTTTATAAGTCTCTTCAGACGTCTGACCCAACAGAACAAATTTGCAGGATTAATTATATAAATTTGGTCACTTTTCCAGGAGTGATGGGGAGATACATCCTACATCCTCGGCTTCCAAACTACGCCCCCCTGTGGTTAGATTTTCGGTGGTGGACAGTCTTTCAGTGACCGCTTGCTGGGCGGACAAAAGATTCTGGACACTCTGCTCAAACTTGTCGAACCGCTCCTTAAAGGACTGCAGGAGCTTGTTTGACATTTTCTGCCAAATAAGTGGAAGCTCATCTTCTTCCTCGGCTGGTGACATCACTGAAGGTTTCTTGCTAGCTTGGTCATGGCTAGCGGCCGTGTCAGCTAGCAGGCAAGCAGCTCTCTTTCAGCCTTGTGCAGTTTTACCAGACATGGTCACGTTCGACTTTTTGATGGCGTAAAATAGAAACACAGCATAAATCTTACAACAAAAATGGAGAGTCTGGCATTCAAGAAAGCAATATTAACTAGTAGGACTAGGTGTGCCACAAGGAGCTCGAAAAAACACGTCTACACTGCACTCCTCACTAGCGCCCCCAAAAGGTTTGTTTCTTTCCATCTAATAATGCAAAAAAAAATTTAACTGTGACAATGTGCATTGATTACTTAGTGTGCCAATATTCATAGCAATAGCAGGAAGGCCATTCATGACCAAAAAAGGCATGCAACAAAGTACAAATCAAAATAGAGTGAATCACAGGACAAGGGACACAATCTGACAAATGCCGACAGGAAGCCAAGCATATGACAACTAGGGATGGGTACAGAAACCTGGTATTAAACAATCTTTCGAAATATCTAGCAAAAGTGCATCACATACAGGCAGAGAAAAGCACAATTTTTGACTGTCCATACGAACCGATAAGAGTACCATTAAAGGACCAGATCAATAAGCAGTATCAGTAAGTGTAGTAGTACCGTTAAAATCTTAACTATACCCGTCCCTGATTACAACAGACAAGACAAGCATGCTGACTACGTACAATGATTATTCTAAGTTCAAGGATTACATGCAAAGAAATGACTTTGTTGTCTAGGACCTGGGGATCTTGTGCACAGATTGTATGGGTTTAAAGTTTTTCACCATTCTCCACACAACCAGAAAGTTTTGCAGAGCTTTTAGTTGGAGGACCAGCAGCTCTCTGTGGGAATACAGGAGACGCCGGTGGGGGATAAGCATAGAGCATTGGTTAAACTGCTGTCCAAAAGCCTATGCTGACCAGCTGGCCCCCATCTTCACACAGATCTTCAACATATCACTGGAGCTGTGGGAAGTCCCCCCTGCTTCAAACACTCAACAATCATTGTGGTCCCCAAGAAACCCTCAAACCCAAAGTGGAAAGTGATGGCCTCTTTCCACAGGCCATCACTCTGATGAACAGTTAAATTGGTCATATAGTTTCAGAAAACAATCTCCGGGCAATAACCCTGTAACACTACTTATTGTTTAGGTTGAATTTGGTTTTTGCCAAAATATATTTGATTTTAAAGCAGAGAGTTGAGTCTAATAATGATAAACAACTAAAATCACTACTGATCAAAGTAATCTGGATTATCAATTTCGCCATAATCTTGTATAATTTATTTATACTTTGGCTATGACTATGAGATGTTAAGAAATCAGAATATGTCGTTTAATTTTGCATGTAGATCTAATCACGCAATTTTAGATCTTCATTGTTTAGCCAAAACATCAAATTGACTATGGAGAACATTTGTAATCTCATCAAGTAGACTATTTCATTCAGGCTTCAGTGCATCAGAATCTCCTAGAGTACATACAGTGGCAAGACAAAGTAAGTGAACCCTTTAGAATTACCTGCATTTATGTATAAATTTGTCTTAAAATATGGTCTGATCTTCATCTGAGTTACAATAATGAACAAACACAATCCGTTTTAACTAATAACACACAAATTATTGTATTGTTCTTGTCCATATTGAATACATCATTCAAACATTCACGGTGTAGGTTGGAAAAAGTATGTGAACCCCTAGACTTCAACAAAAGCTAATTGGAGTCAGGAGTTAGCAAACCTGGAGTCCAATCAGTGAAACGAGATTGGAGGTGTGGTTTGAGTTACTTTGACTTATAAAAAGCACTCAAACATTTTGAGTTTGCTATTCACAAGAAGCATCTGCTGATGTGAACCATGCCTCGCAAAAAAGAGATCTCAGAAGACCTACGATCAAGAATTGTTGATTTACATAAAGCTGGAAAGGGTTACAAAGTAATCTCCAAGAGTTTAGATATTCATCAGTCCACAGTTAGACAAACTGTCTACAAATGGATACGATTTAGTACTGTGGCTACTCTCCCTTGAAGTGGACGCCCAGCAAAGATGACTCCAAAGGCACAACGCAGAATGCTCAATGAGGTAAAAAATAACCCTAGAGTAAAAGCTAAAGGCTTGAAGGAATCATTGGAACTGGTTAACATCTCTGTTCATGAGTCTACCATACGCAAAACATTGAACAGGCATGGTGTCCATGGCAGGACACCACGGAGGAAGTCGCTGCTCTCTGAGAAAATGTTTTGTCGACTGATGAAACTAAGGTTGAATTATTCGGGAAGAACACGCAGCACTACGTATGGCGTAAAAAGGGCACCGCATACCAACATGAAAACATCATCCCAACGGTGAAGTACGGTGGAGGGAGCATCATGATTTGGGGCTGCTTTGCTGCCTCAGGGCCTGGACAGCTTGCCATTATCGAGGGAAAAATTAATTCCCAAGTTTATCAAGATATCCTACAGGATAACGTCAGAGTAGCTGTCCGCCAGCTGAAGCTCAGTAGAAGGTGGATGATGCAGCAGGACAATGACCCTAAACATCGAAGTAAATCTACTACAGAATGGCTTCAAAAAAGAAAATCTGCCTTTTGGAGTGGCCCAGTCAGAGCCCAGACCTTAACCCAATAGAGATGCTCAGGAATGACCTCAAGAGAGCCATTCATACCAGACATCCTAAGAATATGACTGAGCTGAAGCAGTTCAGTAAGGAAGAATGGTCCAAAATTCCTCCTGTGCAGGTCTGATCCGGAGCTACTGGAAGCGTTTGTTTGAGGTTATTGCTGCCAAAGGAGGTTCGACCAGTTATTAAATCCAAGTGTTCACTTACTTTTTCCACCAGCACTGCAAATGTTTAATGGGTGTGTTCAATAAAGACATGAAAGATTATAATTGTTTGTGTGTTATTAGCTTAAGCACATTGTGTTTGTCTATACTTGTGACTTAGATGAAGATCAGATCACATTTTATGACCAATTAATGCAGAAAACCAGGAAATTCCAAAGGGTTCACTTACTTTTTCTTGCCACTGTATATAAACAACAGTACAGGTTCTGACCCATCCTCAGCCTGTGGTGCATTCTCTATTCTCTGTAATTTTATACTTGAAAGCTGCAATTTCAAGAATAATGGGATTTGTTTTCCGTGATCAGATTGGAAAAATGCTTTTCACCCTTGCTTTTCTTCAGAAGCTCTAGAACAAATTCTTCTTTTAAGGATAACCTCAAAATGTCAAGAGGCACAGAGGGAGGCCCCACACCCTCCCTGCTGCTGCCTTAACCCCATTCAGAGGAAATTACACCTTGTTTGTGACTTTGTGCTTTGTCTTCAGTTTTGGAATTAATCTAAACCACAGTGGCATATGCCTAGATTCATGATCTGTTTGAAAATCAAGGATGTAAAATAAGTTATTTCAAAGCTCTATATCCAAAAATAGATTAAACACTCATTTCCAAACCAAAGGGGATTTGGTTTTAAAATTAATCCTCTCCTCTGAGGTCAGGGCAGGTTAATGGCATTATTAACTCTAGATCCAGTCAGGTAAGGCATTCACATCTGTCATATGTTGTTTGCGTCATGGTTTAATAGCAAACATTTCAACAGGAGCCCTATGAACTGAATGAAATCTACTTGCAAAACACTTGTCACAAGTGTTCCAGTCCAGAGCTAAAGTTTCTAGCTTGCTCTTTTGACCTTTTTAGAAAGCTGCTAAAGGGGACTTAGGGACCACACATTGACGGTCATTAGTTGACAGGAGAAAGGTCTGTGCCAGTGAATAAGAAATATAATTGTGTGAAAGTTCATTCTTGACCATGGAAACGGTGGTTTCACAGTTCACTTACTTTCTTTTTCTGGAGGTTTCAACTGCATCTCAGTCATCACTGTATGGAATTTGCTCGGGGTCATCACAACACAGAGACCCAACAGTTCCCACCATGAGCAAGCACTTGGTGACAGTGGCAAGGAAAAAGTCCCTTTGAACAGGCAGAAACCTTGTGGGCAGTCGAGAGAGGGAGAGAGGGGGAGAGGGAGAGGGGAGGGGGGGGGGGAGAATTGTTCAGCTCTTGGGACTAGTGTAGTCGACTACGTCATCACTGACATGGACCCCTGTCTCATCAGTGCATTCAATGAATGTATAGATAAATGTGTATATATAAAACCAGCTGTACATAAGACTAACAGAACCTGAGCCCTGTAAACTACATATAATTAATAATCAATATAAATGGATCCCTGATGGTGAATTTACAAATGTAATCACTTCACCTGAAATCACTGATCTAATTAACACATTCCTCTCTGTACAGTTTCACACACATCAATTAAACATGGCTGTTACAAAGATAAATTATATTTATCATAAATCAGCCAGTAAAGCAGGTCTTACTAAGAATAGCTCTGCATCTAAATACAAACTGAAAAAGGAAGAGTGGTACGACAAGGACTGCAAAAACATCAACTGAAAATTAAGACAGCAGTCCAACCTAAAACACTGTCAGCCACAAAACACAGACAAAATCATGATCAGAAACTAAGAGAAAAAATTGGAAATTGAGGAATCCATTGATCAAAATCCTGACAACCTGGTCCTACAAAATGGTAACATCATTTTGAAAAACTATATGAGCAAATTTCCCCTAACAATCTCAATCATGAACAGGAACAAATTCAAGAAAAATTGACAATCCTTGAATCAAAATAATCAGAACCCCCTTGATTACTTAATTACAATGAAATAATTAGAAAACAGCATTAAAAAACTAAAACCTGGCAAAGCACGTGGAGTTGACGGCATCAGAGATGCTGAAACACAGCAGCCCTAAGCTGAGACGGGCCCTGCTTCAGCTGTTCAATCTCATTCTTCAGTCAGGTTGCTTTCTTGATATCTGGAGCTGGGGGCTTATTTCCCCAATACATAAGAGTGGAGATAAATTGGACCCTAACAACTACCAAGGCATTTGTGTGAGCAGTAATCTGGGGACGTTTTTTTGCAGCATTGTCAGTGCCCGGATGCTGGCCTTTTCTTATGGAACACAATGTCCTGAGTAAAGGGCAAATTGGCTTTTTACCAAATCACTGCACCACTGACCGACCACATTTATACTCTACCCAATCTAATTAATCATCACATACTCCAAAAAAACAAGGGTAAAATTTTTGAATGTATTGATTTTAAAAAGGCTTTTGATTCTATTTGGCAAGAGGGACTATATTATAAAATTCTCCAAATTGGAGTAGGGGGGGATCTTTATGACATAATTAAGTCAATGTTCAAGTTCAAGACTTTATTCGCCATTTGCTCAGGTACAAGTGTACAAGGGCTTTGGAATTCTTGTGCGGATCTCAGTCAAGTGATACAAAATACAATACAATAAAAGATACACATAGTAAAAATAAAAGATGCATATAAATATAAATAGTAAATAATAAAATATACACAGTAAACAAGAATAAAGAGTATAATAGACTATAAAGTACACTACATGCAATGTATGTCAGTAATAAATGTGGAGTCAAAATTAGCAACAAAACTACAGATCTCTTCATTCAAGTGAGAAGCGTCTTTCAGGGCAACAGCTTGTCTCCAACTCTATTTAACATCTACATTAATGACCTAGCAGTACTGCTGCAGCAGTCTGGAACCCCTGGCCTAACCCTTAACAAAAATGAAGTTAAATTCCTGCTCTATGCTGATGACCTGGTGTTGCTGTCATCCACACAAGGACGACAGCAGCACCTGGACCTCCTGGAGGAGAACTGTCAGAACTGGGCCCTGACAGTCAACTTTAAAATATCTAAAATCATGATCTTCCAAAAGAAGCCCAGGTCTCAGGAAACCAAATATCAATTCAAATTAGAAAATAGCCATCTAGATCATACCCTACACTATGATTACCTGGGGCTCAGGTAGCTTTGGTCTGGTAGTGAATGCCTTGAAACAAAAAGCATGTAGAGCATTTTATGCAATTAAAAAATAGACATACCAATTATAATTTGGACTAAAATATTTGACAGTGTAATCCAACCAATCACTCTATGGTAGTGAAGTTTGGGGTCCACTGAGTCATCAGGACACACATACCAACACCAGCACCAACACACACACACACACACACACACACACACAAACATCAACACACACACACATACACACACACACACACACTCTCCTACACACACACACACTAAACTTCAACACACACTTCCACAGTCGTATATACGCTTTCTGCTATTTTCTTGGTGTTGGAGCTATTCATGGTTTTGTAATATTTAACATTTAAACATTCATTTATTTAGTTTCGTTTTGTTTGAAGAATATGGCTGAAGTAGTTTGATTACAATATTAGCAGCCTATCATTGTTTTAGTTAATTTAAGTATTTATTAAGGCTTTTGTTTTGTAGGTATAGAGCAGCTTGGGCACTGGAGGTGAATCTACATATATGGGTATGCAGGTATAGGACTGGCAGGCACCGGGAAGGGTTCATGGTTTTTTACCAGGGCAAGAGAGGCTGCAGACGCTATTGTTCTTTGTTCGTTAGTTTGTTTGCTTGCAAAAATGGTTAAATAAACCACACGAAACGTGATGCTTGCCTGGACAATGGACTTCTTTTCTCTGCGTAAGATTCGTTCCTTAGGTGCCTCAGTGGCCGTTTGATTTGAGTTTTGTTTTGTTTTGTATTTTGTTTTTTGGTTCGAGGACAAATCGCCACTACACTTGGTTTCATGAATTGTACCTTTTCAAATTAAAATTTTTTAATGTCATTATTACCTGACACTTTGGCAATATTGTCTTTGTTACATTCATGCTAATAAAGCATGTTGAATTGAGAAATTGAAATTGAGAGAGCATGAGGGAAGAGAACATACAGTAGCGCAATGCAAGTTCCACATAGAGATGTAAAGTAATGGTCATGGTAATAATATAAATATTAATAAAAAATAATAATAGTAATAATAATTATGATAATAACACTAATAATAATAATTGTAGCCGCGGGTGTTGAGCATGTTATACAGTATAAGGACTGAATGGCTCGTAGCAACTCCCCCGGTATGCCATACTCCTGCAGCACCCCCTGCAAGACACCCCGAGGGACATGATCCTTCTCAAAGTCCACAAAACAAATGTAGACTGGATGGACAAACTTCTATGACCCCTCTAGTAACCCTGCAAGGGTGAAGAGCTGGTCCACTGTTCCATGGCCAGGATGGAATTACAGCAGGGTCTGTACGAGGATGGATTTGCCATTCAAGAAGATTCTTCCCTCGCTGTCTTGCGAGAGGACAGCCTGTGATGTGGACGAAGTGCTATAGCCAGATCCAGCTAGGCGAAGAAATGATGCTTAGGTTGTTTGTCTTTTAATGTAATTTATGCTTTCTTTTTTGTCTCCACAAATGGTTTTGCTGTGTTTATGAACTATATTCCATTCAGAATATGTTCTGTTCTGATTTTCAGTGCAAAATGCAACCTTTGGAAATACATGGATGCATTGACTGATTTTATAATGTGGAGAGAAATTAATATTTTAATCAGTGTGCAGTACTTGTGTGTTGTGTTTAGTCATTATATTCATGTACTTTACTCTGACAACATCTCTGAAAAAAATCAAACCCAGACTATATCATTAGAAAAGCAGAAAGTGTTTTAGATTGAGCTCAGCAATGTGTAACTGGTTCAAACAGAATCAGATCGTACTGTATGAACCATGTGTGTGCCATAAGCTGACAAAATTGGGTTTTTATAAATGATTGTATAGTTTTGAATGAAGTGTTTCATTTTGCGAAAGATCTGAGGTGTGATCTGCTACTTGTGTGTGCGCTAGTGTGAATTGTGTGTAGTGTTTTGATAAAATGAGCTCTGTTTTCAAAATCGTGTTTAAGCAATTGTAAAAAACTGTAATTAGAGGAACATATCAACTTCAGTGTAACCAAGAGAAGAGAATAAAAAGGAGAAAGCCAGAGGGAGAGGGACAGAAAGAGGGACGGAGGGAAGAAAAGAAACACTTATCCTGTACTTACCTCAGCTGCGAGTGAGGCAGAGTGTGGTGTGTGCTGTATTGTGAACAGCGTGGGCCAATTGACTGTGACACCTCATTTTTTACCCTGAACACAATGCAATGACATTGCCGTCGCCCACGCTGCAGTGCAGGCCACTGGCATCTTTCTTCAATGCACATGGCACAACCAGACTCACCCACCTATTACCTGAGCCCCACTAGAGTCATTCAAAGTTGGTTTTACTCACAATTTTGATTACCAAAATAGAGACTTTGTAGTAAAGTCAACTTTTCCACCCAGAGTAGAAACTCCAGTTGTGTTTTAACAAAACAAATTTATTGTGAACATGCTGATTTTCTAGGCTGGAAAACCAGAGTTTTTGTGTCTAAAATGCTAATGATGGCAGGTGCAGCCACACCCCAGTGTAGGATAATTTTAATTTGTGATCAGTACAAAAGGTGTACAACAATGCCACAAAATTAAGGATGATAACATTAGGGGTTACGGTTAAGGTTAGCATTATTATACCTTGGTAAAGGTAAAAAAAATAAATTTTAAAAAATCACTGAGCAACCCAAATTGAACACACCCCCAATGTTGCACTGGGTCTTGCCTAGCTACATGCTCACGGTGGATCTTATTAAAATTGCATTGCATTGGCTGCAAAGTTCCCATCAGTAGCCAGAGATTGAATTAATGTTTGGTTTGGATACAAGGGACCCTGCTTGATGTTGTTCCACTAGTGTTTGTAAGGCTAGTAAAAGTGCTAATTCCAGGTTATACAACTAGGCTCTTAATTTCATAGTTTTGTCTATTATTGTGAACACTGGACTTATCCTCTGGGCCCAATATGAGCGGGGATACACTTGTGAAGTGTTCGTAAGACCTATTGAGCACCATAAATGTTTGTCTAAGCACATTTCCTAAAGATACTTTGACTTTAACATGTGAGTGTGTGACCTTTCATCCTCCTCCAGACCACTTCCACACATGGAGGGAGGGAGGGAGGGAGGGCTTGTCAAAGTGTTCACTCTTTCTCTTTCTTTGAGAGAAGGAGAAAAGAGAGGTGCTCATTAGCCATGGCAGGCCTGGGTGGCTCTGTGTGATATAGATAGATGATCCTCTTGTGGCTAACACACATACACACACACACTCCTAGACTATACTACACATCTACTACTATCACATTCTTTATCAGACACACACACCATGCTGAGAAACAGTGGAAGCGGGTTGTGTGTTGAAATGGTGAAAATGTATATTTTATCACCAAAACAGGTGGAAGAAATAAGTAACAGTGTGTATTTTGGGTGTGCTTGCTTGAGCTTGTGTAGCCCTGGTCAAATTCACACCATGGCTGTAGAAAATGTGTCCCTGACATGTAGAGGATATGCCAACAGAACTGAAACTAATTTCAATTCACCTGATGGGGCATTACAAATAAGCACGGACACTATCCTGTTAAAATACCTATTACACTGGCTTGGATGTCCAACTTGTGGTCCAGAAATACTTTCCTCCTTTTGGACATTTTTGCAATTATGCACTTTGGCTGGATGAACTGCACAGAGAGGCAAATTATCAGCAGCCTGACTAGTGAGTGTGTCTGCGAGATTGGCTGCTGCAGGGATTATAGCATGTGAGGCTGGAAATGAGAGGCTGATAATTCAGGGTCTGGGCTGAATTTCAGAAAAAAAAGAAAGAATACAAGTTAAAAGCCATTTATTTAATCTTTTCTATGTTTAGACTGTCCAGAGGTTAAGACAAACTGTTGTCATGTCCTGCCTTGGCCTATCCCTGAGGCATTCACTCCATCAGTAGCCCTCTTTTGGCATGGATGCACAGCGTGCAATGCTGCCTCTGCTCGCCTGGCAAGTCCCACTAGCAACCGTACTGCCCCTAGATTTGAGAACCACTGGTTTATTGACTAATGTAGCAAGCAAACCCTCACTACATATCTGGGATATCTGCTACTGGTGCATTCTGACATTTTTTCCAGAGAACGTGGCTAGGTTACTGGTTCATGTCAACAAGCTAATTAGCTTAGGATAACAGCATTGCTTGGACACAAACATTACAGCAGTCAAATAAAAATGTAAAAACAGAATTAAACACTGGTGCCATAGGTTTCAGAATTCTCAGCTGCCCTGCAGATGTCCATTTTGTCCAGAGTAATCGTCTTAACATTACTTTAAAATTTTAATTTCAAATTAAATTTAATGTTTTCAGTATGCAGTAGTGTTCCAGGCAAAACAATAGGGACCACCCAAAAGAAATTCAGCATGCGCACACACCCTGACCTCAGCCCCAGATGGTCTAGGCTTAGACCTTGTCAACTCCTAGAAATGCCCCTGGTCTGGTGTATATTTGTCTTCTTGTCAACAAATTCCATGAAAAGGCCAAAACCAGCTGTGTGTTAGTTCATCTCTCAACAGTTTCTGACTTCCCTACCCTGTCTGTGGCTCTCAGACCCAAGCCCATTGGTTCCTACTGAAGATGTTAATCTTTAAAAGCAGCTCTCAAAGGTATAGTTCCATTTTTAAAAACATAGCTCAGTAATTTCCTAAAACAGTTGGGAACTGTAGTTTTTATCAAATGTTGCTAAATGTGGAGGATATAGTGCGTTTGTTGGGGACTATTTTGAGTGGCGGACTAATCAACATTTGGTGTTCTATTGAGTTTTTTTGGCAGCAGGACAGTGTATGTGGGATTGGGTCAAAAATAAACGTGTGTGTGTGTGTGTGTTCGGTCGGTCGGTCGGTCTGATGGTGGGTAGTTTATAACAACAATGGAATTTTATGGCACAGAGGAATAAGATATATCAGGCTTTGGATATGCACACAATACTTGTTAGTAGGATATATTTACTGGGTTTGGTCTTTTCATTGGATTTGTTGGCAAGAAGAAAAATATAGAATATTGAAAATTATGAATTCCAAGATCATAACACAAGGGCAAGAGCAATACTAAATCAGAAAATCTTTATTTTTATTAAACATCAACAATTCATTAAGCAAAAATGGAAAAACTTGAAACATATTTACATTTTGGATTTGATACAGGCGTAGGTTTGTATCATGTAGTGTGTCATGTCATTTCATGTATTTCACGTAATGTTATTTTACTCTGTATGAAACTTCACAAAGCAGTTCTTCTGTGCTGTGAAACAGAGGTGTACATTACACTTCTTGCACATCACTTTTGGCATTCCTGTGTACCCAGGAACCCTGCATCTTCCCTTTTTGTCACACACTATTGGCCACTGTGAGGTATTGTCCAAGCGGACATCCTGGTTAGGGATAGGAGCTGTGGGCCCCTGCTTCCTCCTCTTCTCCTCATACTGTTGGGAAATCCCACCACTGGTTCTCCCTCTCTTCTGGGCATCTTTTTTGGATTTGCACAGACTGTGTGCAATTTGGGACTTG
Source organism: Macquaria ambigua (assembly GCA_008360985.2). Classification (NCBI taxonomy): domain Eukaryota; kingdom Metazoa; phylum Chordata; class Actinopteri; order Centrarchiformes; family Percichthyidae; genus Macquaria; species Macquaria ambigua. The sequence continues at coordinate 40,046 of VMKM01000995.1, forward strand.
AAGGCATAAAGGCGCATGTGGTCACTTCTTGTCATTCCATTGTCAGCACAATCCCATCTGTAGATGAGCCAACATGTCACCACTGCCATGTCTATCAAATGAAAGACAAGGTGATGGTACCACTTCTTTGATCAAATGTTGGTGCGATACAAAGCAATCAGTGAATCCAACAAGTCAACACCTCCCATGTGCCGATTGTATATGGATACTGTTGCAGGGCATGGGACCTTGATGGTTTTCTTTTGGCTTCTGTCCCATCTGTCGACATGGGATACAGGGTGAGCACCTACGTAGCTACTGAGGAGGGTGACTGACCTGTTGTCATACCATTTGATGGCATGCAGCTGGGTATCTCCAACAGAGGCTGTTTTTTCCTGGAAGGACCCATGGCCAGATCTTTTCAGATCAGCGTCTAGAATCATGGAACTGCCTGGCAAGCGATTAGAGCGCACCGTACCCAGACAGTGGATGCCTTGCTGGGCCAACACGAGTATCAGTGGGACTGAGCTGAACCAGTTGTCAAAGAACAGCTTGAAATTCTTTTTCTTTGGTACTGGTTCTGCCAGGCACAGTACTACATTCCCACTTGCCCCTACATCTGGAAGCTCAGGTGGATGGACAGCTTTCCCAGTATAAACTTCAAAATTGTGTCTATTGCTGTCTATCTCACTGTCAGATGGGATTTGCCTAACATGCTGATCCTGTGCATCCTGCTCTTTTCTTTCATAGAACAATCTTATGTTCATTTTCTGTCACAATATGTTAAAAGAATAAAGAAATAAAAAAAGAATATATTTAGAGCTAATACTGTGCACAAATACATGAGATAATATTTGATAACATCCAAACACATTGTCAGCAAAGACATCCTTGTAAAGTACCCCTTACCGCACGTTGTCCTGACGCAACGAAAAGAAAAACTGAATTTCTTAACATGCTAAATAAAAAATAACTTCATAAAAACTGTTAAAAGGCTTCTCTACACCTTTATACACACACACATTGTTTATTTACAGTTAGTCATTTTTAATAAGATTACTAAAGTAAATAATCTTACCTTCTTCTCACACCATGTGCTCCTGTGACCATGTGTCAGAAAAGGAGGTCCCACCTTCAAATGATGCTTGATAGTGACTCCCACACATTATTGGACAGTTCTTTGATACTTTTTTGACTATTCTGGTTGGTTGCAAGAAACATGAACTGGACGTGGGGCTTAAGAAAACGTTCTGTTGCCTGAGGGCAACGCTGTGCAGTTTTATTGGTATAAGGAGGATAATTATCAAAATAAATCGAACACTAGTTACAGATCTTTCCCAAACAAACACAAAATGTAAGAAAAACCAGTAAGAAAAACCAACCCTAGAGTCAGTTCCATTAACCACAATACATAACAAGCCATGACAACAAGTAGCAATTGACGCTAGGGGTGTATAGAATTGAATGAGGTAGGAGATTTAAAAGAAAGTAGTTCAATGCAAGATCTGAGCGCTTTTACTTTCACTACTTTACTTTCAGAGTGTAAGTGTCCAGAAACTGGATAAAGACGTAAGATATTTAATTTTTAAACACTCTTACTCTTCTCTTTTCTGTTCACCTCTGTCCTGTTTTTGATTCGTTTCACCTCTCTTACAGGTGTCTCCTTTATCACCTTCCTCTCCTTCCAAGGTTTTAAAAGGCTAAACTGCTTTTTGTCATTCTTTTTCCTTCCTTTCTGCTACATCCCAATCCCACACTACATACTGATTCTATAAAGTATACACTAGATATTCAACTATTCTGTTTTGGCAGTTAGCATACAAGAAAGTGTGGATTACAAGTAGGATGTTCCAGAAACTTTGGCATCATAAACAGCAGACTGTAATTTCCTTCATAGATTACAAACCCTGTCCGACAATGAACGTCTGAGCAGCCTATGACTCCTCGCACATGTTGGCAGATAAGTAAAGAGAAGTAAAAACGGGTGCAATAAAAGACATTGTACACTTGATTTCTTACATTTTTGCTTCCTTTTAATTAATTTATTAATGATGAAACATTCAACAATTTTGATACTACCTACTTATTCCAAATCACACGAAGTGGCTGGATCTGATTCCACCAAAAAGAAATAATAAAATAGAAATGGTAACATGCCACCATCTTAACAAATCTGAAAAGTAATCTACAGGGGAAAAAAATAAATAAGAGCTTTGACCCTGTACGTTTGACACTGATATCATGGTACTCTTTTTGGGCATGTCATAGGGAGAAGAGATATGGCCTATCAGGTGCCATTCATTTTTTATGTTATTTATCTACAACAGTTGCATACATTCAGAAATGTGTGTTTTACAACTACATTGTGTATAGAGCCAAGCTTTACTAAAGTCTGGAAGCAGTAGCAGAAGAAAAATGCATCTTCCAACAACTCCACTTTCTTCAGTTCTTGGTCAACAAGTAGCTTCAACATGTAACTGCTGCTAAACCGCAATGCCCCTCTTCTTCTTCTTCTTCTTCTTCTTTTTTTTACAATTGTATTTCCACGTGTTTTTACACAAAAACAGCTAATTCAGAGGGGAAATTGAAGAAACAGAAGAAGCTAACGGGAGTGATGAAGAGCAGGTATGTAATCTGTCACATCCTGCCTGCTTGGCTAAAACTGACATGGAACTTAATAGTTTATTCCATTTCTATTACTCATTTTGCATCGTCGCTGACAGATGTAGTGTCACATAACTATAAATTACGCATGTATCAAAGATGAAGCACTGCTTTGTGGGATTGCTAGCAGAAAGTAGTGTACATGCAATTGACGGTAAAATCTTTGTAATATGGCAGGTAGGCCCATAGACTGTCAAGTGTTGTGGCACATACTAGTAGCTTATGAAAGTAATTACCAGCAGGAATGTAAAAGCTGAAGAAAGACCCATTTCAGATCAGAGTGACCACACTTCAGTAAATAACACCTAATCACAATATGACAGTAATACAAACTGGTGTGCTTGTGGAATGAGTGTGCAGTATATGACCTAAGAACAACAGTACCAATGAAATAGTAAACATGATTCATCATTATACAATATTTATAACAATGAAAAGACTGACACTCCTTAAGCATTCAGTGCATTCAGCAACACCAGAAAATTCTATGACTTGATGCAAACTTCATTCTGAGGTATTTTGTTGAGCAGCAGGAATGAATCCTTAGTCCAACATCATCAAGGCAGGAACACCAACCAGAATTGAACTACAGATCACTTCTGCAGTGACTAAAACTCAAAAGGTCCTCTCATATTTAATATAATTCTTCTTCATATATCGTACTATCTGGTTTCACCTTATTGGTACATAGTGTGCCTGAATTTGTCTCTTTGGTCATGACATTCACCGTGTGACTACCTGCATGCTTGTCAGTGCACTCTGCCCCTGGACTGGATACCTGGATACAGGTCCTGTCTGCACCTGCATGACTTACTTACCTGTCTGGCTGTGTTACTAACTGATCTGGTATCTTCTTTATTGCTTACAGTTCTGCTTGTTAACTTTTCTTTCTCTCCACGTGTTTGTTTCAACCTCCATTTCTGCATCATTGTCTTTTCTGTGTGTTTGAGATTTGATTATGTTTAAGATGAAACATAGCTGTCAAGTGTCTGAGATCTATAGCCGTGGTTAAAAGGTTGCACATGATAATTGAATTTAAGACCCTATTATCTCAAGATCATGACTACTGTAACTCATAATCTGACAGATAATGAGATAACTGATTATACTCACATTATTTTTAGAAAGCCTGGTATCTCAAGTAATAATAATGTGCTTTAATAACTAAATATAACTAAATATAAGCTTGTTGTAAACAAGCATATGCTTATTTGCTTTTTTTTCCAAAAGTGGGAAAAAAGTCTCATGTTAAGTACGGAGCTGGAGTCAGGACATGGTTAGCTTAGGTGTCTGTACAGGCACGATGGTACCTGCATGGTGTAAGATATATTAAATATATGAACATATATGATAATGGTTCATATCAGTCTCAAGTTTATGAGAATCATCTGACAATAATGGCCTTAAATAAAATAAGGGTAAAACAAAAAAAGTATTTATCTTGAGTAAATTAAATGATGTCACAATTGTGAGAAAATAGTTTATTTCAACACTGCAGACTGGCCAAATAATAAAAGTTGTAATCTTGAGGTAAAAGGTCTAATGTGTCTAAACATTTATCACCAGCAACAGCTGCTCTTGGTGTCCGAAGACATCAGCATCTTGTGTCATTGTATGTATCCATAGAGTTGCTATGTCATTAACATAAGTGGAACGCATTGTGTGTGTGAATGTCTGTGTGTGTGTGAGTGTACGAGCACATATCCAAAATGTGTTAATATGCAGTACATTATAAACCCCTCGAGAGCCAACAGTTGCAGCCTGTTGTTAATGTTCCAGTGTGATGTCCAGATGTGTCTCAATGCAGAAATACCAGCAGAGCTGTGAGACACCGTACCAACATGGAGCCTTTCACCCACAGAAAAAGTTCATACATAGTGAGTCTCCACAGGTCGAGAGACTCTGCCAGCGTGATCTGCAGACACCTCCTCCTGGACTGAGCCTTACTCCTCTTGTGCCTGTCAGCCAGAGCAGCAGAAGAAGAAGAAAATGGTCATGGGTCAGGCACAACTTAAAGGTACTGGGTTGAATCATCAAGACTTCTAACAAATGCTCTTGAGTTCTCCAACAATTACTAATGATCATTATCAAAACACACAACTACAGTATGACATTGATGCATGCTCATCAGTTTGAACAAATAACTAAATTTTCAAAATTTTGAAAAACTGAGAAGACCTGGATAAGACTTTTGTAGTGTGAAATATAATGAATAAGGCTTGGTTTCATATGACATCCTACAAAGGCATTTAAAAAAAAACAGCTTAAGATGTCGCAGAAAATACAACCTACCATTGAAAATGTAGACAAAGAGTTGATCTATGACAAACATTTCCCCAAAATACATACACTTGGTTCATTGAAATCCTTGTACTTGGGTGTGGAAGCACCGTATACTGAGTTAGTTTATTCTGAAACTAATAAAATTAACTTGATGTTTTATCTGCTGTGGTTAAGATGGTAAAAAATGCTCACTGATCAAAGCGGGATGGCAAACCGCAAAACATCAAGTGAGACAATAGTGGCCCTGCATGAATCCTGTGAGTGCATCTGTCTTCTTCCAGTCTCTGTGGCTGCATCCATCAGAGGTAGAAAAGCTGCTACAGCATGTATGCTGTGGACAATGGAGACAGCAGCAGTAACTGTCCACTGAATGCAAGCACCTCTAAAGATGGGCTTATCAAGGTTTTTATGTAAAAAGAAAAAGTATAAAGCTCCATTAACAGCCTCTACAGGCTGAAATACCTTTTACAGCCTAGAATACAAAAGGGGTTGGTTAGAATGAACATACTGATGATTTCTTAGAGCTTTACTGGGGATAAAAATATTTAACCTTAGGGTGGAAGAGAGAAAACTGCATGGAGTGTCCATGCAGAGCGTTCATCCATGGAGGCACATTGATATGCTCAGTAAATTTCATAGAAGAAAGATCAGGGAGCCTCCAAAACATTAGGATTCATCCTCTCGGGAACATGAATACCATGGTTATATGGCTATTAGTTTTTAGCCAGGCTAGCAGCATGTTTCTAGGGATGGCCATGTTGGTCCAGACTGAAACATCTTAACAAATATTAGATTAATTACCTTGAAATTTAGAACAAACATTCATGGTGCCAAGAGGATGAGGCCCTCTGACTTTGGTGATCCCCTGACTTATCCCCTAGCACCACCAGCCGGTTGAGATGTTTGGTTTTCAGTGAAAAGTATTGGCCAATACTGAATTGTCATGAAATCTGGTTCAGACATTAATGTTTCCCTCAGGATGAATTGTAATAACTTTGGTGATCCTCTGATTTTTCATCTAGATCCATCATCATGTCAACATTTATCTCTATCAAATATTTTGGTTTATGACCAAATACCTGCAAAACTAATGACATTCCCATCAGCCTCGGCTGTACTTTGTGTTTAGTGCTAATTAGCAAATGTTAGCATGTTACCATAGACAGGAAACCTAGCACCAAGGTTTGTTTGGCTTAACAGAAAAGAAGCTTTTCTCTTGGACACCATAGATTCATTATTTGCCTAAATTTAGTTCTGTAGCCACTTGAGCCAATGTGAAAATCTGGTGGTCCAACGCAAGGTGTACCTTTAAACATCTGAAACTAAAACAGCAATTTTCCAGCATGAGTTATCATGAACCACTTTTCATTACAGTTAAACATTACAGCTGAACACTTGACTGATTAGTTTCTCTTCTGAGACTATAGGTGTGCTAATCAGTGAAACAGGCTCCTGTAGTGATTGGTTAGAATAAAAAAGCTCAGGACTTGCCGATGCATAGAGAACCACTGCGCAAAACCTTGACAATACCAGTTTGATTGTTAGACATTTTGTGCCAATTTACACCTACAGCCAATCTCATTTACAAGATACCTGTATTCATGGCACAATTCATTTATTCCTTCAGTTCATATTTTCTTTAAACTTCACCCAAATTGAATTGTATGACTATCATCATAACTACTTTGGGAAACAGCAAAAGTAGTTCACATATTATTTCATATTCATATACCCTGTATATTTATATTCATTATGTTATTCTACTGCTTATGCATTTCTGGTTAGATGCTATCTGCATTTCGTTGCCTTGTACCTGTGACATGTGCAATGACAATAAAGTTGAATCTAATCTAATCTAAACAAGAAAATAAAGGAACCAGAAATACAACAACAACTGGAACATAAATTGAAACATCTCAATTCTTCGGTCACGTGACAACAGGTGACACACCAAAGTCCCATACATAGGTCATCCAATGACAACCGAGTCAGCTCCATTATATATACATATATATATATATATATATATACTATTATTAGTGTCCTGGCATCCTCGTGGTTCTTACAGTAGACTCCTTGCATGCCCTCATGTTCAAAGTATATGATATGGTATATGTTACCCGATGGGCATACAAAGAGGCTTCTTTGGTATGACCTAAAAGGATATAAGAAAGGAGGTATATTTGAACCAACAGAATATGCCTGAATAGAGATGGCAGGAGGGGGTTTTAAGACTTGGATACCAGTATAAAAGTATGTTGTGTGCTTCAGAATATTCGAAGAGACTATATTTTACATACTGATCTGTCCCCGACCGTGACATTACAATTTTGGGTTGGATTCAAGTGGGTTCAGTGTTCTTGTCTTTATAATCATCACAATTTAAGTAAAACCCTACACCTTCATGTTTCTTTTCAAGAGGAAACCCATGGATACACAGGGAGAACATGCAAACTGCACACAGAAAGGCCCTGGCCGGCAGACAGATAATCACCTTCATCTACTTTATCTTGCATTTAGGAACATAAGAAAATAAGTGCTATATTACATGCCTGAGAGGTGCTAGTTTTGGCTGCTGACAGCACATGAACACATGTGAACACAGTGAAACAGAGCAGCTGTGAGTGAGTACAGAATGCTTGAGTTGAGGTGTAGGAATGAGGTGGCACTGCAGGACCCCCTGGTACCTGTATTACATTACTACCCATGGCACTACAGTTGGTTAATATTTTATAAGATGTGCTTATTTAGACAACCTCTACCACTGTCAGCAGTACAGCAGCAGGCAAGGCAGTGTCCAGAGTGGTCAAGAGACTATGTTGAGACAAGTACTGACTTTATTCCTCTCTGTCATTTTAAAATTCTAAACATAGAATGAAGAGGAATGTGACTGAAATAACATCTCTCAACACTTTTCACCACAGTGATTTACCTTCCTGTTTTGTTGGCAAATCTTCTAGTCTGCCATGAAACTAAACAGATATATTTTAGTTTTGACAAATGTGCTCATCCATACTCCAACAACTACACACGTGAAGCAGGTCAAGGCACTATCCTGTTGAACTACTACTAGATTCCAATCTGTTTGTTACCTCTTAAGCTGCCATTCAGGTCCCATTCATGGTCTGTTTACCATTGTTTTCCTCCTGTATACATCAGATACGTAGCTTTTGCGTAGGCAACTGCACACTGTTTTTGTTCATCGTTTTGGTGGCATTTCTGGTGAAGACAGTTTCCCAGGCATGCTCATCACAAACAAATTCACCTCCTAGACTAACAATATGCAGACTCCAAATCAAAATAAAAAGTCATGTAGCTACTGAAGAGTTAACGGATCTTTCCTCTACAAGGCTTACTTCTACAAATGCTGGCTGGACCGCAGTCTGCATTTAGATTTGTACTTTGAAGTCATAATCTATGTAGACTGAACAAATGGTTCACTGCGTAGCATTTCATTGTCATTTCTGTTGTGAATTAAGAGCAAGACTCTTAGTCTGGCCACACCTCTTCCATTTGCATGGCGGGTTCACCATATTTGAGTCAACTAGTTTGGAATGAACTTTGTTCTTTGTCAAATAGTTGTTGTCATGCACAGTGACATCTGCAGTATTTTCCACACACAGCCTTTTCACTGTGGCTTTGAACAAAATAACATGTTACACAAGTTAAAAATACACAAAAATAAACTGCTATGAGCAGGAAAAGAGTACAATCTTTCTGACCTGGCCAAGGCGTGTATACAGCAGCGGGACATGCTGATGAAGGATGAGGAGGAGGCTCTGGTCTGTAAGGTAGTCTCAATTCCCCTCAGCAGATCGTTGGTCTTCAGCAGCAGCAGCATCTGCCGAGGCACTTGATTCAACAGCTTGCTGATCTGGGGAAGGTATAGAGCTGCATTGGTCCGTATCTCAACGTCCTGCGAAGAAACAGACAGCAAGACAAGCTATCTGGTTAAATTATGTAAAAGTCAAAGGCCCTGTACACCCACACTGATGTTTTCACTGATTTTGACTGACTAGATCTCTTTTGGGTGGGTGCACAGATCCACCTTCCTTGACTCTTTTAGGTCTGTTAGGGCAGGACAACTTACTGTGGGCCTTTATGATTTTTATTAGTATATGAAGAGGAGTTTGCTTACCTCAGCAATGTATTATCATGTCTGCCCAATTTTAGTCTGAAAAGAGGTCAAATGGTGTGTTCATGTATGATCAGTGTTGGGAGTTGAACGTGTTTATAGGATTATTTACAGACCTTTATGAATTCAAGCCACAATTCTAGCTACCAAAGTGGGGGGAAAAAAACACAGGAAATTTTTATATGTACAATTTTGACCAAATAATGCCTGATAATCATACTGGGTGGGGAGAGGAGGGGGGTTAACTCTGTTACAGCCTATCAATACTCCATTTCTCACTCCACACAATGACACACTGATAACTACCTGCAGCTGAAAAAACTAAAGAACTGGTCATTGGACACCAAAAACACAGTGTAGTGGACCGAACCCTACCTCCATCCATGGCAAAACGGTTGAACAGGTTGACAGCTTCAAGTACTTTTGGACTCATTATAGACAATAAACTCAGTTTTGACCAACACACCACTGCTATCCATAAACAATGCCAGCAAAGACTCTATGTCATCAGTAAACTCAAAACACTATCTTTTGCCCCCCACCTCCTGGTGTTACTCTACAAAAGCATAAATCAACCCATGCTGTTGTACTGTTCCCTTGCTTCTTCACCATGCTGACTGTTCCCAACAAAAACAAAGGAGCGCTTTGGCAGTATCAGACATACCAAAATCATTAGCCTCCCTGTCTGACCTACCAGACCTCAACAACAGAGCCATCACACGCATAGCACTCATCATAGCAAATTACGCTGCCTCCTCCTTCAATCTACACTTCACATTACTCAGGCTACAGATACAGGACTTTCAAATGGAGGAGGGCCCGCTTTTGCAGGAGCTTTGTTCCCTAAATAAAATACCTTGCTGAATACTACGTATAGATATGTGTATATGTGAGCGTACTCGTATATGTACTTGTGTATGCAAGTATATGTGGGGATACAGGAAGGGGCATGAATGAGTGTATGTATATGCACACCTGCATACCTAATTGTGAAAACAAATTTCCCTCCTGGGACAATAATCAATCTATTATAATATAATAGATATAATATAATTATTATCAATCTATCTCTCTCTCCTTCTGTTGCTTTCTGCAGGTGCTTCTGCCTCCGGAGCTGTAGAGTCTGGATCTATGGTTGCAGGCCACCTGCTGCCCCCATGTTCCTGCTCTACACCCACTGCTGCCATTACTGCTTTTGTTCTTATTATTAGTATTACTATTATAATATTGCTATTTGTATTATTTCTAATAGTCTAATAGTCCATTACCACAACTATTACTTTACATCTCTGTGTGGAACTGTATTGTGCTGCTGTATGTTCTCTTTCCTCCTGTTCCCCCCCCCTCCCCCTTCAACCCAACCGGTCGAGGCAGATGACCGCCCACCCAGAGCCTGGTTCTGCTCGAGGTTTCTACCTGTTAAAAGGGAGTTTTTCCTTGCCACTGTCACCTAGTGCTTGCTCATGGTGGGAACTGTTGGGTGTCTGTAAATATATAGAGTCGGTCTAGACCTGCTCTACTCAAAAAAGTGCTCTGAGATAACTTTGTTATGATATGGCGCTATATAAATAAAACTGAAACTATTTGTAACGGCCAGGCCACACTGCCGACCTGAGCAGCCGGTGTGTGTCGCACATAACAGAAATGAAAAGCATTTCGGCGGCCATGTTAACAGGTTAGAGCAGCCACACAGCCCGCGTGAGACGCACGTCTCACTGCAGCTAATCTCATCTAGAGATTTGGCCCCTCGCTTATTTTTTCCAAGTGACGCGTGGTTCTCAGCAGAAATACACAGTGAAAATGATCTGTTGATAATCATACTGACATCAAACCAGCAACAGTACACCTTTCAGTTTCAATATTGATATCTTTAGAATATGTCACAGACATATTATACAATTGAACACAAGCATTTTTCTGTCTAAACTAAATATAAATGAAATGTATAATGAAATGAAATCAAACAGTCTATTATTGATGACCATTATCAAAGGCAAACTCAATGTAGAAAGATAGGGCTGGCAGCAGCAGCGCCGCAGCAGGATCGCTCTCTGTCTGGACCATAGACTGTATATAAAGATGGACGACATGACAGCTCCCCTAAAGTGAATCCAAAACATCTCGATCGCCCCCTGGTGGCTGGCTGCAGTATAGGTCATAAACCCCGCCTCCTCCATGTTAGCGAATGGGACATGGGCCAAACTGAAAAGTCAAAGTACACGTCAAATAAATTTTTCCCAAAGATGGTTTCTGCCCTTTTTGGTAGTTCTTATCACGCTGATGTGTGTTCAAGTGTTCGTTTTTCTGCTTAGTTTGGTTTTAATTAGTTATTTGATGCTATAAAAAGGGGGTGTCGTGTCATGATTGACAACTGTGAGTGTACTCGCGATTGGTTCTGGCGGGTGTATAGGCAGGAACTCGATCACTACTGTGCAGACTCTGGCTCCAAATGACGTCACCAGCGCAAGATGGCAGTGCCTGTATCCGGGGTATTTTGGCTTCATTTTTTATAATGGGAGGAAGTGGAGACGCGTCGTCCATCTTTATATACAGTCTATGGTCTGGACACCACACACGTGCGAGCCACAGCAGTTCAGCGAGGTAGCTATCACGTGCTGTTCAGGTTGGTGGTGTGGCCCGGCCGTAAGTGAGATCTGTAAGTGCTGACTGTCGTGTGCATGCATGAAAGAGCCACAGAGAGAGTGTGTTTGCGTGAGTTTAGATGCACATGCATGTCTACTGTCTGTCCTTCTCAGTAATCTCTGATTTATTCAGCTAAATGTCTTTGGATGTGGCCTTGGAGGATATGGCGCAATATCAAAAAGTATGAGAGTATGGGCTACAAGGTGAGCTTAAATGTCACAAATTCCAGACAAAGTTACTGATCATTGTTGAACTGCCCCCCACCTGCCCACCCCCCATTGTCATTTTTTGCTAAGGTGAACTAAGAACATTTATTTTTGTGTATTTTAATTATTAAGATAGACAATGAGAGGATATGAAGTATACATAGGTAAGGAAGGACAGGAGGAAGAACACGGAAGGAATGATGAGGTTGAGAGCAAGACAGGAGGGAGATATGAGAGGGGTAGGGAGGGGAGAGAGGAGGGAAAGAAGAAAACAAAAATAAATAAAAGTAGTACAGGGGACATGACTGCTATTTGTTCTCTTTGATATTGAAGATGTCTGCTTGAGTCTTCATGTGAGCGTCAGTGTCCTGCTGTACTCTACTTCAAAGGCCTCTCCCTGCTGCACATCAACAGGCCTAAATTACACTATTAAGAACAAAGTGGACTGTAAACTTACAAACACTTATTTAGCAATCTTTAGACAGAAAGTAAGATCAGGGGGTGCACAATATGTACAAGTACAGGACATTACAGGACTGAACTGAACAACTGTGAAATTACAAGCTAATTGGAATCATAAGTGGAGAAATACCTTTTTATATCATCCAAAACTCTGAATAGAAGCACAAACATTATGCTAGTTTCATATTTCCCTGTTAATAAAGCTCTGAGCAGTTTGATCTATTTTTTACTTAACCATTACCAGCTCACATTAAAATTGCATTAAAATTTACATACAACTATAGTCTTCTACAACTGGACAATGGGCGATGTTCAGTATAATCTGAAATCACAATGTCTTAAACAAAGAAAACATTAGGCATACAAAGATGAAATGAATACAATAATAAAGCAAAAGATTAAAAGTACACCAAGTACACCAGATTTTAACATCTGCACTGATTTTGCTGATCTATAACTGTTTTATAGCAGTACTAGAAGATAAGAAGCACTTGATTTAGCAGTGGAGCTTAAGAAAATATTTTTAAAAAAAAGAAAACAAGAGGTGAAGGTTACAGGAGCAGTAATGACTGTATGTGGAGAAGTGTTGTGGTAAAAGGAAAGAAAATGATCAGGCTGGCCAGTAACAACCCAACAGATTGGGGCTGCTGTAGGTAGAGATGCTCACATTGTATTGCTTTGTTAGATGGATAACTGGTCTTCAAGTCTGACCACAGTCCCAAGGATACAGAGTGTTTGTCAAACTGCTATTTTCAAGGTCAACAATAAACCTTCATACTAATTTGATCAAACATGTTTTGTAATAAAAAAATCCGTGAAGGCCTGGATGCCTTGCCAAATGCTTTGGGGGTCAGAGTTGTTGTTGAAGTGCTACTCAATCCTTAGCTTGTGGCTGTCCTTGGTCCTCTTGATGCCCCCCTTCAGGTTAGCTCTGTTCTGGATGAACGTATCACCTGATCTGAAAGCGGTGTCATGTGTCTTCAGAAGTAGGCTGACCTCTCTGTTCATCCACGACTTCTGATTTGGGAATGTTGTAATCCGTTTGAGGGTGGTGACACTGTTGATGTTGGTGTTGATGTAGTCAAGGATGGAGGAGGCATAAGCGTCCATGTCCATGTGGAGTCCAGGGTGGCCTGAGTGGCAAAGGGTAAAATCTACAGTAACCTGTAGATAGGCTACTACCTGAATAAAAGTTTGAGCAGCAGAAGAGATCAAATACTTTTCTGAAAGATTTCTCACTTACATATTGCTGTGTGTGTGTGTGGAAGATAATGTAGTTGAATCAGATGCTGTTTGTTTATTGCATCAGTGTTGTTTGTTCACATCACTTCCTGTGGGCATGAGACAGAGAGATCGACAGAGAGCAGGGACAGAGTTTATCTGTGTCAGGATGTTGACTAGCTAGTCTGTCTCTTTCTGTGCCTATCAACTCTCTGTTTATCTGGACTGACAGTTCGGACAGTGCTGCTGTAACACACACACACACACACACACACACACACACACACACAACCAATGCCCAAAGGGGCTGCATTGTGGTTTGACTAAAAAAAAGGACAAAGGATATCTGTCTCGTGAGCACATAACACACACACTTATAACATCACTTATTAATGAGTCAGCAGTCTTTTAGCTGTTATTTATCAGCCATATTTTTCATCTCATTTCACTAAAAAGTGTTTTCAGATGTATCGCATTTACTGATATGCCTGTTATACAATCTATTCCTTAAACAACTCCCCAGAGCAACTACAACACGGTTAAGGTATGGTTAGCTAACTACGTCCACATGACTACATCCACGCGGCTTTGTGTGGACGTAGTCTCAGGTAACATGAGAACTATTTTAGTTTATGTATGAAAATGACATGTGTCCAAGACAGACAAGTGTTGTGGTTTATGTCCACACTATAACAATGGGAAAACTACTAAATCTCTTGCTCTTTGTCCTATTTTGTTAAGCAGACAACAGAGTTGTGCCTCACAGCCAACACTTGGTCAGCAGTGGGACAGGCAGACAGTCTGGTTACTCTGCTGGTGAAACCTCCGTTCTGTCTCCTCTTACTCTGATCACCTATGCGTTTTAATACAGGCTATCTCACAATTTAGTTGCTCATTTACATTTTTCTGTGTCTGTTGTCGACACAAGTAAAAAACTGAAATTTGATCAGGCTCATAAAAGAAACCTGTTAACCAGGTGAACAGCGACAACAGAGCTACTACACTGAGACATCAAATCACTATTTTATGATCGCAAACTTATCTTACAAATTAAATATAATTACACGTCATTGACAAGATCTGTATTGTATAAGTAGCTGGTATTTAAAATATGTTTTCACAGAGTGGATAGGAGGTGACAGAAAGGTGTCTTTTTAACTTTACTGCTACATGACACCTGACTATGTCAGATCAGGCTTTTATCATTGTTTTGCAAAAGCTCAATTTTCCTCATCCTCTGGACATAGACTACAGAAGTAGTCTAAACCCATCCGGCTGAGGTTACAGTAAGATGGTGGTGGTAGATCAAATACACAGCAATACACTCCTCCATTTGAACAATACAAATGTCATGGCTCCTAGTAAGAGACCTGAAGTGAACCCCATCCATCCAGGCTGAATACTCATATTTGTTCATCCATCCTTTTTCATATAAGACATTTTGACTTGTCGTTGTAGGAAAAGCACAGGTGTTACTAATAACATTAACGGTGGCTCAGTTCTATTCAAGTGCCCAAGTAAGCCTTGACAGTGTGACAGTGAGCCAGCATGCACAATATCATACACCTAACACAATAACAAAGAGAAATACTGCAACGCAGTAATGGAAACTGTTGTTGAATCAGCACTTTACAGCTCCAGTCAGCTGGAGCCCAAATTTGTTGGAGCCAGCATCCAGCGGTAGTCAGTAGTATTGCACATTATGGTACTTCTGCATTGGCTTCAGCCTCCAGCCATGGTAGTTGCCACTGGCCACTGTCTTACTTTAAACTGCTCAGAATAAATGTGACACTACGTCCTGTATTGGCAGTGAGCATTGCCCTTAAACATAATTAGCTAATGCAGCACATTACGTATTTTGTAGGAGATTGGGTGCCTGTCAACTCTCTGGGTTGTAGCATAAATATGTAAATCTCCCTCATTTTCCTTGAATAATTGCAAACCCGTAGATTCCCACCTTGGTTACTTTCCACCTCTCTATTTCTTCTTCATTTACTTAAAAACATCCAGGGTAAAGACATAAACCCACAATACAATAACCCATCACAAACACCAGGCCCCCCCCCCCCCGTCCAAATAACAGGAGGCTGGGTGTTCACAAGTGCTCTGCTGAGTCCTGCTTGGGGAATAACAATTAGTAGCAATTATAGGAGGTTGGTTAGCAGGCCTCACAGCTGTCAGCAGGACACAGAGAAGGCGACAGTGCTCTCATTTGCATCTGAAAGCTTCAATAAGACCATATTGTATTGTGAGTGGTGCGATAATAAGCTGCGCAAAAGGCAAAGGGAATGCAGTTGGGGGGAGGTGGAATCTGTGCCGGTGATTTTTCTTTTCTCCCCAGTGTATTAGAGTCGGCAGGATGATTTCATACAGCAGCCAGCAGGCATTAGAAAATGGTGGGCACGACAGAGGGAGAGAGGAAGAATGTCAGAACCTACTGTCCCTCCCAAATTGAAGATCTTGTTGATAGTGCTGCAGGCTCACTGCGAATGACACTTGGGATTTTTTTATTTATTGCCCCTCTATGGTATAACCCCCAAACTCGCAAATTAAAGCAAACATCGCGAAAACGGCGTTCCACCAATCTGGAAGAATCACGTTTAGTCTGGCAAGATAGTCTTAAAACATAGGAAGGCCCTCCATAATGCCAGAGCAGCCTATTACTCATCATTAATAGAGGAAAAAAAGAACAACCCCAGGTTTCTGTTAAGCACTGTAGCCAGGCTGACAGTCACAGAGCCATGTATTCCTATATATATTTCCTCAGCAGTAACGACTTCATGAGCTTCTTTAATGATAAAATTCTAACTATTAAAGACAAAATTCAGCACCTCCTTCCCTCAGCCGGTACTGACTTATCTTCAAACACACGAATCTTAGAAACAACTGTAAAACCTGACATTTAGACTGCTTCTCTCTCATCAACCTTCATCAACTAACTTCAATGATTTCTTCATCTAAGCCAGTGGTTCTCAACCTTTTTTGGACCAGCGCCCCCCTATCCATTATCCAGGTCCCTTGCTGCCCCCCATCAAATAACATGCAGGCTAATTGTCTTCCCTGAATATTAATGTTGATTATTATTCTGTGTTATATCATTAAAAAGCATGTCAGTGAATGCCAAATAATAATGATTAGTATTAGGATTTTTATTTATATTCTTTATTATAGTTTGTTTTATTTATTTATATTAATATTATTATTATATTATTAAAAAAAGCATGTCATTGAATGCCAAATAACAGATTTGATTTTAACTGGACAGCTGGAATATCATTATCATTAGTTTCCCAAGGAGCAAAAAAGCTATAAGAATAGAAATTATATTCATGAGTGTTAAACAAATGCAACAATTAGAAATTTGACATTCAAACTTTAATATGGCTAGATAACAGCAGCCAATCAGAAATACCAAACAAGAAGCATTTTTATTAATTGTTCCAACGGAAAACAAGAGCAGCCTACCAAGGAAAAAGTCTGAGGCTACAGGAAAAAAACATGAGGATTTATCTTAACTTTCAAAAGAAATAAGCTAAATTGCTCGAGTGCTGCGCTTGGTGGTTCTCTGCCAGTTTCTTTACTGCAGGTTGCAGAGAAGATGGTTTCAGTGCGCCAAGTGATTGCGGTACTTGGACTGCATGTGGGGGACCTGGCTGAATCCCTGCTCAACTATATGTTGTTGGGAAAGCAAGAAAAAGCAGACTGGTCCTCTCCCAGAGAGCCAAGTAACGCTGGGCACATTTGACCCACATGCTGCCCCAGCCAGAGGTGCGGAAAGTAGCCTAGGCCTCGTTGTCGCAGTGGATGTCGAAAAGATGCACCTGGATAGTGGGCTCGCATTCAGTCAGGTCCGCACCACCCATCCATGTCGGCCTTAACTATGCAATGAGTGTAACCACCAAATTGTTCTTGGTGCAGATCCTTTGACTATCCAATTTTGAACTGGTTATTGTATTGCTTGGGAGAAATGAACGCTTTCAAGAGGAAGAAACACTCAATTTCCTCCATGGAATACCACGGAAGAGAGTGTCCATTTTCCTGAATTGACACAGTAAACTCCATGTTGGTGAAATTTCATAGATGATTCTCTGGCGTCCCGTTCCTGTGAAGGCAGCATGAAGCTGTGCTACAGAAAGCTGACAGAAACACTGAAGTAAAGAGTCGTTGCTATGGAAATGATAAACCGTCTCGTCTAGTCGCATTGGTGTAAACTCGCAGGTTTTAGAATGTTGCAGACCATATTCATTTGCAAGTAGCTGCAAGTTGCAACTCCTCTCGTTGTGAATCTTTGGTGTGAAGTCAAACGCCCCACAAAAACACCTCACCGCCCCCTTTTTAAAAAATATTGCTTCCAGTGTCCCCAACATTCTATGAACGCCTCCTGGGGGGCGGTACCGCCCCTGTTGAGAACCACTAATCTAAACCATCAACCTGTGTCTTAAGTTTTACCCTTAGTTAGCACTTCTTTACTAGATATGATCAATCTGTCCTTATTAAAATGCTATGTGCCACAGTCCTTTAAAGTAGCTGTAATTAAACCTCTCCTTAAGAAAGCCCACTCTTGATCCAGGGGTTTTATCAAACTATACCTACTAGACCTATATCTAACCCTCCCTTTCTCTCTAAAATCCTTGAGAAAGCAGTTGTGCGACTTTCTACACAACAATAAGCTATTTGAAGATTTTCAGTCAGGATTTAGAGTGCATCATAGCACAGAGACAGCACTGGTGAAAGTTACAAATTACCTTCTAATTGCATCAGATCAAGGACTTGTCTCTGCACTTGTCTTGTTAGATCTTAGCTCTGCATTTGATACCATTGACCATCACATCCTCTTACAGAGACTGGAACATTTAATAGGCATTAAATTAACTGCACTAAGCTGGTTCAAGTCCTATTTATCAGATCAATATCAGTTTGTACATGTTAACGATGAATCCTCTATGCACACCAAAGTAAGTCACGGAGTTCCACAAGGTTCTGTGCTTGGACCAATTCTATTCACCTTATATATGCTTCCTTTAGACAATATTATTAGAAAACACTCCATAAACCTTTATTGTTATGCAGATGATACCCAATTATATGTATATATCAATCAAGCCAGATGAAACCAATCAATTTGCTTCAAGCATGCCTTAAGGACAAATACCTGGATGACCTGCAATTTTCTGATGTTAAACTCAGAGTAAACTTTCAAGAGTACAACCAAGTGTAACACCATGAATGACTTTAAGGAGAGACTGTCTGAAAATGTGCACCATTATCCCCATTTGTATGGAGACACACACACACACACACACACACACACACACAGACACGGCATCCCACTGGAGGCAATGGGAGCTGGTAGCAAGGAGAAAGCTTTGGCAGTAGGCATATTAACACTTTTGCCTTTAGACATGGTTGGACAACGCTACAACACTGTACAAACTAGTTTGTTTTAGAGTACAAACATTAAAGGGTTCACTAAAGAGTATAATAAAGACTAAAAGTTTGAAGCTCTAATAGCATCCCCCCAGGGGCTGGAATTTTGGATGCAATATGGATATTATTTTCTATCATGATGTTATACTGTGATAGTTACATATATCATGATATAGTCAATTCAAAATCTTTTTAAAGAGGAAATGGAGATTAATTGAAAAATAAATAAATTGCTGCCATTCTCTAGGTGGACTCACTGTTTTATGTTACATATATAGGGAAAGAGAGTTTAAATGTAATAAGGTAAAGCTAAGTTCAGCTAATGTTACCTTGTTAGCAATCAAACATATCTGTAGCTTTTTGACTATCATGTCATGCTTTGCAAACACTTTACATAGGCCACCATACTGAGCTCACATAGTAGAATAAGGTGTGCATGCGCAACAGAGATAATCTGTCATAGGCTGTGATAGAAGATCCAGTAGTAGATCACTTGGGTGGAAATACATGACCACCTGCAAACATAGGCATTCAGTGGAAGTCCTTTATACACACAGAACAGAAGGTGTTGGAGGACATGTCAAAATAAACCAATATGGATGTTTGACGGTTAATCCTAAGGCTATTTTTCACAAGTCATTGTACTACCAGACACACTGTCACTCACTTTACTGAACACAGCTGAAGCTATGCTGGGATATAAAAAGACAGTGAGACAGCTTGCAGACAACAGAAACCACATGCAGTCTAATTTCAGATGGTATTACGGCCTTGTCCTGATGCCAGGCTCCCAGAATGGGATTTCTACACTTTTTGGCCCACATACAAAATGCAGAGTAGACCAAAATACCTATAACAATTTTAGAGCACAGACCAGTATTTGTTTAGGAGACTGATAAATGTAGACAAAAAGCTAACATAATAAATATGGCTTGGATAAACAGACATCTTCCTTCTGGTCTGGAATCACAATGTCGCTCAGGATTCCTCTTACAGCCGGGCCACAACGCCAACCTGAGCGGCACGTGTGTGTTGCGGAACCTCTTGCTTTTCATTTCGGCGCCCATGTTAACAGGTTAGAATGACCACACAACCCGTGTGAGACCACCTGCATCCCTAGTAAACTCCGTGCAGCAGACAGATACTGTAAATTTTCAAATAAAAGCAGGTATTCAAATAATGTCTCAAAGGGCGAGCCACTATCATGGCTCACATGGTAAATTCAGCATAATGTACATTTCCACAACTCACTTTATTCACGTCATATTGGATGGATGGTAGAGATGGGACAAATTCCGAGGTTTACGACTTTCAAGAGTTCATGTGAGGATTACAAAATAGTATTCATGCTCAAAGTAGCACTACTAATTTGCATTTAATCACCTTAAATGACAGACTTTGGCTGACATGAAGTGTCCATATTCATTTTCCAAGCCCTCATTATTATTTGGTGGAAAGCCACATAAATCTTACCACCTAAAGCTTTCAGAGAAATCTGTTTCCCAGTTGTGATTATGACTTGGATGTTGAAAGGAATGGTATTTACACGTTGGAAACTGGTAATTACGGTAACTCTGACACGGCATGAAATGCCTGTGTTGATGATAGCTTTACAGTGATTGAAAAAACTGAGGAAAAGCGTTTGGAATTAGTGAATGAGAACAGTATTTCTTTTGAAAAGAGAGCAGCAGAGTAAGACATGACTCTGTTGCTGTACTGATGGAATTAGTGCTGCGTAATGCTGAATTTATCAAGACAACAGTTAAACATGGAGGAAGTGTTGAGTTTGGACTAACAACATAGGAGCAGATCAGAAAACACAAAATATACTTGACCACCACCACCTCGTTACATTTTTGACTAATTACTTTGTAATGTTTAGAAGAAAAACATTCATTAAATACATAAATATTCCTGCATGTGAATGAAAGCCAGCAAAAAGCCACAGCTCTAAAAGCACTCAACATTTGATTCGTGCATGTGATTGCATTAACACTAATGGAATGCATCATCAGTTGGTAGAAGCAGGACTTAAAATGATCCATGCATAAGAGAGTGGATAGAAAGGAAAAAAGAGGAGAGAGAGAACAACACAGGACAGAAAAGAGGAAATGTCAGAAGGGGTAAGACAAAGCAAAGCAGATGAGTGGCTGTGGCCACAGAAACGTCTCAAAATATCTTCTTAACTCCAGAGTGCTACATAATGAACAAGTGTGTTCAAGTAGAGGGCACTAGAGTGGAGTCTGCCTAATGGTGTGTGTGTGTGTGTGTGTGTGTGTGTGTGTGTCTGTAAAACAGGGAATATAAATGACACACAGATGGCCCTGATTGATGGGAGTGCTTTCATCTCAGCTGTGGTGAGAGACAGAGGAAGAGAAAAGAGTACACCTTACTTATGTACATTCTCACACTGGAATACAACTGTTATGGTGATGAATGCATAAAAATGCCTACACACAAACTTAGTCTGTTCCCTAAATAATGTCCATCCATCCAATTTCTTCCACTCATCGGGGCTGGTTTGCGGTGGCACTTAATCCAATCCCTGCACTTCATTTTCCGACGCTGATGAGTGTTTTATTCAGCCAAGTAACATAAGAGATGAGAACCAGTGACACAGGGAATCCTAGACACGTCCTAGTGTCATCACAGTGTGATGGAGCCAACTGTCACGCCCACAGGAAACCCCACAGAAGTGTGTCTTAGTGAATTTATGAGGAAATTCAACTCTTATCTCAGAATACTTGATGCACTCCTTCTTTCCCCCTTTCTCTTCTTTTTGTATGCTGTGCTTTTAATACCCCTGCGGTCTCTGCTGTCTCAGTGACAAAAAGTGGTGACTGAGTGCCCTGAAGGCACAGTCCCCAACAGCCAACATTATAGTCCCCTAAAATGAGATGTAATCTCCTCACATAAAAAATCGCCTTGTTGTAAATTCTGCAAACACTTTATGTCTACAATAAATGCCTTGTTAACAACAGATACAGAACAGCAGCGCACACCGTCGCGCACATATTTACTCAGCCTGGAACCAGCAGAAGCTCTGTCCCTCTCTCTCTGAAAAATTCAAAGTAAAGAAAAGAGAGCTTCTTGAAATATTATTCACAACTGCCAGTATTTATTTATTGAGCAAGGATCACATTGGATTGTTTTTTTTCTAATTTACACTGTATTAAAAGTCACAGTGAAATAGATTTGCATGCTCCATTCACAAAACACTTTTCTTGAGTGGGTTTATGTTTGCTTCAGGTATGTCAAGATTAAGTGTGTTTGGGCTCTATAGTAACTAACAGATGACACCAAATGTGTAGTGTTACAAAGGCCCTTATATTCAGTGTGACTATTTGTGTAAAGAGCGAGCAAAAAGGTATACTGTAATGCTATTGATGTGTTTAGGCTCTCTTACCTGCCAAGATAAGCAGCAGATGTTTGTGAACACACTTTCTGTTTAAACTGATTTCACCATTTAAACAGTAACCGCAATAATCTCCTTTGTCGCCCGGAGAGAAAGTCCCCAGACTCCCTTAAAAAATCGCACAGTTTTGTTAGTTGATGAGTTAGAGGCAACTTAAAAACTTTGAGAAATGCTTTCTACAACAAATTCTTAATTATTCAGGCATTGTTGTAAATTCGGCAAACATAATACATTACGTTTTTCCTTCTTTCATTTCCCACTCATATTGCTTTAATTTTCACGCAGTTCTGTTGAATAACACAGGCACAGAATAGAAGGCATAATGAGTAACTAGAGGTGTGTCTCTTTCAGCCTTCTGGCTTGCTTGTTCTCTAAATTTGAACAATAACCTATATTTTATGTTAGGTAATGCATAAAAATTGTTAAGGATCTGAATGGGCCCTGTAACGGACCAGGACGGGATGGCTGCATCTGTATGTTGTTCTTATCCAACACTGCAGGGGACACTAAACTACTTTAAACTTTAAGTCTTATAGATACATGTTTAGGTTTGACGGTGTGATTCTATGTACTTTATATGTGGTTTACTGGGTTATTGTTGAATTTTGAAACAGGCTCAGACACATTCAACTTGAGACTATTAACAATACCTTTTTTGTGAACCCTACCTTATGATTCCCCAAAAATATATATTTCATGTTCAGAAATACCAAAAAAGACATGGGAAGTTATCCACTTACTAGTCCCTGCCAAATTCTGTCTTGTACTACCCGTTGTGTGTTGGGGGTAGCACTGTAGCAGACTGTTGTGTAGTACTTTTGCCAGCTTCAAAATGTTGCATAAGAGAGGTATAAATAAACTCTCTCTCGAGCACAGATGGCATTGTGGAATCCCTGTGGGTAATGGGACACTTACAAACACACAAACCAGTTTTATGCTGATGGATTCAACATTTTCTTACCTTGAAAAAAACCTAATAACTCAAATTCTAGTCATTTGAATGTTTAGTATTAATAACGAGTGTTGGGAATATTTGCTAAAATAACCTGTTGAACTACATGGTCACAAGTATGTGGACATTCCAAACCCATGGACATTAACGTGCTGCTGCAACAGCCTCCACAGGTTTTAGTCTTTCCACCAGATGTTGAACCTGGCTGCAATAATCTGTTCCCATTCAGCCATAAAAGCATTAGTGAGGTCCAACACTGATATTGGGTGATAAGGCCTGGCTCACAGTCAGTTTTTCAGTTCATCCCACAGGTGTTGGATGAGGTTAAGGCCAGTCAAGTTCTTCCACACCAAACTGGAAAAAAACTTTCTTTATGGACCTGGCTTTGTGCATGAGAGCATTGTCATGTTGAAACAGGACAGGACTAAACACAAACTGTTGACACAAAGTTAGAAAATAACACCTAAAATATCCTTGTATGCTGTAGCATTAAGATTTCTGGAGCTAAGGATCCCCAGTATAAATGTATTGAGGAGAACTGGACACTGTGTTCAAAGATGGCGCCCTTTTCATTCAGCGGACTTCCTCACACTACCACGTTTTTGGGCCCATAGAGCAAGCTCAGCCAACTGAGCCGGTTGAGAGCACGGACATCCGAGACTTCTGCTGGTGAGCCGGCTGACTTCCTGTTGGCTCCCAACACACATGAATGGGATCAAATAATTGAATTGTATGGCTCTTCTAGACTTTCCAAATGTTATTGGACTGAGTGGATCAAATTCTGATACTATTCCAAGGGTTTGTGATGCTCATTTACCGCTGTACAGTTGTTTGTTTTCCAATAATTGTGTACGGGCACACTGCTTTTTGGGCCAGTGTGCATCACATGATGAACGTGGAAGTTGCAAGTACACCCAGAAGCCACTAATTCAAAATTGCTTGACAGCCCAGTTCTGTTCCTGAGGCCTTAAGCCCCAGCCATTAAAAAAAGAACCAGACCAAAAGGACACTAAAGTATGTGGACAAAAGTGTGTTTGTATGTCCACAACTCCAACCCTTATCACACAGTATTTCCTGATTTGGTTCCATATTTGTAGGCATATGGTTAACTGGTTGAGAATGCACAAAATTTGGGTCAATACTAGCAGCCTCTCATATTGACATGTTTTTTATGTCACAGTCTAACCCTTAATGTCCACCAGATGAGGCTGCATTGCATTCTGGCTCCTTCATGGCTGCTTTAGATGATCTGCTGCCAATCCAGCCAGTATACCAGCTTGCGTCTCTGGTTCCCGAAATTAACTTATAAACATATATACATGCCTGAATTTATTGACAATTCACATTAAATTTAATATTTAATATTACATTTCTTACATTTCTTAGTTATTAACTTTGTCTTAATGTACAAACAGCAAAACCATTTTTTCTTGTTTGTTTCTGTCACTTCTCCTCTAAAGTTAAGCAGGAGAAAGAAAGTTACGTTTTCATTCTGCTAATATACACTATTCAGGAAAAAAAATAAAGGGCACATTGTAGTATTATAATTAAAACAAGTTAAGTACAGCCACAGTATCTGTTACCACAATGATCATAAATGAGCCACAGACATGTTTTTAGTATACTGTAAGAGTCCCTAAATCAGCCAGTCTAAATTTGCATCCAAAATGCTATGTAAGTTTAGATAAAGGGTCACTCCGACAAATTCACAAAAAAAAAAAAACTTTCCCACTTTGCTCTTGTGGTATCTAGTCATGAAGATTTCAATTTTACTTGAGGAGGTTCTGAAACATCCACCAGATATGTAGCTCTAACACCCTGTCTACACCGGATGCATGTCAGCCATGTGTTTCAGTCACATGCGTGTCTGATGGAACTAATACGCTTCAGTTTGAATCCATACAGCTGTCAATACCAGCTCGCACTTCACTTGGGCTTTGCATTTTTCTTCCAACTTGTGCACATACTGTAACTACATTGATTGTGTTGATTGCTGCGCTGCTGATGTGCTGCTTTCACTACACACCCAGTGTAGACAAGAATGCCTTGATTGTATGTTCTTCAATCCATCCAAGACTTTTATTTAGTGGGGTGAACATTCCAGCTTCTAGATTTCTAGGTTTTAGATGTTTCTCTTGGTGTTTTTAGGACCCGAGCACAAAAGTGCAAGGAACCTATTGTTTTTGGAAGGATTATTATTATTATTATTATTTTTTAGGGCCAGAGCACGAAAGTGCAAGGAACCTGTTGTTTTTGGAAGGATTATTAAGGCCCGAGCACGAAAGTGCAAGGAACCTATTGTTTTTGGAAAGATTATTATTATTCTACTTTTGTAACACATTTTTGAAGGGCTTGGGATGCTCGAAAACTCATGAAAATTGGCACACACGTCAGAACTGGCGAAAATCACAAAGTTCTGCAGTGATTGGGCTCGGGCGTGGCCAGGCGCTCCATAGTGCCCCCAAATGTACGCCATGGTTGGGATAAAGTTGCTTTGATCTTTATGAGATTTGGTGGGGTTATTGCTCTCATCATGAAGAACATATTTCAGTTTTTTTTTTAAGAGAGTTTACCCAACAGGAAGTCAGCCACTTTGCATTTCCTGCATAAAATTTTCTAAACACGTTTGAGGCCTTTAGGATGCTCAAAAACTCATGAAACTTTGCACCCACAGTCAAACTGATAAATATTTCGATTTGATGTCACAATTGGGCTTGGGTGTGGCACATCGGCTCTATGGCGCCCCCTAATTACTTTTAGTCTTGATATACTCGAAAGCTCATGAAATTTGGCACACACACCCTTCCCCATGAACATTGCGAGAATATACAGCGATTGGGTTCATATATATTTAGCGGTTTCCGTAGCGCCCCCTGCTGCATGGCAGGCCACAGACGGGATAAAGTTGTTCCGATATTTACCAAATTTGATACGCACATTGCTCTCATCATTTCGGACATATATCCCATTGGCTTTCATTAACTCCGCCCACCTGGGAGTCGGCCATTTTGAATTTTGTGTGTTTTCCTGTAATTTTTGCGAACTTTTTTGGACTCCTCCTAGAGGGTTTATCGGATTAATTTCAAATTTGGTAAGTATAATCGTCAGACGAGTGTGAAGCTAAATTGTGAAGGAATTGTCAATATCTCGAACGATGATGTCATAGGTCATGAAATGAAAATGTGCAAAGCGTCATGTCCGCAGACGGTTGCGAAAATCCACAGCCGCATCCATCGGTGTCTTGCCAGCACCCCGACGTGCGGGAAGGTGCAAGGGCCCGTTCATCGCTGCTTGCAGCTTTATTTATTTAGATTTGGGTGTTTATTGCACTGCCTGATTTGCTTCATGAACCTCTGTGTAGCACTTTGTAACAAAGTTTATCATGTGAATAAATCCTATATACATGTTTGTCCGTAAGTTCATACCTCAGAGTGTGTGACAGGCACAGAACTGATGCCGGCATTGATGGCGGTCCAGGAGCGAGCGGTGAGAACACAGGCAAACAGCGGGTACAGATCTCCGGCTCCCAGCCTGCGGCAGTAACGCTCCACCCCAGACATGTCACTTTTAATCAGAGCCTGCCACAGCCGACAGTAGTCCAACCTGAAGTCTGGTTGCAGGACCTGGAGGGGAGTGGAGGGGAGGGGAGAATGGATGATTAGGTGTCTTTTGTTAGGATTTTATCTACTTTACGTTATGGTAAAGTGTAAACAATTGTATTTGTATTACAAACAACTGTATTTTTGAGATTGAGATTTTCTAATGCACTCTACATGTATTTTTTTTATTAAAGCTTTCAAGCATCTAAGCTATCACCTACACTTGTGGCTATGTGAATGAACACAATCAATGAAACACTGAACTCTGGCAAGGGCAGTGTTTGCTGGTGGGAAGCCTGCAAGGGTTTTCATCATTGGCGGTGCACTAGCAACTCTTACTGGTTGGTCAGGGCTCCTGCTAGCAGTCTTCACTGCCTTTGTTGGCATGTTACTGCAACCAACTGTTAAGAATGTGCATCCTCATGCACAATACAAACAAAATAAATAAATGAGGATCCAGTCATAAAAGAATTTCTCCATAGCACTTCAAGTGGTCAAACACTGTGGGGGGAAACTGGAGCACCTGAAGAAAACCAACACAGACTCACACTGTGTCTAGAACTACTGTGTGGATCTGTTTATGGATTCTTTCTGTGTGGGTAAATATTGAAGCATTTGAATTCCCCATTTTGATATTGTTGTGAGTTTACATTTTCTTTGTCATGGGGAGTACAGTATGTTGCTGCTATTAGGGTATGTTGACAACAAGGACCATCAACTATGAATCATCACAATTTAAACAGCCTCAATTAAGTGTGTTTTGTATGTATTTATGTAACAAATTTGCTCTTTCTCTCTTTACATTTCTTACTTTAGACACATTCAATCCCCCAGCTAAGAACCTTCTGCCATTTCCAGACCAACTACAGCACTTTGGCCATATAAGAAATGACACTGGAAATGACTGTGTGTGTGTGTGTGTGTGTGTGTGTGTGTGTACATGAGGAGTGGATTAATATTCTACTCCAAAATGACAGCTGAAATCAGAAGTCATTAGGAATAAATTGGTGCCATTATGGTCCGAGAGAAGTTTGTGTGTATATTGTGTGTGTCAAAGATGAAGGAGTTGCATATTCATATCTAAATTCTCTTCATGAATACAGGAACAAGCAGTAGACAAACTCATGTCAGACCTGTGGATGTCTGTGTCAACCTACGGGTGTTTGTAAGAGCAAGTGTGTTAACAATCAAAGAGTGTGTGTGTGTGCCTGTATAAGATGAGAGTGCACATATGCACCAGTATGATTAAGGCTGTGGTGCACCAATTCAAACCCAGTACACTGCACTCTGATAAGAACATCAAATGAGTTGTTTATCAAAAAGCTTTTATCCTGCTGTAGCTCTACTTAAAGTGTGTCTGCCTGTGAAAGTGTGTGTGGCATCCATGTTTTTTTAAATGTGCATCTTTACTGTGTTTGCTGCTCTACCTATTTACTCAAGGCCTCAGCCAGCAGCATGAAAAATGGACTGTAATATTAGAAAAATGGTATTTTATTCATGTGCGGGCAGCCTGGAGATTTCCCACCTGATAAAGGCCGTGATCAAGCAGGATGATCTTGGTCTTCTTGCTCTGGGGACACTTTCGGACCAACACGTTGCCTGGGTGTGGGTCACAGTGAACAAAGCCGTGGACGAAGATCATTTCACTGTACATCTTACCCAGGTTCTCTGAGATCTGTTGGAGGTGTTCAGTTAAATCCAAAAAGATTTCACAAAAATTATGAAAAAAGATGAAAAAGTCAAAAACTTGACAAAAAAGACAACAGAGATTAAAAGTATAAATAAATCACCACACATTTAAAATGGTTGTTCTAATTGGTATGGTTTCACCTTCAGTAACTGTGAAAATATTGGTTTATTGTTATTATTATTGATTCATGCACATAGTGCTGAATAGGGTCACCACATGCAAAACTGAACAATTTGAAAAAAGTGAAAAAACTATTTTGTTATCCATCACCCATCTATCTCATAGAAAAAACATGGAATGCAATTGGATAGACCTACAACCAATCAGAGTGACGTAGCGCTGAGCAGTGGAAAAATGTAAACAGACTACAGCGTGCAGAGATGGGCTGTGATGATGTAGCATCAATATGTCTGTGAACGAGTGTTGTATTCTTGAATACAAGGTGTTATTAGTCACTCTACTAAAATATTTGAAAAAACAGGAAAGGCCAGAATCATTTTAGATTGACTTGATAATCTAGGATTGACTTTGACAAAAAGTCCCGTCAAAAGTGTACCAACCTACTTTCAAGAATCGAATGGGATATACCAGTTTTTAGAATATGGGAAGAGGAAGAAGCATCGGCATCAACAGCAACAGATAAAAGGAATCAGGAGCCTACTCCTTCAAAGACGCAGAGGGCTCTGTAAAAGTTTTGCCTCAATCTGACAACTCCAGTTCGGACCAGAATATCCATGTCCGTACCGCAAAGTATTACAGAGGTAAACTTGTTGTAAAGTGGTTAAACTCCTGCTTCTTAAATGTGACATACTTAGACTTTGAGAATAACATGGGCTTGAATGCCAACTGTCTTATTAGCATCCCTTCTCTAGGCTACCAGGCACTCGAAGCCTATCAATATTCCTGATATGCCAGTGTGAGCAAACTGAGGGTCGTGACCATAGACTGTATATAAAGATGGACGACATGACTGCTCCCCTAAAGTGAAGCCAAAACATCTCGATCGCCCCCTGGTGGCTGGCTGCAGTATAGGTCATAAACCCTGCCCCCTCCATGTTAGCGGATGGGACATGGGCCAAACTGAAAAGTCAAATTACAGTCAAATACATTTTTCCCAAAGATGGTTTGTCATTTGTCTGTCATTTTAGGTAGTTCTTATCATGCTGATGTTTGTTCAAGTGTTCATTTTTCTGATAAGTTTGGTTTTAATTAGTTATTTGGACTATCAAAAGAGGGTGAGACGTCATGATTGACAACTGTGAGTGTGCTCACGATTGGTTCGGGCGGGTGTATGGACGGGACCTTGATACCATGGATCACTACTGTGCAGACTCTGGCTCCAAATGACGTCACCAGCTTTGTTTTCATTTTTGGACAGTGGGAGAAAGTGGCGACACGTCGTCCATCTTTATATACAGTCTATGGTCGTGGCCAACAAAAGCTTTAAATGCAGTTGTTTGTTCTTCTTTTAAAGAAAATATACCGTCCAGTTCGTTTAATACTGATGCGGCAGTGGATTCAACAGAACTTTCCACATCAGCGGCAGTCATCCTGGTTGTTTACGAAAATGCCTACTAATGCCCTACTAATGTCTTTGATCAAATTGCATCAAAACCAGACATTTGTAAATGTCACATAAATTGTAAATAAAAAAGTGTGATTAATGAAATTGGATTGGTCTTTGGTTAAGGTAGTATATTGTGACCCTTCCTCACCTGCATTTTTTGATGACTGTGGAAACCTCAAATTGTAGCAGCCAAAAGGCGTGGCTTAGAGTGAGGAATACATGAAGGAGTAGAGGAGAATGTGAATGTGGTCCTCCTAATTAAACTTCCACTAAGCTCCATATTTTTCTCTTATGAACATATGCTAATTATATTTTCTGGATTCTAGAGCATTTAAACTGTCCAGAATGTCACGGCAAACCCACACACATTTGTCTTTCTATACTTGTGTGGACCCTCAGTGACATAATGCATTCCCTAGCCCCTTACCCTAACCATCACAACTAAATGCCTAATCCCAACCCTTATCCTAACCTTAGCCTAAACCTAATTCTAACCTGAACCTTAAAACCAAGTCTTAGGGCTCTATTTTAGTGAACTCTGCAGCTCAGTGCAGATCGCTGCCCAGTGCGTTGGGGGAAAAATGCAGTTTTGGTAATTTCGTGGCCAGGCTCACCTGGGGTGCACTTGGACATGGGGTGGAGTTTAACATCTGGGATCAGAAAGTATACCTCATCACAGGTTATAGATGGCCACGTTAGAGGTTGTGAGAATCATGGCCAATCACATTCATAATCAATACTTTCATTCCCTTTAAACACAGGACTCTCCCCGTCATGATGCACTGGCAGTTTGGAAACCCTGTGGAGTTTTTCCTCAGAGGAAACGTATTGTTGTCTGGGATGTGCAGAGTTTCAAATATGAAAATATATGAATATACAGCAGCTCAAATATAGTTCCAAGAGCAGATGACAACTCTTTTTATGTTGAATTCACTTTTCTGGACAAGGTTTTCCATGTGTAATAGTGTGCGATTTTATTTATCATCACAGTGATCCATACAATAGCCATCTGCAGTAACTACCACTGTAGTGCCATATATAAAATAAAAGTAGAATTAAAAATGCCACTAGTTTTTTGTATGTTTATTTTTTTTTCTTAAATTATTGTAGTTTGAGACTTCCGGAAAATGGCGGATGAGGAGCAGACATGTTTACCTCCCATTCTGATACTTTTATCAAGCTTTTATCCTTTAAACTCCATAAGTCTCTTTCTGACTTTTTACAACTTCATCACAAAATAAATGTGTAACTTAAGGCCTCGCAAAGAAATGGCATCTAAATCCACAAAGCAGACTAAAAAAGATTCCACACCCAAGGATGATGCAGCCGCTAGCGACGTTAGCATGGCTGCGTTGGCAAACTTGCTAGAGAACCACAAGGCAGCTCTTTCGGCAGAATTCAAGACGGCCATCTCCGCCCTCGAGTCTGAAACTGATCTGGTGCAAGCCACTGTGTTCAGCCATGAACAGCGTATTACTTCTTTGGAGTCTAAAGCAGACTCGGTCAGTGAAAGTCTGTTGACTTTGGACACTACATGCACGTAGCAACATTGAGCTAAAGGCAGAGACCGCAGACCTCGAGTCCCAAAGCCGTCGTAACAGCATCCACATCATGCCTGCCTACACCCCTGAACAGGACCGAGCTCACAGGTCGCTGACTGCTAAACCGAAGCAGGGTGAGAAACCAAGGCCTGTCATCATCCAGTTCCACAACTTTCAGACCAAGGAAAAAGTCATTTGTCAGGCTCGGAAGAGGAGAGTGGAGCTGCAGTACCACGATAAACCATTACCTTCTACGAGCACCGGTGCCGCATATCATGAGGTTATGGTGCAACTATACAAACTTGGACTCAGGCCTGTCCTCCAGTACCCGGCCAGGTGATGATTATGGTGGAGAGCAGGGATAAAGCTCAGCTTTCATCTGTCGATGAAGCCAAGAAGTATCTTTCGGCTAAACACACTTAACATGGACTGCTACGAACACAGTAACATTGGCCAGCCAGCCGGCTAACTCTAGCTATGTTGCGGGTTGGCTATTGGCTGACCACTGGCACAGTCTGGATAATGTTGCTGCTGTGTTGAGTGAGATAACCGATTAGCCATGCTACTACAAAGGGGCTAATGTTGGGGCCATGTAAACTGAACGTCAATGTAACATAGACACTGCTTTCTAAATACAACAGCTGCGTGAGTAGTATACTCATTATTTGTATAAGCTTGTGATTTAGGGCTAAGCCCATATTGATGGTCTTATTTTCTCATGTTTGATATCTTTTATAGCAAACAACTTTACCTCAGGTTGTTTTTATATGCCAAGACTAAATGAATGTTCAATTGTTGTTCACTGTGGCCTTAAAGCAGACCTTTCTTTCTGTTTTTGAGTATTTGAGTATTATTGTGGGCCTGCATTTCTGTTATAAGTTGTGCTAGGAAAGGCACGCTGGTGGAGACATTTAAAACCTGCTATTGTACATGCTTTTCTTTCTTCTAAGTTGACTTTCCATGTGTAGTTTAACTTTTGGAAATTGAAAAGATGCTCTTGCACTTATGCATGATATAAGTACCTTTTAATACACATGTAGACTAGGAGGGCAATGCCTGGGGCTACTGCCAAAGGATGTTATTATATAGCCTGATCTACCCAATGTGTGCAAGTTAAGTTTATTGGCATAATCCAAGAAAAGGATGAAAAATGTTCCATTTAACTTTTTATCAGGGATCCTTATTATGCCTTACCCTCTTTATATTGTTAAGCCTATGCTATCTTGACATTCTCCTGTCATTGTTGAAAAGTGTCACTAATTTTGTGTTTCCTGGCCAGACCAGAGGCCTGTACTATGAAGCAGGATTTGGGGTTAGCGAGGTAACTTCAAGTTTAACTCTGGGTTTTCAGGGTTACAACTGTGGTTCACTTCTTACCGGGGTAAATCGCCATGGTAACTTAAGCTACACGCCTAACCTGCTCCGGAGCAGGTTATGTTGGAGATAATAGATCAACGCGTATAAAAGCACCGCCTACTGACCAATCAATTCTCTTGGAAAATGACATCACCAATAGAAAAGAAGTGGAGCTCGGTACGTGGATCGTGAGAGGAACACTTTTTATATGAGAGATAGTTTCTCGTCGGAGGGACTGACTTATCTGTGTCAGCTTCTTGCAAGAAATGTCAAAGCCATTTCATTGTGCTTTTGTATCCCAATATCCTGCAACAGAGACTGATTGAAGCACTAAAGCTTTGTACTTATAAGATATGAATGTAAGCCTATTTACCGCTAAATTATGTTTTTATATTTATTTTTTATTTGCTCCCAAGTCCGTTTGACACCGCCGGGGTTGCAGCTGAAAGAATCAGGCTAAAATTGTCATACACGCCATTAGAATACATCTAAGCGACACATTAATTTAATGGAATACTACTGACAGGGCAGTGATATTATAAGCCTGTTAATTTGCACATTCATTCAAACAGTCAGCAATATTTTTGCCAGCTGTCCTTCCTGCATTTGGCAGCTGCAGCTGTGTTGCTTTTAGCCTGGATGATGTGTTTAAATTCTTTGTATTTCTCTAATATTATAGTTTGCTCTTCGTTTGTAAAGTATGCCGCTCTGCTGCCAGTACACTTGTCATGTTTGCGATTGGTCATATGCTGCAAACACCGCCCCTTTCATGGCTTGATTGGGAAACCCTGGGTTGATTTACCGAGTTGATAACCAGCGTCGTGTGACTGCTTAGCGTGATCGCGATTGTTAGGCTTAGTGAAGCCAGATAATGAAAAGATATCCTGGGTATGTTGAACTTGCTTCGTAGTACAGGCCTCAGGTTGTTATTGTATGATAAATGTGTGACCTTAGGGCTGAGCCCAAAATTGTTGGCCTTACTTTGCTATGCAGTTGAAGAAGATTTACTGGAAGGGAATTTAGTTCTCGAGGGGTCTATCAAGCCCAGTTGGTCTGTGTGAAATTTTGAGACATTGGCCGACTTGGATATGTTAGATTGTTTAGTGGATGACCTATCGAGTGTTCTGAACCTGATTGAAGTCTCCTCCAATAATGATATGATGATCACTGAGATTAGGAAAAGAATTTGAATATGAATTTATCGTCATCCCAAGTTGGAGCATATATTGAGGCCAGAACCACAGGGGTGGTTTGCAATCTGCCTGATACAATTACGTAACGGCCGTTTGTATTGGTTCAAAGGCAATATCCTTGTGTACGATGACAGCCGCCCTCTAGTCTTCTCAGAAAACCTAGAATGAAACATGTGACCCATCAATGGCCTTTTGATGCAAGAAATATCTGAAGGGTGGAGGTGTGTCTACTGTAAAAAGCAGAGGTACCCCCTCTAGGGTAGAGTGGAATTACCTGTTCTGCATTCTTAAAAATGGTGGTTTTGGCTCCAATTATTATTATTATTATTATTATTATTATTTGCTCTCGCCATTGAGCCCTTAGCCATGTGGCTTCATGATGAAGAGAGATCTGAGGGTATTACACATTTTGGTCTATCCCATAAGCTCTCTTTGTACGCAGACAACCTATTGCATTAAGTTTCATAAGTTTTGTAATAAACAAGCACGTCTCAAGGGAACAATCCTTCAACTTCTCAAGTCTAGAGGAGGCCAAGCATTGCCAAATTTCAGTCAATATTATTGGGCCTGTATCATCAACAAAATTCTTTTCTGGAATACTAACAAGACACTGGGCGAACAACCTCAGTGGGCCCGGATGGAAACGTCCTCTTGGTGTCTCTCACTTTGGTCAGTGGTTTGTTCATAGTTGCCTCTTTCAATTGCTCAGAACCCAAATGTAACCAACACTTAGAAAATTTGCAGTCAGTTCAGGAGACAGTTTGGCCTACATGCACCATCAGGTCTAACTCCAATTTTTCGCAACCACCTATTGCTGCCATCCTGCTTGGATCCAGTTTTCCAGACAAGGTCAAGCAAGGGTCTGCTGACTATTAATGACCTTTATGTTAAAGGTGCTTTTCCCTCATTTGCAGATTTATCAGCAAAATTCAACCTTCCAAATAATCACTTGTTCTTTGATCTTTGATCAGGTGTGCTGCCTCTGCCAGGTTCAAGATTGCCCATATCATTAACTTACACTGGACTTTTTTGGCATTGTTGTAAAGATAGATAAAAACAGATCGCTTATATGTGCAAGTTAACTGTAAATGTGGGTTTTCTTAAGTATTTAGCAGTTTCAAGACTCTGTTCAGCCCTGTGCCAAAACCAGAAATCCTGAATTTATTACTTAAACCTGCCTTCCTGGATTGTTCACCACCTCACTGGTAGGCTTGGGCGATATGACGATATATGCCATGGGACTATAAACATTTGTCATCAGAGATTTTCCCATATTCTTTATACTATCAATCCCTTTAAGATCTCTGGATTATTAAGCCATTGTGGGCACGACAGAAAAAAATATCTACATACAAACCAGTGAAACTGTGAGGTGTGTGTGTGTGTGTATTATGTTTGTAGAGAGTAGGGAGTGGGATGAGAGGTATATGTGTTTTGTGTAAGAGGAACAAATGTATATGTGTCTCGTACTTTGTGTCTTATGCTTTGTGTATGTGAATGTATTAATGTTTCATGTTAGCCTGACACCATCCTAAGATAGTATACACTATCTTATACATCAAGGTATTATTATATATGTTTGTTGGTAAGAGATTGTAAGCAAAACCCTATGGTGGAAAACATGAAATAAATAAAGATAATTCAAAAAACAAAAAAAAAAAACAGTGAAACCGGCGAAGTGTGGTTATCATTGAGATCACATTTGTGACAGCAGTCTGTAAAGCAGTCCCCAAGATGTCTGTATATGGGCAACCTCATTGGCATGTTGAGTTAAATTTGTAGCTGACAAATAAAACAAAGGGACGGTGATTTTGTTGCATTTAACACCACTGAGATAACATTAGAAATATTTCAGCCAGCTTAAAAGAAGCTAAAAATGTTTTAAAGGCTCCACTGAAACACTGGTGTCACTGAGTTTTATATATAGTCATTCGGTGCATGCAGTGATATCTTAAATTTTACAAATATGGGGGAGAATGCAAAAAAATCGGAGCAAAGTATTGTCCCATTCTGGTCACGTCAAGGGGCCGAGTTCAAAGGAAAGTCTATTTGGGCGCTCATCCATCTTGTGATTGCACACACAGACACATGGTCCAGCAGCATGCACCACTGCCACCTAATAATTCTATCCCTCCTGTCGCTCTGTGTGTGTGTGTGTTTTATTATGTCCTATATCATCAGCTGTCTTATAATACTCATCATCACTGCTTAATGCAGAGATAGGGACACACCCTGTCTGTGTGTGTATGTGTGTGAATTTATGTGTTCATGTGCACATGAAAAGCACAATAAATTATTTATTATGTGTTGTGTATTTGTCATGGTCTTCTATATCTGTTCTCCGTGTGTGTGCTTGTGTGCTTGTGTGTGTGCTTGTGTGTGTGTAGTAAGTCGCCAACCACATTGGGGAGTGACATTCGAAACTATATTACTGTTGTGTGGTAGGGCTGTCAGATTGACTGTTGAAGACAGTAAATATATCAATGTCAGATTTGACATGTAGTTAAAACAGTATTGTCAAATAAGCAATAATGAAAAATTAGAATAATATTGTGGGCGAGTATTCGGTAGAACAATGTTGTTGTGTTAACATTTGAATTACTTTAACCACCTTCTTAATTAAAGTTGTCATTGTGTTCTTAGACATTGTGGGTTATACTGATATTGTAACTGAGTCAATGTCTTTTATGTCTGTATTTTTAATGTAGGCTATGTTACATAATACGTCATGTAATCTATGAGTATGATTGTGCTGAGAAACTGCTGTTTTTAATGTGATATTTTAATGCTGAAGACTAGTGGTGAAATGATTAGTTAATTAATCATGTATAGCAAAATATATAGTAAATTAAACACTTTTGATATTCGATTAATTGTTGAAGTCATTTATCAAGCATTGGATTTCGGGACGTTGCTTGGACAAAACAAGAGATTTGAAGATGTCACATTGGCTCTTGCAAATTGTGATGGGCTTTTCTTTTTTCTTTACTATTTTCTGATTTTGTTGACTAAACAATTAATTTATTAAAAAGAAATATTGTTAACATTTATTGATTAAGAAAATAGTCAAAATTTTAAATGATAATGAAAACAATAATTAGTTGCAGCCCTACCAAAAAAGCTAAACGAGGCAAATAAATAAATAAAAATGAAAATTAGTCTGTATTTGCCAGAATAAGTGCTGGCTGCAGGCTCCATATTTGCATTTTGCTTATAACCCTTTGATAAAATGTAGTGTTTTGTGAGTTACTAGCTGATCTCAGTGTACATTCTGAGGCAGAAAGGTACGCTGCATTCACCAATTGTTTTGGCCCACATCTGTGGGCAGAGGACTCCCACAGCAGCTGACAGACAATGAGCCATTAGATATTATGGTATTACCTTGATTAATTGTTATATCTAATTAGTACAATCTTGTACTCTCATGCGTGTCTGACAGAACAGATACGATTCTATTTTCATCGATACAGTTGTCTTCACAGGCCACTTAATGACTCACGTTTCACTCTTGCTATACACGTGTAAATGAGACTGAAGCATACTTTTACACTTGAAGTTTATTTTCTTTCGTTTTACGTGCAGAACTACACTGATTGTGTATTGGGCTCTATTGGGCCAAAACGCAGGTGACGTACACTCGTTACTGTCTACACACAGGCACAGGACTGAAACGGCTGCTACTCTGCTAACGTACTGCCCAAGCTACGCAGGCTATGTAGACAAGCTGTTAGTGTGTGTGCATATGAGTGTGTGATAGCACCTGAATAATCTATTAGCTTTTATAACCTACACACAGCCTTACAGTGAGCAGGCAGAGCAGTACCTCGTTGACATTGATGCCGTGTTTCTTCATGTAGTCCCTGTCGTTGACCTGCCCCCCCTCAGCAAACTCCATCGTCAGGATCCTCTTTGTGGACAGATGCCAATGGATCATGGGAACCTGCAAAGGGAGAGGACGGGCGGTGGAATAGACCAAAATCTAGCTTTTTTTCATAAATGTTTAGATCATATTACATTTTTGGCTGACAGTGTGAGGAAGTCCATGACTTTCTACAATAGATTTCATTCTCCTGTGTATCTGTCTTACAGGCGTGCATTAGATTATAGGTTTGGGTTCAGATAGCCAGTTCTATTTCTGATCCTCTTTCACACTGGCAACACGATTGATTAAGCTTACAGTCTACAAAATCCCTATCAAAACTTTAATCTTCTCCCTCTTTTTTAATAGCAAAGAGTAATGTACAAAGCATTCAGGTAGCCTTTTAACTAAATAGCAAATATGCAATATATTTGGAAAAACCTTAATATTAGAATGTATTGACTATATGGCCTTAAATTGATTTAATAAGAGGTTGAAAAGGATTTGATTAACAGATTGGATTTTGGAGTCTGTCAGATAACCTGAGTCCTGCCCCTCATCTCACCTCTGTTAAAGTGGACTTCCTCTGGGACTCTGATTCGTTTTTATCCACAGCTCTCAGATTATGTATGAATACCATGTATTCCAGATTATCTTTCGGTATATTACATAAACTGTTCCATATTTAGCTCTGTATTATCTTCTTTAATGGCTTCACTGTTACTATTGTTTATTGTTTCTACATCAATAAGATATACAGTCACAAGCATAACATTCAAATCACTTGTATTTTAGATATTAAGAATATCTCCATTAACCACAACACCTGTAAATAAGCAGCTGATCTGATTTCTACAAGGCTTCGCAAGTAAACATGCTCATACAAAATGAGCTGGGTCTCTGCAGATTCAGTCACCAGTGTTCATCACACAATGATTACCAGTTGGAAGATTTGTCCAATAAGCTCATGACTTAATATGGCACCACACTGAAATCTTAAATAAAAAAAATAAAAAAATCAAGGGCTAAATATACATCAGTGCGAACTTTGAAGTCTGTGAAATATTTGACTGATTTCCTGTACATATGTGCAGTTGGTCGGCTGCTCCTGACAACGTACGTCACAAGCGATGATTGGTCTGCAGGGCAAAACACTGACAGTTGAGATCATCTATAAGGTGTCTCTTATGGGTGGATATGAAAATACTGTTGCACATGTAGCATACTTTAGGAATCTTGCTCAGCATTTGTACAAGGTTTTGAAAACGTTGGATGTCGATGAGTTATGAACAATTTTGTTTTAGGCCTCCTCCTTTGCAAAGTTCATTGCTCAATGGCCATACTGTTTACTGTAATCAACCAATGCAATCTATACAGCACTGACATATTAAAGACACTTCTTTAAGTCAAACTTACTAAATTTAATGTTGATTGATCAAAAAGTACAAAGGCACAAGAAAATCTAGGTCATTAAATCATAAAATAATGTCTCTGTCATGTACAGAGAAGGAGTTATGGCTTGTCAAAACTTGAAAAGTTTTAAAAATTTGACTTTTTAATTATTATGTTAATCTTAGACTCCACTCCGGCCAACTGGAGTTTTACTGGATGTATTGGAAGGCATTTGCACATACTAGTAATTATCTTTCATTTTGTTCTTTTATAGTTTTATGTCTCTATCACATGCCAACTTGTACAATTAAAAAATGCAGAATAAAAAGAAGCAATGACAGAAAAGAAGACAAAACCAAAGAAGTTTTAGCTCTCTGGGATGGAACATCGAACAAAGAAAGGCAGCTGAAAAATAAGTCTAATTCACATTCACCAGAGCTAATAAAAGTTCTCAAACTGAT
The DNA here is from genome assembly GCA_008360985.2 of Macquaria ambigua. Lineage (NCBI taxonomy): Eukaryota > Metazoa > Chordata > Actinopteri > Centrarchiformes > Percichthyidae > Macquaria > Macquaria ambigua. The sequence continues at coordinate 80,091 of VMKM01000995.1, forward strand.
GTATTAAGAAAAAGGACACCAGGAAATTAAATGATACTGGACATGAAGTCCAACTCTGTCTAGATATGATTTGGGGCATTCTGCTAACCCTGCTCTGTAAGAATTTAGGAAGAGCCTAGAGGCAGCACAGAGGAAGCTGTGCCTATTAACTGACCTTTATTAACTGTATTGAGTACAATTTCAAATTCTAGGGCCTTGAATTGAAACAGACTCAGATCATTACCAGCTGTTTCCTAGTCTGTGTGCAAACATGGCACCAACAGGAGCAAAAATAAATCCCTTTGTGAACTCCATAGGCCTGTTATTATAAAAGGAAGCCTTGTAGAAAGAGTCACATTTTAATGTGTGTCCTTATGTATGTACCTTGAGAAAGGGGAAGTGGGCCAGCATGTTGGCCACCCTCTCAGCATTGTGTCCCTCATTAAGGAAGTCTAGTTCCAGCGGCATGTTCTTCTTGGCCTCCTCCACCAACCACATGAAGGCAAAGTCCGGGAAGAGCCAATGGACCACCCTCAACAACACCTTCAAATTACAAATCAGGATAAGCCTCACTGTCAAGTACACTAAAACAGGCATGTACATATACAGTTATATTCTGTCAATGGCTGACATTTTATGTCAGTAAATATTAGGACAAGGGTAGTTAATGGGATTCTGTACTGAAAGGTCATTACTGGGTATGTCAAGTCTGAGGAGAGAAAACTGCTGTTAAAAAAATCTTATATACAGTCGATTAAAACCTATGTTATGTTGCGCATCTGGATCAGTTTATCAGTCATGGTTAGTACCACTCAGCTTGTGAAAACAGTTGTAGAATATCTTATCACCTCAGCCTGCCAGCCTCTAGCCTTTACCTTGGCCTGCTAGCCTCCATCCAGCTTTCCAGTCTGCTAGTCTCCAGCCTGCATCCCTGCCTGCTAGCCACCAACCTTCACCTCGGTCTGCTAACAACCAGCCCTCACTCCGGCCTGCTAGCAACCAACCCTCCCTCCAGTTGATTAGCTTCGGGATCGTTAGCCTGCGGAGTTCCTGTCCTCAGTGGGCTAGCCTGCGGTCTACCTATCCAAATCCCACCTACCTGTCCTGAGCCGGCTAGCCTGCCTGTCCAAATCCTGCCTCCCCAGAACCCTTCGAACCATCTATTGGACAAGTTGAGGAACCACCCTGACGTCCGGCGGTCACCTTTCCAAGGGACTCACCTGGTTATTTTCACAGGGTACCGTGGAGTACCCAGAAGAAGGCGTGGTCTCCATGGCTCCTGATGCCATTGGCTGTCTCAGCCGCCCAGGGCCACAGATGCTGAACCCCAGCTGGCCGTCCCATAGTCTGTATATAAAGATGGATGATGCTTCTCCACTTCCTCCCACTGTACAAAAATGAAGCCAAAATATCCTGGATCCAGGCACTGCCATAGAGTCATGGAGCTAGTCTGCGCAATAATGCTATCGAGATCCTGCTCGTACACCGCGAACCAATAGCGAGCACACTCATAGTTGTCAATCATGATGTCACACTCCATTTTTATAGCATCAAATAACTAATTAAAACCAAACTTATCAGAAAAATTAACACTTGTACGTACATCACTGTGATAAGAACTACCTAAATTGAGGGCAATTGAGATGTTTTGGCTTCACTTTTGGGGAGCTGTCATGTTGTCCATATAGTCTATGAGCTGTCCCTGCCGATAAAATACGTCCTCCTGTCCATTGTCCAGAGCTGGATGTCCATGTGCTACAGGGCGGTAGTTGCTTAGACTAGACACTGCAGACGTTTTAGGTACAGGGATGATGGTGGCTGTCTTGAAGCAGCTTGTGTTTAACACTCTTGTGACAGTGATGTGTTAAAAAATGTCAGTAATGACATCGACTAGTTGGTTGACACATGTTCTTAGTACACAGCCAGGGATGTTATCAGGCCCAGCAGCTTTGCTCACATTCACTCTCAATTCAATAAAATCAGTTTTTATATAGTGCCAAATCATAAAGTTATCTCAGGGCACTTTTCATATAGAGTTGGTCTAAAGCGTACTCTTTATATTCACAGAGACCCAACAATTCCCACCATGAGCAAGCACTAGGCGACAGTGGCAAGGAAAACCTTTTAATAGGCAGAAACCTCGAGCAGAACTAGGCTCTGGGTGGGCGGTTATCTGCCTCAACCAGTTAGGTTGAGAGAGAAAGAGAGAGCGAGAGAGATTATTATCATTATTGTTTTAATATCATTATTACCTGATGCTTTGGCAATATTGCTGTTACATTCATGCCAATAAAGCAAATTTAATTTAATTTAATTGAGAGAGAGAGAGAGAGAACATACAGTAGTACAGTACAGTTCCACATAGAGATGTAAAGTAATGGCAATGGTATTGATGTTAGTATTAATAAAAATATACAGCTTTGGAGGAAGAAATACCTGCAGAAAGCAGGAGAAGGAGAGAGAGAGAAAGCACACAACTACGGGAGAGAGAAGATGTCGAGTTAGTAACATGCATTGATGGGATAAGAATGCGTACAGATGAAGGAGGAGAGGAGGAGAGAGGAGATCTGTGCATCATGAGAAGTCACCCGGCAGTCTAGACTTATAGCAGCATAACTACGAGATGGTTCAGGGCTCACCTGAGCCAGCCTTACTATAAGCTTTATCAAACAGGAAAGTCTTAAGCCTACTCATAAATGTGGGGAGGGTGTCTGCCTCCCGAACCCAAACTGGGAGCTGGTTCCACAGGAGAGGAGCTTGATAGCTGAAGGCGCTGGCTCCCATTCTACTTTTAGAGACTCTCGGAACCACAAGGAACCCTGCATTCTGGGAACACAGTGCTCTAGTGGGGTAATAGGGTACTATGAGCTCTTTAAGATATGATGGTGCCTGACCATTAAGGGCTTTGAAGGTGAGGAGAAGGATTTTAAATTCTATTCTGGATTTTACAGGGAGCCAGTGTAGAGAAGCTAGTATTGGAGAAATATGATCTCTTTTCCTGGTTCTTGTCAGTAAACGTGCCGCAGCATTCTGGATCAGCTGGAGAGTCTTAAGGGACTTATTGGGGCAGCCTGATAATAGAGTTGCAATAATCCAGCCTAGATGTAACAAATGCATGGACTAGTTTTTCTGCATCTTTTTGAGACAGGATGTGCTTGATTTTTGCAATGTTACGTAAGTGAAAAAAGACAGTCCTTGAAGTTTGTTTTATGTGGGAGTTAAAGGACATATCCTGATCAAAGATAACTCAGAGATTCCTTATGGCGGCTCTGGAGGCCAGGGCAATGCCATTTAGAGAAACTATATCTTTCATGTGTTTCGGAGGTGTTTGAGGCCAAGTTCAATAACTTCAGTTTTGTCTGAGTTTAACATCAGAAAATTGCAGGTCATCCAGGTTTTTATGTCCTTAAGGCATGCTGAATAATGAAGTTTAGCTAATTGATTGGTTTCATCTGGCTTGATAGATAAATATAATTGGGTATCATTTGCATAACAATGACAATTTATGGAGTGCTTCCTAATAATATTGCCTAAAGGAAGCATATAAAAGGTGAATAGAATTGGTCCAAGCACAGAACCTTGTGGAACTCTGTCACTAACTTTGCCGTGCATGGAGGAGTCATCGTTAACATGTACAAACTGATATCGATCTGATAAATAGGACTTAAACCAGCTTAGTGCAGTTAACTTAATGCCTTAAATTTTCCAGTCTCTGTAATAGGATGTGATGGTCAATGGTGTCAAATGCAGCACTGAGATCTAACAAGACAAGTACACATACAAGTCATTTGTAAATTTCACCAGTGCTGTCTCTGTGCTATGATGCACTCTAAATCCTGACTGAAAATCCTCAAATAAGCTATTGTTGTGTAAAAAGTCACACAATTGATTGGCGATTCTCAAGGATCTTAGAGAGAAAGGGAGAGTTAGATATAGTCTATAGTTTTATGAAAACCCTGGATCAAGAGTGGGCTTTTTAAGAAGAGGTTTAATTACAGCTACTTTAAAGGACTGTGGCACATAGCATTTTAATAAAGACAGATTGATCATATCTAGTAAAGAAGTGCTAAGGGTAAAACTTCTTTATGCAGCCTAGTTGGGATGGGGTCTAAGAGACACGTTGATGGTTTAGATGAAGAAATCATTGAAGTTACTTGATGAAGGTTGATGGGAGAAAAGCAGTCTACATGTATATCAGGTTTTACAGTTGTTTCTAAGATTCCTGTGTTTGAAGATAAGTCAGTACTGGCCGAGGGCAGGGGGTGCTGAATTTTGTCTCTAATAGTTAGAATTTTATCATTAAAGAAGCTCATGAAGTCGTTACTACTGAGGAAATATATATAGGAATACATGGCTCAATAGAGCTGTGACTCTGCCAGCCTGGCTACAGTGCTGAACAGAAACCTGGGGTTGTTCTTATTTTCCTCTATTAATGATGAGTAATAGACTGTTCAAGAGGCAGAACCCCCGCAAAGCAGCCGGACCTGACTCTGTCTCTCCCTCCACCCTGAAGCACTGTGCTGATCAGCTGTCACAGACATCTTCAACACCTCACTGGAGACGTGCCGTGTGCCAGCTCGCTTCAAAACTTCCACCATCATCCCCATCCCCAAAAAGCCAAGGACAACAGGACTTAATGACTACAGACCCGTCACCTTGACCTCTGTGGTAATGAAGTCATTTGAGCGCCTTGTGCTTTCCCACGTGAAAGCCATCACTGACCCTCTTTTGGACCCACTGCAGTTCGCCTACAGAGACTAACAGGTCTGTGGACGATGCAGAAAACATGGCCCTCCACTTCATCCTCCGGCACCTAGACTCCTTAGGAACCTATGCCAGGATCCTGTTTGTGGATTTTAGCTCTGCCTTCAACACCATCATCCCGGCTCTGCTGCAGGACAAGCTCTCTCAGCTGAATGTGCCTGACTCCACCTGCAGGTGGATCACAGACTTCCTGACGGACAGGAAGCAGCATGTGAAGCTGGGGAAGCATGTCTCTGACTCCCGGACAATCAGCATCGGTTCCCCTCAAGACTGTGTCCTTTCCCCCCTACTCTTCTCCCTGTACACCAACAGCTGCACCTCCAGTCATCAATCTGTCAAGCTCCTGAAGTTCACGGACGACACCACCCTCATTGGGCTCATCTCTGGTGGGGATGAGTCTGCCTACAGGTGGGAGATTGACCATCTGGTGACTTGGTGCAGACAAAACAATCTGGAGCTCAACGCTCTAAAGACAGTGGAGTTGGTAGTGGATTTCAGGAAGAACGCAGCCCCACCTTCCCCCATCACCCTGTGTGACTCCCCAGTCAGCATTGTGGAATCCTTCCGCTTCCTGGGCACCATCATCAGCCAGGACCTCAAGTGGGAGCTGAACATCAGCTCCCTCACCAAGAGAAGACAGCCCAGCAGAGGATGTACTTCCTGCGGCAGCTGAAGAAATTCAACCTGCCAAAGACAATGATGGTGCACTTCTACACCGCCATCATTGAGTCCATCCTCACCGCCTCCATCAGCATCTGGTACGCTGCTGCCACTGCCAAGGACAAGGGCAGACTGCAGCGTATCATTCGCTCTTCAGAGATGGTGACTGGCTGCAATCTGCCTTCCCTCGAGGACCTGTACGCCGCCAGGACCCTGAGGCATGCCGGAAAGATTGTGGCTGATCCCTCCCACCCCGGTCACAAACTCTTTCTCCCCTCCCCTCCGGCAGGAGGCTGCGGTCCATCAGGACCAAAACCTCACGCCATAAGAACAGTTTCTTCCTGTCTGCAACTGGCCTCATCAACAAGGCCCGGGACCCCGCTGTGACACGGACTCTAATACCCCCATAAACCAGCCCCCCCCCAATGGTCACTACACGTCATGTTCACGTAAGCCTCTTGCATTACATTAACATATGTACACTCCATACTGTGAACTCTTGCAAATCCTTCAGTTAATATTTTGCACATTCTAAACATAATGTACAGCTCTTCTTTTTCATATTATTGTACAGTTTTTTCTAATTTTATCTTATTCTATTTTATTTTATATTTCTTCACATTTTTATTGCTAATTTCTCTATTTTATATTTGTATTCTTGACTTGCTTTTTTACAGTACTTGCTTTTAGTGGCTTTATTTAAATATCTGTATATATTTATGCTTATTTATGCACCTATACACCAAAGCAAATTCCTTGTATGTGAAAACCTACTTGGCAATAAATCTGATTCTGATTCTAATAGGCTGCTCTGGCATTACAGAGGGCCTTCCAATATATTTTAAGACTATCTTGTGAGACTAAACATGATTCTTCCAGATTGGTGGAAATGGAATGTCATTTCGTATCATCAGATACACATCTAATGTAGGAATTTGCCTAATGGCGTGTAGTCCAGTAATAGGAATTCAAAGGTTATTAAGGGTGTGGTTAAAACAGTGAGTGGGTTTATGTACACTCTGACAGAATCCAATCGAATCTAATACTGAGATAAATGCAGTATTGAGGCTATCTACCTACATCTACATCCACATGAATATCAAAATTACCTACAATAATTACTTATTTACATCTGTTTTAAGGGCTAAACCTGATAAGAAAGATAAAAATTTGGAATACGGTCCAGGAGCGTGGTAAACTATAACAAATAGAATTGGCTGTAGTGTTTTCCAGGTTGGGTGTGAAAGACTAAGAACAAGGCTTTCAAATGAGTTATAATTTAGGTTAGGTTTAGGGTTGATTAATAGGCTTGAGTCGAAGATGGCTGCAACTCCACCTCCACGGCCTGCGCCTCGAGGAATCCTAATCAGACCAGGTCTTCTCCAGAAAGTCAGCCAATTATCTACAAAGCCCACATCATTACCTGGACACCACCTCGACAACCAGCAGTTGAATGATGACATGCAGCTATACATGTCATCACTGGTAAGATTTGGTAGGGGCCCAGAGAAAACTATGGAGCCGACATTGTCTTTGCACACCGACTCAACATTAATTTTCGTGACCTTTGATTGGCGTAATCGGGTGTCATTACCGCCGGCATGAATAACAATTTTATCATATTTACACTTATCCTTAGCCAGCAGTTTTAAATAGGATTCAACCTCACCCGCTCTGGCCCCAGGGATGCATTTAACTATGGTTGCTGGTGTCGCTAACTTCACGTTTCTCAAAATAGAGCTACCAATAATCAGAGTTTGTTAATCAGTGAGTGTATCGCTGAGTGGAGAGAATCTGTTAGAGGCGGGAACTGGTTGGTGGTGGGCTTCGGCTTAGGGCTGTGCTTCTTTCGGACAGTCACCCAGCCTTCCTGGTTTCTGCTAGCCGTCTCCCGGCAACTCCCAAGCAGCCGGGAGATGGCTAGCAGGAGCTACCTTTGGTTGGCTTGCACCGGCTGGGGGCTGACTAACTATAGCTGACTGACTTTCCATGGTGCGGAGCCACGATTCTAACTCACTAAGCCTCGCCTTCAACATGGTGAATAAACTATATTTATTACATGTACCATTATCGCTACAGGAGGCAGAGGAATGACTAAACATTTGACACACCAAGCATGAGAGAGCAGGAGAGGGAGAGAGAGAAACCATCACTAACTGCTAAGTTAAAGTACAGTAGCAAGCAATTGAATAGTGTGTAAACAACTGTGGGATTAGCGGAAAGTCGCTAATAGGAGAGAGCTAGGGCTGTTCGATTTTGCCCAAAAATAAAATCCAGATTTTCTTCTCTCAAAACCCGATTTCCAATTATGATTTTTTTTTTTTTTTTTTGTGAAATTATTTCAAATATACTATTTTTATTGCACATTTTGCAAACAATTTCCCCATTGGGATGAAAGCGCAAACCTTGCTCTTTATTAAACAAAAAATCCCTCAAGTAATTAATAAAAAAAATGTTATGAACTTTTGCCATCTGCCATCATATTTTTCCACCTCCTTTCGGTCTTGTCATATGGTACACCACGTGAAAACGAAACCGGCAGAGTTACTTGCTTCAGAGTTGGTCGTGGCGTTCTCTTGTGCGGTCCGCTCTGCAACACACTGCTGCCATTCCGGTACGTGGTTTTTCTGGAGGTGTTGAAATAAGTTTGTCGTGCTATGATCTTTAACTGCCACAGACTTCAGACAGACTTTACAACGGGGAGTATTTTGCTCTTCATCCGAAGCGTCGAAGCCGTACCATTTCCAAACAACAGACTTGCTCTTGGTCTTTTTGGCAACGAAATCCACGCTGGCCTTAGCGAACGCCGACATGTTTGTTTACAGTATGTGGGGAGAGCACGATGGGAGGAAGGAGGCGGAAGTCACTACGGCAACCCAGCGCAGCTCAGATACATGAACGGGGGCTGTACCGTAATTACCCTAGTTAAAGTGAAAAATCGTTTTTACGATTTACACGTTTTTAACATCGTCCTAACTATATAATCCGATTACGATTTAAAACGGATTAATCGAACAGGCCTAGAGAGAGCTATGAGTGCTTAAGCAGAACTAGTGTACACTTAAGTGTATAGTGGGTAATATCCCGCTGTAGTGAAGAATATAACTATTAACTGGATTTAGCTAGAGCAGCAAAATATGCAACCAGTAACACAGAAGCACCAGCAACCAGAAATGAGACAATACGCTTACTGCAGGACGTCAGCATATCAGCACACACTACAACATACTGTAAATGAGATGATGCACTGTACTGGATGTCTCCCCTCTCAGCAGGGGTTCTTTTCACATCCGCTGTGGATACTCACTGTGAAAACAGAGTAGACTTGACAGCTGACTCTTTGTTGAGGAGATCAAAGCGAGCATAAAATGTGTTAAGCTCATCTGGCAACGTGGCCTCACACAAGATGGGGGAGCTCCTGCTTTTCTAGCCTGTCATGGTCTGGATTGCCTGTCACATGTCTTTAGTGTTGTTGGTGTTGAGGTCTCTCTCCAGTCTCTCCTGATGCCTCTGCTTTGCCTCCTTGATGCCAGCTTTCAGTCTCACTCTAGAAAGTGTATGCTTCCTTGTCACCTGACCAAAAGGCAGCTTTTTTGGCTCTGGATAGGGCCCTCACCTCTCCATTCATCCATGTGTTCTGGTTGGGGAATGATTTTATTGCTGATGCACATTCCTCAAGATTGATGTGGTTCTCCTGTGTGGCGGCATCGCTGAACATGTGTCAGTCTGTGTACTCAAAAAAGTCCTGTAGAGCTGCTGTAGCTTCATCTGTCCACACTTTAACAGTGGTTTGACCCTTTAAATCAGCTCGGAGTAAGTTGGCTGGAGAAGCAGAGAAATGTGGTCTTACTGAAGTAATATACAGTATGCTTCAGTAATAAAGGCGGAAAAATAACAAATTACAACAACAATGTAGCGAAGTTTGAGGGAGCTACTGGCCGTTGCACAGGAGGTTGTGTGGCTCAGGTCCTATGTGTTTGGTGGCACCTGGAAGTTGCTTGATGTCCTCCCGAATCAATATTCTTCATATATGTTTACAATCCATCTATAACTTTGTCATCCTCATTGTCCACACTATAATTTTACAACGTTGGTCTACACATGACATCTCTTGCATGTCTGTCTGCCTGTTCTGGAAGAGGAAATTCTCCTTTGTTCCTCTTCCTGAGGTTTCTTCCACCCCCGAGTGGTCTGTGTGTTCTGTCTCACTTTCCTCCAGTAGCTGGATGAACTGCTGATCGTTCCCAGACAAAGTTTATAAGTTTAACCACCGTTTTAGCAACATGATCAAGTTGCAACACAGATTTACACAGGGAATCCTGGTGAATCATGCAGTGTAAGAAGATCAAATCTGAGTGGTTGGGGTGGTCCGCCACAGTATGCTAGCTGCCAATACCATACAGTCTTTCAAAAATTCACCATCAGAGAAAGGCTTGCTCTGTTTCACAAGCTTGTGTGACAACATGTAGCTAACTTTTGTTGCTGATTCTTGGATGGTCAACTGCTTTGTAAAAATATTCTGCCTGGTAATTAAGTTGGAAGACTATTTCAGGGATTGTTCTTGTCTTGAACACCGCAATACTCTCTTGGCATATCAAACATACTGCCTTTAAACCGATACTCATTATTCTTTTCCCCCTTTGAGGCCATTGCGGACCAGATTGAGATGGTTCACGGGCTCAGGGGCCGTAAATTGCCCATGTGTGTACTAGACTATATAAATAAAAATGACGACCTTTTTAATGTCTTCAATTCAATTCAATTCAATTTTATTTATATAGCACCAAATCATAACAAAGTTATCTCAGGGCACTTTTCATATAGAGCAGACCCAACAATTCCAAAGTCTTCATTTTTCTTTCCTTGTACTTTTTGCAAGGTGCATGTTAGGTTGTTGACAGAGAGAGAATAACATGCATCAGTTGTCCACATTTGAGGCCAGTATGTCACAAGTCTGTGTCTCAGACCTCTGAGCCACCAGGACACCCCAACACTTATTATTTCAAAGTAGTTTAACAGATACCGACTCACCTCCATCACCACTATATCCTTGGAGCTCTGTCTCTGGACTTTGGGATGTTGGACCTTGACAGCCACTGTCCTCCCATCATGCAGCACTGCCTTGTGGACCTGGGCTAAGGAGGCTGTACCCTGAGGCTTACCCTCAAAGGAGACAAATAACTCTGACAGCTACAGGAGAAAGATAGGGATGAAGAAGAAAATAATGGGAGAGAGCAGAGGGTAAACAAGGTATAGAGAATGATAAAGAAGACAAGAGGGAAAGGGGTGTGGGGTTGGAAGTAAAAGAGGAGTGTGATCATCAATCTGTGCATCTCTAGAAGCTATTATTAGGTACTGTGCAACTGAAGGAGGATAAACAAATTACAGGCAGATAGGTGTACAATGTGATTAAGTCCCTCATTTTTTGCTTTGGCAAAGTACTGATTTTTTTATGTCATGACAATACCACCAAATCAACTGAAACAAGGTGAACTGACAAATGTGCAATGATGTAATGATGATGGTTGGTATTAGACTTGTGTTTGAGACTACTGAACTGAAACCAAACCAAGACTGAGACTGAGACCAAGTGGGGGCCAAGAATGTGTTAAGAACAAGACCAGAGAGGTGGGGGACTGAAACAGAGGTGCTCACAACCAGACAAATTTGAATTTTAACTGACACTATGACTACTGTGAATTCTCAAATAGTGGCCTTTATTTACCTCAACTGCAGAGAAAGACAGCCTTTTATCTGAGACAGGCTTATATTAGAGAGAGGCCTTTCTTTATTATTTAAGTATCCTGTGTCATCTTTTAGTAAGAAGCACCCCTGCTTGATGTTCTGATCTGCTGTTTTCATTTGCTGTTAATAGAAACTCAACCCTCCATGTTTACCTGTTGTCTTGATAATTTCAGTGTAATATATATTTCCACAGCACTAGTCCCATCAGTACAACCACTGAGTCATGTTATACTCAACATGCTGCTGCTCTTTGTTTGTCCTTTTACCACAAATACTGTTTTTGACTTCTACCTCTACAATTAAGCCTACAAGGAACTCTGAGCTGCCGGAAAGCTTTTAATGTGAAGCATCCATTCAGGAAATGTTGAGTTTCATTGATGGTAGCTTAACAGTGATTGAAAAATGGCACAATGAGCACTATTGGAAATGATTAGTGAATGAAAACAGTATTTCTGTCAAAAAGAGAGTGTGTTCTCAGCAGAGTGGTCAGTATGACATGACTCTACTATCAGAGTAATTCCACCCCTGCTCAGTGTTTTTTTACCAAGCCTTTAATTGTTCGTGCTAATTTTATGTTAGTTTTTTATGATTTCTTACACACAAATAACAGTTAGTGAAACCTGACACCCAAGGGGCAAAACCTCAGCCCAGATCTGCACAACTATAAGCAAATTCTCAGCCTCACACTTTTTGCAAAACACTACACACAGTGTTTTGCAAAACACTAAACACACTTCTCTGCATTAGACAGAAATCTAACATGATGTCACTTGTTTGCCATTTCAAGGCACTGCCTTTGAAAATACCACACCTATTACCAATTGATCAAACACGGCTGTCAGGTGTGCAGTCAGGTGCTTAATTGTGAACTCACCAATCAGGAGTAAGCACTAAAAAAAGACTACAGGTGAGTGTACCTGTCTTCAACAAAAATGGAAGGCAACGTTGCAGTAAGAGGAAGAGGGAGAGGGAGACATTGTCATCTGGGACTATCTATCTTTCCACCGATCTGCTCTGGTCCAAAACTGGTTTCATCAGCATCCACAATTTTGAAACAAATCCTTAACCCCATTCAGCATGGTGGTGGAAGGTTTACGATCTCCATATCAGGTTACCCCTCATTCAAGCCATGGAGGAGGCCTGCGACCAAATTGATGCAGGGTCTGTGCAAGGATGGATTTGCCATTCAAGAAGATTCTTCCCTCGCTGTCTTGCGAGAGAGGACATCGCCTGTGATGTGGACGAAGTGCTATGGCCAGATCCAGCTAGTCGGAGAGACGATGCTTAGGTTTTTTACATAATTTATGCTTTCTTTTTTGTCTCCTCAAATGGTTTTGCTGTGTTTATGTATTATATTACATTTAGAATATGTTCTGTTCTGATTTTCAGTGCAAAATGCAACCTTTGGAAATGTATGGATACATTGACTGATTTTACAATGTGGAGAGAAATACATATTTTCATCAGTGTGCAGTACTGGTCTTGTATTGTGTTTGGTCATTATATTCATGTACTTTAACAATATCTCTGAAAAAAATCAAACCCAGACTATATCATTAGAAAAGCAGAAATGTTAAAAGTGTTTCAGCAGTGTGAAACTGGTTCAAACAGAATCAGATCGTATGAACCATGTGTGTACCATATGGTGACAAAATAGGGTTTTTATAAATGACTGTATAGTTTTGAAGTGTTTTAGAAATGCAGGTAAGGGGGGGATAATGTAATTCTCATTAATGCCACAAAATGGCACTGACACTTTTGGGGTACCCCTGTAAGCGCAAGGGACATCGGGGAACAGCATAGAGAGAGAAGCCATTTCTCTGTTGAATGCAAGCGGGAAGCCATCTTGTTTATTTTCCTGTACGTTTTGGCTGTTTTTTGAACGTAGGACTACTATATATATATACACTTACTTGCATTCCTAAGTGTGTGTTTAGCCGTGAGGTTTTGGTCCTGATGGACCGCAGCCTGTTTCAAAGAGTTTGTGTCCGGGGTGGGAGGGGTCAGCCATCTTTCCTGCATGCCTCAGGGTCCTGGCAAGGGGGAGCTGAACATCAGGTCCTGGCTGATGATGGTGCCCAGGGTCCTGGCAAGTGGGAGCTGAATATCAGGTCCTGGCTGATGATGGTGCCCAGGAAGCAGAAGGACTCCACAATGCTGACTGGGGAGTCACACAGGGTGATGGGGGTGGGTGGGGCTACGTTCTTCCTGAAATCCACTACCAACTCCACTGTCTTTAGAGCATTGAGCTCCAGGTTGTTCTGTCTGCACCAAGTCACCAGATGGTCAATCTCCCACCTGTAGGCGGACTCAAGCGCACCAGAGATGAGCCCAATGAGGGTGGTGCCGTCCGTGAACTTCAGGAGCTTGACAGATTGATGCCTGGAGGTGCAGCTGTTGGTGTACAGGGAGAAGAGTAGGGGGGAAAGGACACAGTCTTGAGGGGAACCGATGCTGATTGTCTGGGAGTCAGAGACATGCTTCCCCAGCTTCACATGCTGCTTCCTGTCCGTCAGGAAGTCTGTGATCCACCTGCAGGTGGAGTCAGGCACATTCAGCTGAGAGAGCTTGTCCTGCAGCAGAGCCGGGATGATGGTGTTGAAGGCAGAGCTAAAATCCACAAACAGGATCCTGGCATAGGTTCCTAAGGAGTCTAAGTCCACAGACCTATTGTCTCTGTAGGCGAACTGCAGTGGGTCGAAAAGAGGGTCAGTGATGGCTTTCAGGTGGGACAGCACAAGGCGCTTAAATTACTTCATTACCACAGAGGTCAGGGCGATGGGTCTGTAGTCATTAAGTCCTGTGGTCCTTGGCTTTTTGGGGATGGCGATGATGGTGGAAGTTTTGAAGCAAGCTGGCACACGACATGTCTCCAGTGAGGTGTTGAAGATGTCTGAACACCGGAGATCAGCACAGTGCTTCAGGGTGGACGGAGAGACAGTCTGGTCCAGCTGCTTTGAGGGGGTTCTGCCTCTTGAACAGTCTGTTAACATCTCTCCAGAATGGAGAGAGTCATCACTGTGGTGGGGGAGGAGGGAGCCTCTAAGGTGGGCAGTTGTGGAGAGGCCCAGGCCCCAGGTGGAGATGGTGGGATGGAGCTGGTGGAAGAGTCACGGGGGATGGTGTCAGGACTGTCCCATTGACCTTCAAAGCGGCAGTAAAACTCATTCAGGTCGTTGGCCAGGCTCAAGTCATTAATGGAGTGGGGGGCTTAAGGTTTGTAGTTGGTAATCTGCTTGAGCCTCCTCCAGACAGAAGCAGAGTTGTTGGTTGAGAACTGGTGTTTGAGTACTCTTATGCCTTGCTAGACCTGTACTTTGACTCTTTAAACCTGGCCCTGTCCCCACTCCTGAACGCTTCTTCCTTTTCCAACCTTAGCTGTCTGAGTTTAGCTGTGAACCATGGTTTGTCATTGTTGTAACTTACCCTGGTGCGTGATGGTACACAGCAGTCCTCATAGAAGCTGATGTATGACATCCAGACTGTTGGCAGCAGTCCTGAAAACATCCCAGTCAGTACAGTCCAAGCATGCACGAAGATCCTCCATGGCTTCACTGGTCCACTGCTTTGATGTCCTCACAACAGGTTTAGAGATCTTTAATTTCTGCCTGTATATAGGAATCAGGTGGACCATGATGTGGTCAGAGTGTCTCAGTGCAGCGCAGGGGACGGTGTGATAGGCACTGCTGACTGTAGTGTAACAGTGATCCAGAACATTCTCCTCTCTGGTCGGGCATTTAATAAACTGTCTGTATTTTGGGAGTTCGTGGTTGAGATTACCTTTGTTAAAGTCACTGAGGACAATAACTAAGGAGTCCGGGTTTGTCCGCTCACACAATATCTGGTCGGCGAGCATGCGCTGTGCCTCCTGCACGTTGGCCTGCGGTGGAATGTAAACACTGACCAGACTGAATGAAACGAACTCACAGGGGGAGTAGAAGGGTTTACAGTTGATGAAGAATGATTCCAGATCAGGAGAACAGTACTGTTGAATCACTGTCACATCGTTACACTAGCCACTGTCAGTGTACAGATTCCTCCACCTTTCGTTTTGCCTGAGAGTTCTGTGTCGCGATCCGCTCTGAAAAGTTGGAATCCTGCCAGCTACAGCGCAGAGTCCGGTACCGATCCACACAGCCACGTCTCCATGTGTGGTCTGGCTCGAATGACAAGGAAGGTGGTAGGTAGGCAGACTCAGCAGACATTTTGCTTTCTTAGAGGTGAATGTTTATTTACAGTGCTCTCCATAATACAGGAAACTCAGAAAAAAAAAAAAAAACAAGAAAAATAACTCAGAGAACTAACTCATAACAAATCAAACTAAGGCCCGTGTTTACAGCAGCCCGACCTCACCTCTCGAGGAGCAGCAACACAACTGAATATATAGGGTGTTCAATTAACACCTAGAGTGCTGCGGCCACTACCACAACAACAAAGGTTGACCTCCACAGTAACCTTAACACAATGCCATTCCCTACCATTCTTGGACTCCATTATAAGCTCAGTTACATTTCTAATTGGCTGTATAAAAAGGTCAGTAGTCCTACATGCTGCTTCAGCAGTGGAAATAAGTTTGCAGAAGTTGTATCCCTGAAGTTCATGAGCTCTTCTCTGGTGAAAGAGCTTCAGGTACTGTAGCGGAACACTGATTTAATGAACAAAATAAGACAAAACAATGCGCACCAACACACCGAGGCAGCCATCTGCGGCGCCCTCTTGTCACACAAATACTCACTAGAGCGCCAAATGTGTATTAATCTGCCACTGAAAATAGTCCCTAACAAATGCACTATTTCTTCCTGTTTGAGTAACGTTTGTTAAAAACTACAGAGGCCAGTTGTTGTAGGAAATTACTGAGACAATATTTGTGTTTGAAGATGTACACTTTCAGTAGTAAACAACGGGCTTGGAAACGACAACCACAGACAGAGTAAGGAAGTCAGAAAGTATGGAGAGACGGACCAAGACATTGTTGGTTTGGGTCTTTTCATGGGATCTCCCGACAATAACTAAATTATAAATTATTGCCAGCCTTATCCATTAAACATACTGACAATTCTATATAACCAATTGTCCTGAACTCTTTGGAGACAACTGTGTTAAATCCTCTTCTCATCAGAAACCTCACCCCATGAAGAGTACTGACACCTGTATGCTCAATTTATGTATCATGTTGACTGCCAGGAACATAATAATTTTGTTCAACACCATCAGACCATATATTGTATTAAAAAAATACAGAGTATTAATACAATAATAAGGTGGCTTAATTCTTCCTTTAAAAAAGGGTGCAGAGTGTGAGAATGAATGCTGTTGTGTCTTTTGTTTTATTCCTAACACAGGAGTATTCAAGGAAACACTGTCTCCCAGTTTGTTTCACTATATACACCAATAACTCTAGGAGTAGGCCTAACTGTAGCGATCACAATAAAATCTGCTGATGAGCAACATTGTGCTTTATTCAGGAGGACGGAAGTAATTACAGAAGGTAGAATGATGAGTTCCTTTTGTGCTATAAGAGTAATTTCCTTGAACAAAGTATTAACAAAACAAAGGAAATGGTATTTGATTTAGGAGCCGGCCAAAACAAACCCATGAAAGTGTTTATAGAGAGAGGAACAACACCAGTATAGATACTTGGGTAAGACTCTGGATTCAGGTACAGTTAATAAAAAAAGGACCATGTGCTCTTTTAAAGAACTGTTTTAGTAACATCAGTTTTGGTGCTGACTATGTAATAATCTGAATCTGAATATACAGAGAAAGGCTCAGGGTTTGATGCAGCTACTGTAAAGATGCTGGTCCACTTTTGCCTTTTGATATACTCTGCCCACCCACAAATCTCTTATCACAGGACTGAGCATTCAGCACTCAGTGTGCCCTTTGAGCCGAGGTAGTCCCTCATTAGCTTCCACTCATCTCTGTGGACACATAGAACACACACACATAAATTAGTGTGTGGGTTTGAAGTTAAAGAGGCTTCCCAAGGGACCTGGAGTCATTAGAACAGACTTATTTTATGCTTTGGAACCACCACACCGCCCTGAGGCTGCCCTGGCTCATGGATACAAACCTGTTAACTGAACAAACAAAAGGCAGCATGCAGTGTAAAGAACACAGTTTCTACTTACGCCACACATTGTATCACCTTTATGTACTGTAAGCTGGAATAGCTATCATCACCAGCCTCCTATGAGGATGCCACGCTAAATGGGACAAATAATATTTGTCAGATTTCTCACATGTATGCAGCCTGGTGTGTACATGTGTCTTTGGAGTTCTCAGGCATTGAAGGGCCTTCAAATATTTGCTCCCAAGCAGTAGACACCAGTTTATATCTACTTGTATCTATACTTCCCTCTGGGAATTTGTATCCACAAGCAAATGCAAATGTAACCAATTTCTGCAATATTTGCCATTATTTTCAATAGTTTTGCAAATGATCAAATCAGAAGAATGGTTACTACTTTCACTAGTCAGGTCCAATTAAGATATTAACAACCCCATGGCCTCTCTAACTAATGCGACATGGTTGAGATGGAGAACATTTCACCAAAGGTATGGCATATCACATACAGTATATCAAAATATAAGACCAAGGTACTGTATTAGCTTCACTCTTATTCATCTACTACAGTATAGTATTGAGCATGCTTAGCTTGTGTTGGTTTTGGCTAGGAGAAAGACTGGACATCTTCCTTCATATTCATACTTCAAACTGTACCGTCTGGGGAATTCCCCTGCTGTTTGTACCTAGTGAAACATAAAAAGAGGCTAATTTGAACACGATGTTGGCCCATCAGGTAAAGGCTGAACATGAGCCCTGTAGAAGATGCCATCGGATGATGAATAATGCAAGCAGCATGGGATCCTGTGTGGGAACAGCTGAGTTATTCATTATGCAAATACGCTAAATGGAATGAAATTGTTTGCACCCACCAGAGTCAACCCACTTTGACGATGAGCATCCAATGGGATCCGACATGCAAAGAGTGCTTTCATGGGTTAAGAAAACGTGTAATTTCTCAGGCAGGCCTGTCACTTTAAGTAGCAGCGAGAAATCTGAGAAATCCCAGTGAAATTTAAACATTATTAATAAAAAAAATGGGATGATTTTTAGATAATGTTTAAAAAAAGAGAAGGCCGGTCCAACCTCTTTGTCATGCTTACAGTGTTTGCAGTTCTAGTTGTGTCACCAGTGCTTGGCCTGTAGCCTTTGGTTCAAACACTCTCCTACCACCCAGTCACTGTTTATGTTAATCTCAGCTGTGGAGTTAATAAACATGGAAATGTATGCGTGTGGGCCCCGCTCCCAGAGGGTAGACCTGCAGTGACGTTCCCTGAAATGAGTTATGGCACAAATAAAATGGCCCCTGAGGCCTCACAGTTGGATGACAACACATCAGTGTCTGTATCAGCATGGCAAGGGGGCAGTTTTGGCTGCTGGTGGCCAGCCACAGCCCCAGCTGGATGAAGACACATAAATCATTACAGCACAGGAGAGAAGAAATGATAGAGATTACTGAGGAGAGGAAATTAAAGTCTTTAAATTAAAGTATACTAGAGACAGACCTCTACCTCTTAATTTCTCCTGTTTTATACATATATTTTATATTATTAAGAAGCTTCCTTGTGTTCTCATCTTTTCCTGTTTTGATTTGCTGTTCATGCAAAGTCAAAAGTTCCTGAGTCATGTCATACTCCTCTAACAGAAATACAGTTTTCATCCAGTAATTATTTCCAATCACTTCCATTTTACCATTTGTCAAACGCTGTTAAACTACCATCAGTGAAACTCAACATGTCCTGCAAAAATGTTTCATAAGGAATGATGGTGGAATTAGTGCTGTGGAGATGTACAGTATGCAGAAAGCACCATGTGAGCTACAGTACAGGTAATTCCATCTCATTATCTCCACCCTAATGTTTTTTTGTTTGTTTGTTTTTTTGTTTTGTTTTTTTGCCTGGCCTTTATTTGTTAGTGTCGGAACTCTCCCCAAACACATCTGTGACTGCACCAATCTGGCTATGTTCCAGAAGTTACTCACCTTTTTAAAACTGCTTTTAATATTAATATTGTTCTTTTAGTGTGTAGAGTATCTTGAAAATAAATAAATGAATTTCTATAAATGAAATGTATTATTATTATTATAATCATTTAACACTCTGCTGTTATTTGAATATCTACTTTTATTTGAAAATGATGCTGCTATATACACTGAAAACAATGGGAAAGAGAACAGGACAACATGAATTTGACTCAAAATCTTCCTTTACTAAGCAAGGTTACAGGTTTACATAGAATTCCAGCAAAATAGAGCAAAAAAGATTTTATTTATTAATTATTTCTATTTTGTATTTAACTTTTTATCATGTATCAAGATCTCACCACGTTATTATGGGTAGAGTTTTACTTGTTATAGTATTATATATTTTGGATTCAAGATTTTCTAATTTACTTTGTGCCATGTCATGATGACATAGTAAGATTTGACAACACATCCATGACAGGAAAGCACCAGTTGATGTGGTTTGCCAATCCATTAGATCCTTCAGATGTCCATCCATCCTGTGTTATATAAGTACCCCTCAATGATAAAGAAAAAAAAAAAGAAGTAAAATATGGCTCAAATACGCCCACAAGCGACAATTTGTTTGCTGCCATACTTTTATATTCATATCATCAAAGGGAGCCAAACACTAATGTTTGGGGACAACTTGACTGTGATTGGCCAGAGGGTAGGTATCATTTCCATTCAGCTCATGGCTGTGGCACATTGGCCCCATTAGTTATTTCTAAATTAATACTCCTTTACCTATTACTAGATTTACCTAGTTGTAAGTGGTTGACAAAGATGGTGGGCAATTAAAAAATCGCATTGCCCCAAAATATGAATAAAACAAGACTAATATTTTATGCAGGATAATCCAGTCTGACCTATGTGGTTACAAAATATAACACCACTAGCAGAAAGGTGTCATGTCATGTTTTATTTTTTGGCTCATCATGGTTTGTACCTGTAATACCAGTAATACCAGTTTGATTATGAAAACGTATTACCACTTCCTGAATCTCCATGTCCACAGATGTCCCTACACTTGTGCCACCCTGACTTGACATGACCCCAAGTACCCATGATGCACTTTTCTTTTGTTATGCCTCAGCACCAACTAAGTGTCGTATTCGGCTTGGAAACAGATTCTGTTTGGCAAAATGACATATTGCACAAGCTGGCCTTTCAGCAGTTTCACTGTAGAGGGGAAATGACAGCCAGAACTAAGGCAAGGCTCTCCAAATCCATGCACAGTGGGAATGCATATGTCACCACAAATGGTGCTGAAAACAGCACGGCACCACACACTACTCTCAACTCACTACTTGTATATGAGATTATCCAACAGATATGAGAATGCATACACGTCTTAAAAAAGAAGCATGTGTAGTCAAACGGAAATGATGCAAAAGCTGCTCCCCTGACTCCAAAGCTGCCTGGCACTGCTCATCAGTGTCACTTCTTCTCCTGCCACTCCAAAAGGGAGGAGGGCTGATTCATTCTGCTGCCACCTTTATAGACAGAGGAGCTATATTACCATCTTTTCAGGGATAATGACATGCCGCACAGATACAGGAAGAAATCAAACTGAATGTACACCTTATTTAAAAAAAACGAATAAGAAAAAAGAGAAAATTCTATAGTAGTGGCTTTGAATTACGGGGGAGCAATTTTTAGTTGACTGTGATTGCAGCTCATATTCATCTTATTAGTACATTCCACTGGTTTGTAATTACTGCCTAACTTTTTTCCTAAGAATTGTTGCAGTATTTCAGATTTCAGTATGTGTTTTTTCTATCCTTTAAAGGATCTTCCCAGTTACATTGTAGCCAAGTCTTAAATGGATAATACTGGATGCTGCTTGTTGGCCACATGTTCCTATTAACTGTGGGAATTTCTTTCTGTTCTTTCTTTTAAAGGCTGATGCAGGTGATATTCTATATTTCTCTCATTGTCAATAAATCCCAAGAAAAGAAAACAAATCCAAACCAACAGTGAATTGATCCTACAAACAAGTATTGGTTTAAGTCTTTTCATGGGATTTGTTGATAATAAGAAGTATTAGTAAGTAGAACTATTCATTTTACCCTGAATATTAGTGCTGCCTTTCATTTGTCAATGTGTTATATATGAGTGAATCAAAATGTCTGGATGCTGCAGTGTGATGATCATTTTAGATTATTTTTCTATTTGATTGTTGGTCCTGCAGTTATGGTGTTGGAAAATGATAGTGTAACATTAAACAGCTGGCAAATCAAGTGTTACTACATATTATACACATTAGTTATAATTAGTTATCAGGGCAAGTACATTTTCTATATTTTATATACAGATATATATAGAACATACCACCTCTATGACTCAACGACAGCTGCTTCTTTTCCCCTTTAAGTATGAAAATGTGCCCTATCAGATATTGAGAAGAACAGAACAGCTGAGTATTCAACAATCAGGCCTCAAAGACTGTGATTGCACATTCATAGTGTACACTGAACTGAATGGCATATCAGATAATTACAATGACACTGGCATGATACAGTCAGTACCAATTATACAGTCAACTCTTATCTGAATTTTACTTTAATATTTATATTTTTAAATATAAAATATAAATAAAGGAAATTACTTATACAGTCACTGAGAAAGGGGTTGTCTATGGTACACTGTAATTTTTCTTTGGAGATGCCTGAGCAGAAGCTGTACTATTTAGCCAATGTGATAATTTGTTAGATACACAGACAAAAGGCTTTATATCAATGTGTAAAAATGATAAGCTTATTAAATCATTAATTATTACAGTGAATCTAGATTTAATCATTTCATATTTAATCACTATGGAATACGCCATGTAGCTAGTAAAACAGTGATTTTGATTTTGTGAAGATGTTTTGACTGGACCACATTTGGTTTTCTGACTTGCAACTAAGGGTATGACAATGTCCAGAACAAGTCATCAGCTTCACAAAAAGATGCACAGTAGAAAAAATATAGAAAATATAGAAACCATAAGTGTTTTGATTTTTTAATTTCTAGATGTTGAAATTGTAGATCTTAACTTTGTGGCCAATGTAAAAGTTACTGTATCTGACAATATTTGCTTACTGAAGGCCTTTAAACCAATGTCGTGTGAAAGCCTATCGAGCAGTCTATGATACACTGCACTAGACTGTTGAGCCTGTCTGCTAGAAAAAGACTTCCTGGGTATTACTCAAATATCTTTGTTCACACGGTTTCAGAGGAGCAACAAGGTACATCAATGAGACGAAATGCACAAGAAAACTGCTACAGTCTATCTTGGTGCTTTGAAGCTAAAGTGGTCACACAAATCTTTCTTATTTTGGAATGGTGTTAAGCCTTAGTGGTGATTGTAAATAATGAGAAAACATTTAGAGGTAATTTTATAATATTTTTGTTGCTATCTGGCCACATCCTGCTTTGATCAGTATCTCCTGTATAATTACATACAGCTGACCTACATTCTTGTGCCATCATGTAAAAATCCAATATTGCCACAAACCAATATCTCTACCTCAAAATCAGTGTTTTGTAACACTACCCACAATAGCCACTACACCCATGCTGTGTCTCAAATCGCGTACTTCCGTCAGTACACTTACATGCAGTATACTGTGTACACTATGTACTGACTTGTGTAGTGCGTTAATTTTGACAGAGTAGTGTCGTCTCAAATCGAATACTGCTTACCGGAAATGACAATCACAACCTTTGACCGCGTCTTCTTCTTCTTTTTAATGGCACATTGCAACCGGGCGGAGCATTATCGCCAACAATTTACCGCATGCCAAAATATCTGCCAGCTTCTTTGCTCACTTGACTTCAATTCAATTATATTAAAAATGAATAAAAAATGAACGTGCTTTTACTTTTAGCCGTAACAATCGCAACCGCGGCCGCCATTTTCATACGTTGGTGGTCCCTCCCCTTCCACTAAGTAGCCAAGATGGCGACCGTTGAGGGTGAGAAGTGTGCAGCGTTCCACACTCAACTTTCTGGCCGTTTTGTGTACATCATCCGGGTACTTATAGTACACTGCATTTTGCCATACTTACCTGTGTGAACGCAGTTATGCACTCAAAATACTAAGTTTGAGTACGCAATTTGGGACACAGCACCAGATTTTACCTTGGTATAAACCGCATGGCAGAATCTCTGATGGTTGGCACATTTTGTCTAATTTAAACATTTATGAATTGGCCTAGACTGGGTCTGTGTCATGTGGGGAGCAACATGTTCACTGTTCCTGGATGTGCTGATTTAATGTACTCAATTAAGTATACCAAAGCCATTTCTTTAACACAGACACAAACGCACACACACACACACACACACACTAGGGAGTGTACGATAGAGGGAGAAGACCAATGTACTGTATCTGAGAATAACAGAACAATTGTCTTGCCACCAGCAGGCTCTAAAAGGCTGTCATAACAACTAGTTTGAGAGCAAGCTCCCCGCTCTCTACTAACAGCAGCATTAACAGCTGCATCAGGAGTATGGCTTGGTTATGAAATGAAATGAGGACAGAATGTCAGATATATCTACTTTTGCTTTATTTGCCCATTTTTCTGCATCCTGCAAAGAGCACATGCAGGGACAAGCACATGCTCTTACCTTCAGAGTGTGAGCGAGAAATCTAAATCAAACAATCAAACTATAAACCCAAAAAAATACAAAGATAAATGAATTAAATAAATACAAAATAGAAAGAATAAATGCGATATTACTGCATATGTTTTGTCTTACCTATGTATAAATCACCCTTGAGTGCTTGGACATTTACTTTTATTGTTTAACTGATGATATTAAGCCCCAGTAGCATTTAGTTAGTAAAAAGATATTTATTTATTTCTTTGCAGACCTCCAAGAGCACCTGTACTGATTCTAGCAACTTCACTTTAACAAATAATAAAACATTCTGAATATTTAGTGCTTTTCAAAATACATGTTTGATAACTAGGACAGATGTTCTTTTCTTGTTACATTCTTAGTTTTAAATGTAGAAGTTTAATGTTATTGTATATGCTGAGGGAAATAAAATTCAGGTTGAAGTTGTCTCAGATGAGGGCTGGCATCATTTGAATTTTTTTCAATGCTGCTACCAATACAATACCAGAGGTTCTGACAGATATTACACAAGACCAATAATGTATCAGTTTTTCAGCAAAAAACATTTAATGTAATTTAGAACATTAAGCCAAACTTCATTAATGAATCCATGTTAAATAATGACTTAACAAAGACAGCTGTTTTTTCCTCAAGAAAATGCAGGGGAACTTAAATTAAATAAACTGTTCAATGGAATTCACATATATAGCACTTTTTCAACCTTAACGGTTCCCAAAGCGTTCACTCATTCACCCATTCACACACACACATTCACACACCGATGGCAACGAAGCTGCCATGCAAGGTGCTGGCCTCCATCGGGAACAACTTAGGGGTTCAGTGTCTTGCCAAAGGACACTTCGACATGTGGACAGGAGGAGCCGGGGATCAAACCACCAACCCCAGGATAAACGGACAACCTGCTCTACCTTCTGAGCCACAGTCGCCCTTAATTAAGTTAATTAAATCAGAAAAGATCTGACCAAAAAATAAGTAAAACAAGTTTAAGAATCTGACGAAGAAAAAGGTTTTCTGCACTTTTACCACAGACAATACAGCAGTCAGTACTCTTGAGGTTCGAAAATATTTTACATAGAAAATTAAGAAAAATTAAAAATGTATCTGCTCAAATTGTGCACAAATGCAAACCCTAAAATGCATACAAAATACAAAAAGGGATACTTAGGTTGCAATGTGTTTGAAGCTTAGTGCTCAACATCCAATAATGATGTATGTCAGAGATCCAGTCTATTTGGACTTACCTCCTTGCCGAGGTCTTCTCTGATGACCTGCTGGATCTCCTCTATGCTGCTCTGAGGAGCTTGGCTATGGAGCACCTTCAGTGTGGATGTGTACTCCTCAGGCAGCAGGTAGTCCAGAGCACCAAGGTGCTGGCCCACCTTGATGAAAGTACCCCGGTTGGCACAGCACAACTCTCGAAGACGCTGCGCTGACCGAAGATGCACCTAAATGGGATGAAAGAGAGAGAAAAAAAAGTCAGAAACAGAATACAAAGTCTCAAGTACTTCTAGGAAAAGCTGTGAGGGTCATTACAATCAAAATTACTATTACACACAGTTCCAAAGCAGGAGATAGTGTATTGTTATACAAGACCAGTGAAGAGTTGGAGGGAGAAGGTCAAGAGTGGATGTGCAAATGTGCCTCTTCCATGCCAAACCATTTCTTTATGGACCATATGGGGCATTGTGATGTTGAAACAGGAAAGGGACAAACACAAAC
Source organism: Macquaria ambigua (assembly GCA_008360985.2). Classification (NCBI taxonomy): domain Eukaryota; kingdom Metazoa; phylum Chordata; class Actinopteri; order Centrarchiformes; family Percichthyidae; genus Macquaria; species Macquaria ambigua. The sequence continues at coordinate 105,659 of VMKM01000995.1, forward strand.
TCTTGACACAAAGTTGGAAAAGAACTATCTTTTTATGCTAGAGCATTAACTAAGGAGTCAGTAAGAAAAAAAACATGAGGAGGGACAAGAAATTAAAAAGAGAATAAAAAGTTATATAGGTCAAAATGACTGAAAAGGTTAACAAAAGTACAACTACAAAACTCACACAATACAATATACTGTATATATATGAAATCTAAATGAAAATGAGCATTAATCAAATGAGAGACTATTCTGATTAAGGGCCCTGGATGGTGTGTTTGTTTTTGTGTGTGTGTGTGTGTGTGTGTGTGTGTGTGTGTGCGCGCGCGTGCATGGTGGTCCTGTCCCATTTGAACCAGCTGGAAGTGATAATGCTTATAGAGAGCCCCTCTCCTGAGACCAGTGCAAATAAAAAGCCGTGAAATTAGCTCCCCTTAACCTCTGTAACCCCCACTACAGACATCATGAATACACCCCAGCACACACAGACACACACACACACACACACACACAGACAAGGCATGTTCCCATAGGACCATTTGACATGAGTGTCATCTGGGCAATTATGACAAAGCAACGACAGAAACAAGTCGCCAGAGATTACCAGATGAGCCTTTCTACTTTAAGATTCAGTAGGAATCCTTTTTTTTTTTATTAAAAAAACCTCACTACACCATCAGAGCCACCAGAACAGTAAAGATAAAAGATTTCACACATAATTGGCAGAGTCATTAATGTGGTTTATCACACAAAAAATGCACAGGCAGTTATTATTTATACAGATTTGATTTTGGGGTTCAATCTTGAATTCCTACCCCACTCATGATAAAACCTACTATATATAGATGTTAAACCAAAACAACAAATTAGTCTATTTGTAACTAAGTCATTTCTAATATTCTAAGGATGATTCATAAAAATAATGCTTTTTGTTTCATTAGAGCCACGTGGAAAAAAAATTTGAGATTAACAATAAAGTCATAATTTTAAAAATCTGAGAAATCATAGGAAAAGAGACAATTCTTACTGAAATCATACAATTTTCACCCTGTTCTCATGAGTTTAAATAAAGAAAGTAGAATCAATAGACTCCTCATTCTGACTGAATAAAGTCCATTATTTGATCATTAATATTCATTTTCTTTTTCCTATGGTCTTAATCCTCTTTGTAAAACACAAATTCAGCACTGATGGTCATTTTATCCAAAATGTATTCCCTTCTTCATATATTCATTTAAAAAAAAATAACATAAAATAACATTTTTCACACATTTTGATCTATAAAAATGCTTAAAGGTTTTCATAAAGTGCTTGTGATTAATGACACCTGGTGGCCGTTAAGCGAGCTGCAGACAGTATCCTGTTGCTTGTGCTTGCGCTCATGCTCGCGCTCAGCAGGCGCGAGTGAGCATCCTGGGCATCAGCCAAAACAGTAATTGGAAGTGACATACACAAGACTGAATGTGATTTATAATCATATTTAGACTAACGTTACTATCTGTAATGTTCCTATATTTTACTTGGACCATTGGCTCCATGGTACTACTACCTTGCCATTTGAAAATGACTTTATCAGCTAACGTTACGAAGCTACCCACCATGGATGTATTATAAGTACTGGATGCCAGATCCAAAGATGGCGCCTATTCATTCCAATAAGAATTACTCGCCCAGCTCATACGCCGAAAAAGTTTCTAGCTTCTGGGTGTACTTCCGGGTTATGCGGCCCACTGAATATGCTGGCCCCACCCGCGAGTTCCCGCTCAGCCCATAGACTTAACACTGTGATGACTTCACAGATTTTTAAATCGCTTTTCTCGGCTCGAGGAAAGTTTTATAAATATGACACCTCCATGGATCAAAAATTTATAATAGAAAGAGTCATAATCGACCTTGTTTGCAGTTTGAGGGGTCCTGTCAACAGTTTTACTATTATGGCCTATGGGGAAAATGCTTTTTGGGCCGCAGGGGGATTGTTTGCTGCAAGTGGCCACTGGAAAAAATTGGAAGCAAGGCTGAGCGGTGGCACCGTATCCAGTTCTTATTATACATCCATGCTCGTGTAGCCAAGTTGCAGCTAGCTGGCTAACCATAGCTTAGCTTAGGTTACAGTTAGCTAGTTGGCTGCCCCTGCCTGGCATCACTCTTGGCTATAGAAAGCAATCATAAGTTATACACCTTTGCTTTGTACCGTACATAATTTATTGTTGGCTAAAATGAACACCGTTTGTCATCATAAGCAGCTTAGTATCATGGATCACGTTAGCTGGTGAAGTAATTTGGCAACTAACATATCCATTCAGATAGTATTTTGCTAGCGATAACATTAGCGAGCAAGCAAGCTAAGGTTAGCCAGTTAGCTGTAACTTAGCTACACTGCATGGATCTGGCGTTGGTTACTTTGTAATGTTAGCTGATAAAGTAATTTGCAAACGGCAAGCTAGCCAATTTACCAGCCAGATCAGCCCAGGGAGAATAACGTCAGCCATGAATTAGCTGACGTTATTCCCTCAAGACATTAGCTATGTTAGCAAGCAAACTACGTGGACTTTGTGTTGGACTCTGTGTTGTGGTGGGTGCCAGTATAGGTACCATATATGCTCGACAGATCTGCTGGGGGTCCTGTATGACATAACACATTCACACAGCAGATCTGCCAGGCTGAGCATATCTGGTACATAGACCGGTTGTTTGTTGATGTTAGCGGACTCCATTTCTAAGCTAACGTTAGCTAGTGTTGCACACTGTTGACTCTGTAGGGAAGCTGAGCTAATCTGGAGCTGTCTGAAGAGAGGCAAGGCACTCTGGAAAGCGCATAACGTCACATAACGTCCTTTGGATTTTCCCGGAGTCCTTTACATAGAAATCAGTCCACAGTTGTTTTAGGCAACCGAAAAAGTTGGAAAAGATCTCATTCTTATGTTACATTACAATCCGTTCATGTATAGGCAATACAAAGCAATTAATACATATAAAATGTTACCTATAGTACCTTTAAAGGCAGAATGAGTACGATTTGTCGGTTGCAGTTTGTAAACACAACATTCAAAGTTGGCCCCTCCTCCCTAGCTCAACAACACTGCCTTTGCCAGAACACAGCCCAGTGTACTGCCTGCATAAACGCATACCTACATAAAGCAGCAACTCAAGAGCGTTGTACCTGATTACCTGCGGGAAAATGAGTGATCAGGTATCTTGTAAATATTTTATCAAATAATGTGTTTATCGTGTGATAATGGCATTGTTTGTGTATATGAATGAACATCCAATAGTTGGATGACTGGATCTAATTAGCCAGCGAGTTTAGTGATCTTCAGTCTAGCAAGCTAACAGTCATTGTAGTAATAGACAAAAATTACTTGTCATGATAATAACGTAATTATAATGCCTAGTAATCTGTCGAGTTACAAACAGCAATCAACGAGCCAACAGCAACATTTGCTAATTGATTTTGTGTCCAGACAGGAGAATTTAGTGAAGCCTCCTGACCTTCCCACTCAGACGACACCGATTTCAGTGTCAGCCAGGGCAGAACAGAGCCTCAGGGGAGAAGAGGCCGAGGTTTAAGAGGTGGAGGCAGAGCAAGGGCCAAAGGTTGACACCCAGAAATGTCTCGAACACAGCAAAATAAGAAAATACAGGCAAAGGGCAGGGTCTCTGCAGATACAGACACCGCCACACACTCCTAGTGGGTCATTTTAGGAAAATCCTACTCATTCTGCCCTTTAAGTTAAAGCTCAAAGTCTTAACTTGAAATCTCATCAGTGGTCAGTGTTCTGATCATATTGTGTTGCTGTATAACACTAGTTTGCTGTGCAAATTAATAGTTCAAAACTAATTGTAATCAAAACCAACAAAATCTGTTGTTTTTGTTGTCTTTCTAAACTAATGTACAACAGCAGAACACAGTTTACTGCACTGATCATCAAGTGGTTTTATTGTGATTTTGTGTAAATTTGCCATATTTACTTAATATTAATTAACACTACTATTAATGTGGCACCCAGTGGCCACACAGGTTCAAATGCCATTAAGGCATAGCCTATATGACCAGGAAGCAGTGTTATATTAAAAATATTAATCTCTATCATTCAAAAATATAATTTTGTTGAGTAAAAACAGCTTCCAGCACAAGGAAACAAATTGGTTGACACTCAGCGGCACATTAAAGGTCACACACTCACCATCTGACTGCATCCATGAGCTCAATGTGGCAAACGAATACGCCAGACCAGTGCAGGAGCTCACAATCTATACACTGTTTGCTGTACCAATTTTGTGTGTGACCTTTAATGTACAGCAACATGGGGTAGGCACTAACAATTAAATCAAAGCAACAAAAAAAAAAGAGACCACCAAGGCAGTGGCTCAGACTGCAAACTAAACTAAAGAAACACATAATTAACTCCTCACAACAGAAACAAACCAAAAAGAAAATAAACTCACCCCCCACCCCCAGGGAAGGACACGTAGTGGCTGATTAGACCCAATCAGAAAGCGAACGTGGGTGTCTGCGTCATCGTTTTAGAACGTCTCCGTTTTCGCCCATCCTCACTAAAGCGCAACCGCGGAGTTTTCAAACTAAAACAGGGCCAGCAGCGTTTTAAAAAGTGTGGACGTAGCCTAAATCTTCTTTCTCCAGACCTTCACCTAAAACTCAAAAAACCTCCTTCGGCACTGCTACACGTCTGCTGCAGCTGCACTACCCCTGCAGGAGTTATCCCCTCCCCCCTGAATGACCGATTACAGAGCTAGGCAACCGGTACGGGTTAGAATGAACACCAATCTACGAAGCAAAGGTGGAGGCAAAGACGACAGCAGTGGACAAGGTTGATCCCTCACTTATACCTATTTCTTCCTCTCCTGTCAGACTGGAGCAAACCCCCAGTACCCCTGTATAGAATTTGGAGAGGAGAAGATACTTGCCTCCTAAAATCTGGCACAATGACCTCAAACAGGGAGTCCTCTGAAGCCATCTTCACAGAAGGAGATGGAGACTCTACCACTGCCGGGACCTCCGGTTTTTGGCCCTCCAACTTAAAAATTGGGGCACAAACTCGTAACTCATTCTGATTCAGATGAGTTGGGGCTTTGAGAAGTCAATAGGAACAGAAGTATGGGGAGTAGCCAGTACTCTGATATTCAGTGGTGTTATAAGCATACATCAGCTCAGGAAGATACTCAACCCACCTCCTCTTCAGCTCAGGGTGCAGGGTGTGCCGCAGATCACGAAATGTTCTATTAAAATGCTCACACTGCCCGTTACCTTGGGCGTGATATGGAGTTGTTTGACTCTTTTTCATACCATACATCCCGCACAGGCACTGAACAACATCAGTCTCAAAACATTTACCCTGGTTGGAGTGCACCCTAGCAGGGAGCCCTGAATCCAATATTTTACCAGGGCCTTAGCAACTGTACTGCCCGCTGGCCTCGGGTTGGAGATGCTTCCTACCCCCTTTAGCTGACAGCTGTGAGGACAGAGCATGGAGGGGTGCTGGCAAAATTTTTCACAAAACCTCAGACAAAAACTTCCCGAAAAGGCCAAAAAGACTGAAAAAATTACTTACTCAACTTGACCTTCAGGTTAAACTGCCCCAGACGAGACAACATTAAATCGAGACACTCAAGATGCTGCTTAATAGTAGAAGAAAACATGACAATGTCATCCAGATACAAGAGCAAAGACTGTAACCTCTGATCCCCCCAAATCTGCTCCATCAGCAACTGGAAGATACCTGGTGCGTTACAGAGCCCGAACGGCTCTGTGTGTACAAACTAAAAGGTGTACAGAACGCAGTCTTACAGCAATTGTTATGAGCCACTTCCAACTGGTGATAACCACTTGCCAGGTCACGGGTGGAAAACCACCTGGCACCACTCAAAGCATCCAAAGATTCTTCAATGTGCAAAAGAGGAAACACATCTTTCCGTGTCTTCACATTGAGCTGCCGGTAATCAGAGTCTTATAGAGCCATCCTTCTTTCGCAACATAACCAAGGGAGAGGAGTAAGGACTACTTCCTTCCCTAATTACGCCCTGCTGCAATAGCTGTGCTATATGCATTTTGACTACCTCATACTGAATTGGTGGTATTCGCCTGTAGCACTGCCTAACAGGTGCCTCATCTAGAACTGAAATATCATGCTCTATCACATTCGTACACCTCAAATCCATTTCTGACTTTGCACAGACCCCAGAATGTTGATTCAAAAGCTGCCTCACTTTCTGGGCCTGTTTGACAGTAAGACCTGGAAATTCCCTCGTAACAACCTCTGGTGGCAGCTCCTGTTGCTCAGCAACCCCACCAGCCTGTTCACACAACACAACCCTACGTGTTTGAATGCAACAGAAGCAGTATTACAAGACACCACATCCACCATATGCAATGAGCCAAGCCAGGCGTGAGGCTAAATGCTCACATCTACACAATTTACATTTAGCACCAGTACCGCCACATGCCCATTTTCAACTGGAAGTAATGCTCTGGAAATGAGTAACTCACCTGGACAGCTCCCCTCCCCTGCCACAGGTATGAAACACATTGATCCAGCCTGAACATTGAAAGGGACAGTTAAATAGGCAAACCAATAGCTGAAACAGCCTGCTTATGCTTGCAGACCATGAACGCCAAATTCCAAACTTCATCAGAGACCTACTGTGGGCCAGAATCCAGCACAGAACCTGATGCTGGCTGCTCCGTCTCATAAAACCACTTTATCACATTCATACCCAGTATGCAAGGGAAAACTCTTTTACAATATAATGTTGCTGCATCCGTGGGGTCCTGAACAACCAAAATTCCCCTACCATTTGCTATTGGCTCACTAGTTGCAAACAAAACAAAACAAAAACCCAATTAACCCCATACAACTACTCCTCAGAACAGAAACATACCACCATGCTATGCAGCAGATCCCTGGCCAGATTTCTTCAACTACCCTTGTACACCAATTCTCAAGAAGCTCTATGAACACCCATTCAGATATGCAACATTCATTTTACAGCATACAAGATACACCCCCCCCACACACACACACCCACCCCGCCTCTTATTACCTAATCACTGTCAGCGCACTGAATTACACTGCCCCACAACGTCAGTTCCACCTGGCTACACTAATAATAATAATAATATTTGATTGTTAACACTGTAATCTGTTCAAAAGATATGGTATGAAACTCCTCTAGAAAAAAAACTAAGCTGTTTGTTTTATCCTTCAGTTTGAAATGGCAGCAATTTTTGGCCTGTTGAATGTTAACTGCTGATACATTTTGAGGGCATATCTTTGTATTATCGTGTTTGAGTACTGGTTTGGCAAGTATAGGTTTTCAAAATAAATCAATGACAAAAAACATATCCTTATCAATAATTATATCTTTAATGTTTCACATAATTTCTAATCATCTCAGTCTGATAAACAAATCAGTGATTTCAATTCAAAACAACAGCCTCTTCCTTCAAACAGCCAGATCACCTGAAGTCATGTCAAAGCTATTTCTGGTAGAATGTGTCTGGAAGCTGATTTGGAGGGCTGATCAGAATGAAAATTTGGCATCAGTTTGCCCACGGCTCGTAGCCTAATCATCAGATTCATCATCACTCCTCTCTCTCCTCTCTTCCAGTAATCAGTGTGCTTTGTCCAGTAGAGGCGGGCTCACAGCTAGAGGATGACATCACTATGCTGCTCACTGACAGCCTGAGGGTTACGCTGGTCTAGGATAGGCTGATGTTGGCCTCCGCCCACCATATCCACACATGTGGCATCCAATCAAATGGTCCGTTAGCAAATTAGACACACAGGTTAATTTGTGGTACAACACAGAGAAACAGAAGCTCAGTGCAGAATGCCTCTGTGTATCTCTACACTCATCCTCTTCACACAGTTGGCAAGGACAGTAAATTAAAGGCTGGAGGTGTGTGTGTCTGTGTGCGTGTGTGTGCTTTGGAGGGTGGGGTGTGATGGATGAAAGAGGATGAAAGTACAAGGGAGCGAAGGCTAGAAAGACAGAAGACAGATAAAGCAAGGAGGAAGTGGGTGAAAGGAAAGGAAAATTGGAGATAAGGAGTGAAGGAAGGAAAAAAGATGGGAAGGAGGGAAAGAAGGAACCTTTAAATACTTTTATTGTAGTAATATAACTGAATCAACTTTTCACCTGCAGCAGTTTCTTTACTTTTCTTTTCTTTTTTTTTGGTGGCACAATTTGATTCATAATCAATTATTGGTTCAAATTATATTTGTGATTAAATAGATAGAATAGGGGCACTATGGGCACTATTTTCATGCTCTTAAAGAGCAACTTGCAGGTTGAATTTCTTACTAAATTAATACTACTTAATACTACCTTTCCTGAAAATGACCATTTGAAAAGTTGAAATGAAATTAAATGAGAATTGATGCCATGGGCCAAATTTAAAAACTAAAATATAAAATTAGAAAAAGATAAGAACACTTATCTAGTCAGAAGCCAAAAGGGCAGGTGCTTGAGCACCACCTGGGGTCTATCTGTGCACTTGCCTGGGTGTCGAGTAAGAAATAGATAGAAATACTGTAGATTTGGTCATGGCTCATAAAGCTATTACCTGTTAACCAGCAGGTCCCTCAACTCAACAATGTCTAATTTCAGTGGGATTTTAGTGTAACTTATCAAAAGGACAGAGGAGACAAACCATGGAAGTATTAAGTAAATCAGACAGTGACTGTTTTCTGACATAGTTGCACTATGGGAGGAATTAAGATTACGATCGGACATCTATCCAATCTGCCCAAGACGAATGATGTGAAAAAATAAGTGTAAATGGGGTCAGTGTGAAATCATCCATCAAGGCACTGGTTTATCCAATCAAATATAAAACCACATTCCTGGTAAAATACTTTATAAAGTGAACATGGTACAAAGTAATCTACTGTTGAGCTTGCAATTTTTAAGACGGAGGATTAAAGATGGGGTAGGCAAAACCTGTGCAAACCTATGCAAAACCTTCCGCTTCTCTCTCTGCTGCCTTGTATCACTCTGCTAAGCCCCTCCCACCAAACTCACAACTTCGACTGGCAGCAGAAGGGGTCAGTTACCCTGCGAAACCTCCGAACAGCCAATAGGAACGCCCTCTCTCTGAAATGACCTGTGATTGGCCAAAGTCTCCTGTCATGGGCTAGATTTTCTAAAGGCTGAAAACAGAGCCAAGAAGAGTAGGAAAGTCATAAGTATGTTCTTCGTCCTTTCCAACACTTTTGTATTATGAGTATTTCAGTAGAGAGTTGAAGTGGGATGATATAAATTCAGACTGCAGTTAGACACTTGGTCTGTTTCAGGTCTTCTATTGCCAAGGCAATAATCTGAATGAACTTGATATCTTTTAAAACAATTTGGTGCATTATCAGTAGCTTCAATCACAAAATATCCTACTCAGTTTTGAAAAAGTGCTATCACTTGAAGAGGACTGTTTCAAAGCAGTGTTCTGGCTTCTTGTTCTTTTTGTTTCTTTTTAATTCCATCTCTCTTTACATATGTAATTAAAGTGTTGGCCCCGGGGCCAGTTCCCTGTAGTGCAGGTCGGTGGACAGCCTTCCGATGCCATTAAGCACAGATGGCAAATTGTTTTCTAGGAATCACTCCTCCCCTCCCTTTGTGCTCTCTGATCTGTGCAAGACAGACAGGTTCAATGAGCTCAACCAAACTACTAATAAAATACTTTATCAGGCACACAACTAAATTATCTTTATTTTTAATGTTTTTGTAATATTATTCATTAATTGTATGAAACACCAGTGATCAATCTACATCATCTTCACAGTATCATTATCTTCACAGTATCAGGGGTGGGCAACAATTATTTGACAATATCCAATTCTCAATAAGGCATTATATGTCAGAAAACCTATACATAAGCAGAACTTTATAGTCCTAAGGCCAACTGTGACTCAGATGTGTGTAAAATGGTATTATTATTTATTGTTGTTGTTGATGTTGAGATGGACCAAGAATGGACCAAGAATGGATCCTTGAGGACTACCAGGTCCACAGTTAGAATGAGCAATTCTTGAAATCTCTGGATTTTGTTTCTCAATAGGAGACCATCAGAATGAGACACTGACTGCAGAGCTAACCGTCACAGAATCTCCCAACTGAAGTTGAAACGCCTGGGTCTGATGGTTTCAACCCTTCAAGCCTGCATTAACACCAATGCTCCTCAGGTGCTTTAACCACACCCTCCAATAAGGACAAACACCCCAATCATGTAGCGAGGCAATAATATCAATAATCCCTAAGGGGGGCAAGGATAAGGGGGAGTGCAGTTCATATAGACTACAAACTATTCGCACCAATAATAGCCAAAAGGATTGAGCATATCATCTCTGAACTAATATATGTCACAATTTGCCTCTTAGTCCCTTCCTGCAGCCACACACTCTCATCCCCAGCCCTCTGCATTACTCTCTCTATTTGCCCCTGTCTCCAGCCCCTGCTCACTTCTCCCAGTCCAGGTACTTTCTTCCTACTCACCAGACCTACTGTCCTTAAACTGTCCACCAGATGCCCTCAGAACTCAACCTGCCTGCCTGTTCCCTGCCGGTTACCTGTCTGCCTGCCTGTAAGCTCTACTCAATAAATAACCAAAATCATTCTGCTGCCTCATCTGTCAGCATTTGGGTCCTATCCCCATTGTCCTGCATTTCCTGAGTTGTGACAATAGACCCAGATCAAACAGAGGTTGTCCAATAGAGACAAACACAGGATAATATTAGGTGAACACTGCACATGATTGACTGTTTGATTAAAGAAAATATCAGTGCCATGCTTATCAGTCTCGATGCAGAAAAGACATTTGATTTGGTTGGGTGGAATTATCTCTACCAAGTAGAGCGATTTGGCTTTAATGAGAGATCAATAAAATGTATTAGATCACTCTATTCATCCCCCATAGATAGAATGAAATTTAATGGGTACCTCTCCCAAACCCTCAAGTTAGAAAGAGGGTGTTGCCAAGGCTGCCAGTTTAGCCCTACCCTTTTTGCTTGTATAGAGTCGTTAGCTCAGGCTACAAGGGAGAATCCAGAGAATAATGGGATTTTAATTTTTGATGTTGAATACGAGATAGGTTTATTTGCGGACAATATTTTGCTCACTCCAGAAATCCAGAGAGAAGTATAGTCAAATTGATGTTCCTCCTAAAAATGTTTGTCACGTAACTCTCAGGGTATAAGTTAAACACAGATAAGACTCAAGTACTTTCTTACAACTTTACTTGAAATGCTGACTTGTGAAGTAGATTTGACTTTAAATGGGACTCCCCCTTGATTAAAGATCTTTGCATTTGTATCCCAAAAGCCATTTCCAAAATTTTGCAATACCTTGACAGGTTTTCCCTATTACCACTAGACATGTCAAACCGAATTGAACCAATAAAAATTGATTTTTTTCCCACAGATACTCTACCTACTCCAGTAACTTCCTGTTGCAATTTCTTCTGGCACCAAGACATTAGCAGCAGATCCTTTAAGTCCTGTAAGTTGCGAGGTGGGGCCTCCATGGATCGGACTTGTTTGTCCAGCACATCCCACAGATGCTCGATTGGATAGATATCTGGGGAATTTGGAGGCTGAGTCAACACCTTGAATTCGTTGTTGTGTTCCTCAAACCATTCCTGAACCATTTTTGCAGTGTGGCAGGTCGCATTATCCTGCTGAAAGAGGCCACTGCCATTAGGGAATATTGTTTCCATGAAGGGGTGTACTTGGTCTGCAACAATGTTTAGGTAGGTGGTACGTGTCAAAGTAACATCCACATGAATGGCAGGACCCAAGGTTTCCCAGCAGAACATTGCCCAAAGCATCACACTGCCTCCGCCGGCTTGCCTTCTTCCCATAGTGCATCCTGGTGCCACGTCTTCCCCAGGTAAGCAACGCACACGCACCCGGCCATCCACATGATGTAAAAGAAAACATGATTCATCAGACCAGGCCACCTTCTTCCATTGCTCCGTGGTCCAGTTCTGATGCTCACAGGTGCCATTGTAACGAGATAATCAGTGTTCTTCACTTCACCCGTCAGTGGTCATAATGTTATGGCTGATTGGTGTATATTCAAGTGTGAGTGTGTGTGGCACACGCAGGGGGCAGAGGAGTCCCCACTGCACTGACATCCACGGTCTTAATGTGAAAATCTAATTTTACTGAAACATTACAGCCTATAGGATACTCTTCTTCAATTAAACAAAATAAATCACCTTGAGATCTTTGCTAAGCAATAAGCTGTTAAGACAGGCTGGACAGCTGTCAGACACTATTTGAAAAAGAGTGTGATGGCATCAGATGAAGGACGCCTCCGCTTGCAGCTTCCAAATGAACAAACAGGTGGGGAGAACATAACTATGCTATTCAATGATCAATATCAAATGCAGTTTTTGGTCTAGTTCTCAAATATGATTTATGAATTGACATTGCTTTTCAGCACCAATCTGAACCACCACCACTAAAGATGGCTTAATTGCCATTTAGTCACTGCCCTGTTCTGTGAAAGACTCGTCGGAAATCCCTGCAACAAGAACGTGCATTATGGCCCAGCTCCAACTGCCAGTTCCTAGTCATGCATGCTTTGAATGCGCTTTACAGGTTAAGTATTTACTGAGTTGAATTCTCTAGGAGGCAGACCATTAAATTAGGAAAATGAAATGACAAAAATCTGCCAGATAAACCCAACCAGTCAATAGTTGATTTATTTGTCCAATCACCCAACCCTAAGAGAGACACAGATTCACAGTCACATTCACACATACGGGCAATTAAGAGTTGCAAATTAACCTAACTTGAATGTCTTTGGACTGTGGGAGGAAGCCAGAGTAGCCGGAAAAACACAGGTACGGGGACAACATGCAAACTCAGCTGGCCAGCAGTTTCAAATCCAGGACCTTCTTCCTGTGAGGCGACTGTGCTAACCACTGCACCACCGTGCTACCCCATAGAACACGATGATCTCCAGATTTGTGTGGAATAGTAAGAGGCCATGGGTAAAATTTGAGATCCTACAACTAGCCTACCTAAAGATAGGGGTTTGCTTTGCCTACCACGCACTGAGGAGAATTACATTGCCACCTAACTAAGAAAAATAATACTAAATCTATATTGGGTAATCACCAACACCAGGATTATTATCTGGATAAACCAAATAAAAGGACCAAGATAGCTCTTAGAGTATTGTTTAAAAAGGTTTCACCTTGAGACGTGTGCAAGAATACTGAAATGGTTGGCTTACCATGCAGAGTTGAAGCCCTCTGGTCTTGATATGCAGTTTAGACATTGTGCACATAAAGGTGTAACAGCTTACTGCACTATAATTACTGATAATGTCTTTTAAACAACTTTCAAAGACATACAACCTAATGTCAATAACAATAAAATTGCAAAAGAAAAAAAATAGGTTTTGCTTGCTCTAATCATTCCTCCTCTTCATACTGACCATTAAAAAATTCCTTCCTAATGTACTTTCAGTGTAAGTGATGTCTTACTCCTCCAGAGCCACAGAAGACATTATACAACCGTATGTACAGACTGAGCAGCACTAACCATGAAAAGTAAACTCACTCATGTGTTTACAGTGCTAGGTCTGAATAAAATCCAGCATTAGTTAAACAAATATATAGATTTTGAGCTGGTGTGTTTTTGATTCTCTGATTTCTTAAGCTAATTGATATTCCCAATATACAAAAATAGATAAATAATTATGTCGTGTGTATCAAGGTGTGAGTGTGTTGTGTGCAGCTGGACAGCAGAGAGCAGGGTCCTATACTGGGAGCCCAGCTGCAGCAATTGATTTCTGCTGCCACACCAGGGCTAAATGACTGGGATTAGTGGACTATGAACAAGGCCTATTTATTATTTGGATGCTCATGATTAGCTCGTTACTCAGCTCACTGGGGCTGATCTAGCCGCCTGTCACAGGGGAGAGGAGGAACTGTGTGTGGATGTGTGCAGATTTAAGCCTGTGTAATCAATAGGCTTCGTCTACGAGTATTATAGCAGCGAAGCCTGAGGAGGTAGCAAAGCCATTCACAAGAAATCCTAAAGCATTTAATGCAATGATACAGAATGTATAGTACCTAAATAGACTGAGGCTCAGCTCGGGCCCCTTTGCTGCGCTGCGTATTAAAAATGTCATTTATTTTAACAGTATATACAACAAGGTGGGGAAAATACAAGCTATTTGCTATCTCTTACAGCAGAGTGTAGAAGTAAGCCCTTACTGTGCTTCTGTGATGGTGCTGTTTTCTCTCACTGTGATATAAGAGGAATAACACAAATATGGGACTCAATGTCAAAAGTGGAAAAAAATGAAGAAGGGAAGGGACAAAGAAAGAGATGTGGTGTTGGGGGTGGGGGGGTGTCACTGGGAGCCACAGTTAATTTCATGCTCTGCATTTTATTGTCATGCTTCAGTAATTGTGCCTCAGTGCCACATGAACGGCAGAAACACTCTCTGCCACGAGCCAGTGGATACTCAGGATCAGCGGAGCTACTGTTCAAGTAAGTACACAGTACACAGTACACACACACACACACACACCACCACCACCACCAGGGATTGTACAGTGGAATTTACAATTCCTGGGAACTAGTGAACATTTCTTTTCACATTAATTTACTTAAATTGACAATTGGTTACTTAAAAGCAAGAATCAGAGAAGATCAACATAAGATCTGTATATTCTTTGAAATTCAAAACATATTTCAAACAGAATTATGTACTAGAGATGCGCAGATCCAACTTTTTCAACTCACAATACAAATTCAGATATCTTAACCTAAGTATATCTGTAGATGCAGAGTACTAATCCAATATAAGTGTTGTCTTTGTCACAAATTTAAAATCCACATAACTGTATGGAACTTGTGATTATTCTTATGCAAGTTAATATGAGGCTGTAACTGCAACATATAACTTCTTTACTTAAGTATTTACATTCACCATGTGCATTATTTAATCTTACTGTTCTAGACAGTTTATGAGATTCCGTTGTTATAATGCATCAACAGTACTTTTTTTTTTTTACCAAATCCTGACCTGAGAGCAAACAAATCAACACGTTTTTTTTAATCAAGCTTTGTGAAAATGCAGAATATGTTATACTATACATACAATCAATTTTTGGTATTGTTGGCTCCATATTCCTAAAATCTGTACAACCTAAGCTAAATGTTTTGTAAGTCAATAAGCCATAATTGATAAAAGTATTGAAATTGTGTCATAAATTAAAAAAACACAAAAATCGGACATGTTTTTTCATCAAATTTTACAAAATAAACACATAAAACACATTGATCCAAAACAATTCTGAATGTATTGAATGGTCTACGAAATGTATTTTGCTGACTTCAGAGTGAAAGAAAAGTTTTAGCTACATGACATAAATGCACCATTCCTCTACGTGGAATCATTGGATGATTAGGGATGGAAGATTCAGACTTGAAGACAATTACACTTTCTACAGAATGACTGTTGTAGAGGTATCAGTTTGAGCCAGAGTCAGAGTGAGGCAGCTAATGCAGTGAATGAACCTATTTGTGTGACAAGCCATCCTAATTTCAGCACTCTCGTGCAGGTACACATTAAATATCAAAGTTGTGCATCCCTCCTGGCTACAATGTTTTAGTCAGAAACATGATGTGCTTCGGGGAGCAGAGTCTGTCCAATCAAAACTCATCTGTCCTGCTAACCAATCCAATACGGAATACATAGAAGGAATGTATATTTTATGAGCAAAATCATAATTACAGTGAGTTATAAATGTGGATGTGTATTGTGGCAGGTGAAGAACTACATTTTAAGGTGGATGTATCACCTGAACATTACTTTTGGAAAATGTAAGCAATTCCACAAAAACTTTTAAAAGCTAAAATATGGCTGCATGCTATGGGAAGTGACAGAAGGTGTAAGTAGATAGTAGTTATTTGACTTAAACATGCAAAACCGCTGGTATGTTCCTTTTAACTTGTGTTTCCTGCTGCTCAGACCAACTTGATGGCAGATGATCACACACCTATCCAAAATCCTGCTTACTTTACAAACAGCTGGCACAACGTGAATACCTTCATTACTTACATCTTCCAGCATACCAGAATTTAAGAATAATAGAACTTTTGTTCTTTGATAAACACTAACTAGCAAATCTCCAAAGGCCATTTTGTACACCAATCAGCCATAACATTATGACCACCTGCCTAATATTGTGTAGGTCTCCCTTTTGCCACCAAAACAGCCCTGACTCGTCGAGGCCTGGACTCCACTAGACCTCTGAAGGTGTGCTGTGGTATCTGGCACCAAGACATTAGCAGCAGATCCTTTAAGTCCTGTAGGTTGTGAGGTGGGGCCTCCATGGATCGGACTTGTTTGTCCAGCACATCCCGCAGATGCTCGACTGGATTGAGATCTGGGGAATTTGGAGGCTGAGTCAACACCTTGAACTCGTTGTCGTGTTCCTCAAACCATTCCTGAACCACTTTTGCAGTGTGGCAGGGCACATTATCCTGCTGAAAGAGGCCACTGCCATTAGGGAATACCGTTTCCATGAAGGGGTGTACTTGGTCTGCAACAATGTTTAGGTAGGTGGTACGTGTCAAAGTAAGTTCCACATGAATGGCAGGACCCAAGGTTTCCCAGCAGAACATTGCCCAAAGCATCACACTGCCTCTGCCGGCTTGCCTTCTTCCCATAGTGCATCCTGGTGCCATGTCTTCCCCAGGTAAGCGACGCACATGCACCCGGCCATCCACATGATGTAAAAGAAAACATGATTCATCAGACCAAGCCACCTTTTTCCATTGCTCCGTGGTCCAGTTCTGATGCTCATGTGCCCATTGTAGGCGCTTTCGGTGGTGGACAGGGGTCAGCATGGGCACCCTGACCGGTCTGCGGCTACGCAGCCCCATATGCAAAAAACTGCAATGCACTGTGTGTTCTGACACCTTTCTATCAGAACCAGTATTAACTTTTTCAGCAATATGAGCTACAGTAGCTCTTCTGTTGGATCAGACCACACGGGCCAGCCTTCGCTCCCCACGCACATCAATGAGCCTTGGCGGCCCATGACCCTGTCGCTGGTTTACCGATTTTCCTTCGTACTTCCTACACTACTACTATATTTGGAGTGTTGTTTATTTGTATCTTGGTACTTCAGGTGCTTCACAGAGGTAATTTTTTTCTCTCTCAGAGACCTCAGCCTCTCTCCCCATTTCACTTGTTAATCGTTTAAAGGGGATGTGAGGAGCTCATGTGATTTGTTATTACTGATGCTCACCCCAACTCCACCTGTTGGTTATGTATTCCTCCTACTAATAATGTATTCAGCTTCTCTTCCACGTTGTACTTAGCTGTGCCTGATTTGCGCCAATGTCTGTGGTCACCAAAGTTGCGCCCATGTGTATTTGGGCCTGGAGAATTTGCTTGCGTCTACATTCGCACCCCGTTTCAGAAAAATAGAGGCCTGCGTGTTTCCTTCCTTTCAGACAAACATTCATCTAACTTTTTTACACTATGAAAATCTACTCGCAGAGACTTTGACACATGCTGGAGTTTATAATCCATCACTTTGGACACTTCACCCACCTCCACAACCATCAAAAAACCCAAAGATTGTTAGTTTACTATGATATGAAACAGCAAAGCAAATTCTCACATTTGAAGCAGGGAACCGCCAATGTTTGGTAATTACACTTGATAACCGACTCAAACCATTCATTGTTTTGCAAAAATGATTACACATTAATTTTCAGTCAATCAACTAACTGATTTAACTGTTTCAGCACTGCAAGTAAGAGATGACTATTGTCTTGGAAATTGCTGAAGCTGTGATGCTTCACATCATCAATCCAGTCAGCATTTCTCCTGCTTTTTATTTTGTCCTCCTACAGTAGATAAGTTGGCCTATAGTTTTTATTATGAAAAATCTGGCAATTCCACTAACCTTTGTAATTGAAAAAGCAACCCACAGGCCTGTTTTGTCACACATTTGGAATAATTATATGCAAACATTTTAATTCTCTACCTAAACACTAGGCTGAGATTAACTCGTCTCCTACGGTATAACTTTCTTCTAATTTTCATTTACAACAATAATGTGGGAAGTTACACTGGCTGCTGTGTGCTGTCTGTTTCTAAGGGCATTTACAAACCTATTGTTGGTTTGCTCTGGTTCGAATCAGTTGATGAGTTTGTAAACTTCAGTTCGGTTTCTTTTCACACAGAGAAAAATCCAAGCGAATCAAAATGCATCACTATAAAACACGTGAGAATGTTCACTCTGCTTACTGGTCAGCTGTATCTGGGACAGGAGCAAGAAAGTAAATACAGGAAGAAGGTCCTGTGTTCTGGACTAGTGCATCTTTCTGTGAGAGAAACATTGCTATGCAATTTAACATGGAGAAATGGCACAGTTGGCATTTGCTCTTGATCGTGGTAATTATCTGGGCAATATGCAGGCAAAACTATACAAACATGTTATGTGTGAAAAACTTTTAAACACAGACTGCCTCTGCAGACATTAATGGGTCCAGTTTCCCAGACAGAAAATCAGACAATTCCTAGACTAAAACAAAAGCCGATGAAGATAGTAACAGAAAAATGTCCTTTACCCAGAGTGGCCATAGAGAAAAAATATATGTATTTCGAGGCCACGTTTTATTACATTGAGGGCTCGAAATACTATTGCGTGCGTGCGCACGAGATACAATTCGTTACCACGTTTTGATTAATTCGTGCACACATCTTAATCCAAGTATACCCACCGTGCGTAAAGACGCACACAACTCATTCAACAACACCGTTAGCTATCCCCTAAATACAAAAAAGAGCTATTTTCCAGCTGTTTATATATGCTTTTTCTTTTTTTTCTAAAACATTCAGTAACTCCATTGTCTATGGGTTTGCTCTCTTACATTCTAAATGAATCATGTTCATGTATTAACCGTGGACCTTTAATATTTGCATTGTTTTTAAATAGCCCTAATATGCCTTCAGGGCAGAAGGTTTGAATAAGCTATGATTGTCTGGCAAGTTGTCAGAAAACGGACTGAGGTTTTTCGGCAAACTCTTATGTGTGCCACGTTACGGATACAAGTGCCTTACGCGCGCTCCACCAGGAACAAGCGGTACACCAAACGCAAGAGCTGGAGAAGGAGTTCCTGTTAAACATGTACCTCACGTGGGACCGGCGGCATGAGGTGGCGCATGCGCTTAACCTGACAGAGCGGCATGTGAAGATCTGGTTCCAAAACAGGTGGATGAAAAGGACGAAACAGAGCAAACAGAGAAACAGTGCGTCAGGCACTTGTATCCGTAACGTGGCACAGAAAAGAAAATGCATATATAAACAGCTGGCAAATAGCTCTTTTTATTGTATTAAGGGGCTAGCTAACGGTGTTGTTGAATGAGTGTGTGCACAAATTAACCAAAACGTGGTAACGAATTGTATCTCGTGCGCATGCAATAGCATTTCGACCCTCGATGTAGCAAAACGTGGCCTCGAAATTGTTTTGTTTTTTTCTCTCTATGGCCACTCCAGGGCTCCGTAGTCCTTGGTCTAGCACTAGGCCCAATTTCTTTTCTGGAAATCAGTCTAAATTTAGCCTCTTAAACTAATTTAGAAATACATCATATTCCATCCCTGATGTTTTTGAATTCCTGCAGTAACATACATGTTGTGGAGGGGACACAGTGTTGGCTTGTTGCTGACACAGCTGAAATGATTAATAGCCTGAAGTGATTAGATGACTTTATGACTATTTATTTCTAAGTAATTTGGTTGTATTTGTGTAAAATGTACAGGGAATAGCATACTTCAACAACAATGACTGTTTTATTTATGCATGAAAACGGATGACCAATATAGCGGCATAGTTGTTCCCCTGGGAGCTGGGTGGTACAGATGAAGAAAGTCATGGATTCAAAAGTAAAATGTCATTCACCTGCATTAGTAACTAAAGCCTGATACATCCCACATTTTTCAAAAGCGCTGCATGTGATTTTCAGAACTGATGACAAAATTATATACAGAGCAGTAGCTATTTCATTAAGAACAGAGGATGTGTTATATTACTGAAAAGCACTGCATTTAAAATGTATTGGAGTTGGAAGCTGATAATCATTTCAAGTCCTGTATATGATTTTTATAATATGGACTTAGAACATATCTGGTAGCTTCACAATAAACTTGATGTGATTTACAGCACATGTACACTGTGGTGTATCGCAGTTACCATCACTTTACCACAAAGGCACCAGAGGCCTATACAGTATTACTACTACAGGGGGTCACTGCATAAATTAGGCCGAAAAGGAGGACTGAGGTGCCTAGATGTGGTTTTGGAGATTTTAATAAAGTGCACAACATGATAATGTAACTCAAAGGGCTCATACAATACACACAACACAGATAGTTTGCATCACCACTCAGCAAGGAATGATGTCTGTATTTTTATGCTTAAATTAACTTAGATTTCATGATGTTTTTACTTTATATGATCCACTGTGCAAGGAACTCACAATGCTGCCCATTTAAAATATCTCTCCCATTAACCACTATTTGGATCATATCTGGTCTATTTCAGCTGGCTATGGAGACTTTGGCCAGACTTTGCTTTTAGTGACAGAAAAAAACCCAAAAATACATAAAGGAATTATTTAGGACATTTGACATTTCTGTGTTTCCAGCTGTGCCATACCGGATATTTAGTCTACAATTTCATTTCAGTCATTATGCCTCAACTAAACACAGTCTAGAAAACAATTCAACAGCAAATAATTCTCAAAGAAAACTAAAACAAAGTATTTCATGTTGAACAATACTGTAGTACAGTTGAATAAGCTATATGAAATTGTAATATTGTGTACAGGCTGAAAAGTAAAAGCTACTCTGTTTTTTTATTTATGACACATCATGTTTGAGTGGCCACTCCTTGAAAAAAATACAACGTTCAAATCTCATGTTCTGAGATGCAGCGCCAGCTGCTGTTTGACTCCTTTGCCCTGGGTGGCACAGAGAGAGAGAGCAGTGACGGAGAAATTGAGTGTTTGTGCTGCTGCTGCTGTTGCTGCTGGAGATCAGCTTGTCAGCGATGATCTAACTACAGCAGGCAGTTGGGAAGCAAATGTTAAACGTTCCCTCCTCTCCATATCCCTCAAGGATTTTCCCACCTCAGACTTGTTTGGCTGATAAGCTGGTGCCATAAGCTCGTCAAGGTCAGCAGTTGTCTAGCCCCACCCCTGTATTAACAGAGTGTGTCCCTCAGAAGAGCCGGAGCTCGAGGAGTGGTGGTGGGCACCCCTCTGGGCTGAGCACCCTCCCTTTTTCCTGTGGGAGAACAGCAGTGTTGATATACTGAGGGATGCAGTTGATGCTGACATCTGCTGGTGGAAAGGTGAACTGCATTCTGTCTAATAGAATCTGTTGAATGGTGGAGTTAGCATGTTAAAACTCATTTCAGCACAGATTACTGTTTACTACAGGTGCAAAGTAGTACTTTTACTACTACTAATATACTTAAGTATAGTTTTTTATTTCCATTGTGACAAACGTTATACTGTATGCTGCTACATTTCAGAGAAAAATATTCTCCTTTTTAGTTCACTACATTTACTTGACAGTAGTAGCCTAATTGTTTCCTTATCTGATACACACTGTACATTTATAGGGCAACCATGATTGATTAAAACTGAAGTGTTACCTGTTCTGTTCAGACATCCATGAGGTGGACAACTGAATAAAGGCAACTTAAACACATTCAATGTAGACATGGTGGGGGGTTTTGTACTTTGGGGGGTAATATAGCTTCACCAGAGAGATTATTTTTGCCTTAAAGTGTACAGTTTCCAGGTAATAGACCAAACTCAGCAACTTCGACTGTACTTAAACCAGTTATCTCTTAATTATCTCTTGTAAATGTTTGCCCAAATCAAACTTTAAATTTATGACATTACAGTGGATGAGTGGTCTAAGACGATGCCATGCCTGGTTTGAATCTGGCCGGGTCACCCCCCCAGCCCCCCACTCCAACCCCTCATTATGTTTTCTGTCTGCCTCTTGACTTTATACTATCAAATGAAGGTTAAAATGCACACATAACACAATTTTGAATAAAGAACAGTCCCACTGAATTTTTTGTAAGATTGCCCTTGGGGACAATAAAGTGAAAGTTGAAGTTGAATAATATGAAACCTGATCAAACAACCTCATTGGTTTCAAAACATCTCACCAAAGAACTGAGTTGAAAATTACCCAGCTGGCTAACACTGGCACATTTACAGAAATGTTGATTAATATGCGTTGTCCTTCTCCTAACCCAACTTTTCCTCTATTGCGGCCTAAACTTCCAGTTGAACGAAACAAAATCTAAAAAAATTTGGAATGAAATTCAGGATTTTGGACACAATATGAAACATACCTGTGGAAAACCAGACCCAAGATGGTCAGATCCATCTGATCCATCAGATACTTTGCCCTAAACCAAAATGCGAGCCAACACTGGCAGCAGCCTAAGGCTGTATTCAGAGAGAATCAGGCACTGCGGCAAAAACGCCGGTTTTCCCATTCATTTGAACAGGGGTACTGCATTCAGGCTGTGGCGAAAAGTCTGAAACCAGCCTAATGCTCCACCAATTAACCAGCTAGTATTATGCGTATTCAAACACAGGCCTGAGACTCATGGCAATACAACAGCATCTAACCCCTGACTCTAGGCTGGCTCTGGCACTGGCTCTAGGTCGGATCTCAGTTACTAGGAACCAAGTGGATCTGAAGACCCATATATCCCATCCATCCACTTTCCACCACTTATCCAGGGCCAGGTTGCGCCGGCAGCAGGCTAGGCAAGATAGTCCAGATATCCCTCTACCTAGAAACGTCTTCCAGTTCCTTCTGGGGTATCCCGAGGCATTCCCAAGCCAGGTGATATAAAATCTCTCCAGTGTGTTCTGGGTCAACCCGGGGTCTCATACCAGCAGGTAAACCCGGGAACCCTAACCCTGTCACAGAGAAGGAACTGAAGCCTCTAACCTGTTCACACACTCTTTGGATGAGTCAGCTAAATGATGGATATGCAAAATATAGAAGAACTAGAATATTGTCACAGAAGCTGATGTGGGGAAGATTTTTCCTTTGGTGAGAAGTCACTAATCACCATCAGCAGAGCCTTTGATTTTCTTGCCCACGGTGCCTTCATATTACTGTGACAACCTCAGACACATTCACTGTAATAGGGGTAAAAGACAACTCTTTATCTCTAACCTTGGGGTGGTGTTGAAAGAGAATTTGCATAATAATATGCAGATGTGCAGAGTGAATCTGCGTTTTGTTCTCGGTTCCATCTCAGCCGTGAAAAGCCACCTTCAAAATGACTGCTTCCCCAAATCAGCTCTATGTTCCTGCCTTTTTCTCATGCAGCCGAGGAAGCAAGGGGATCATTAGACATCAGTATCTGTTTGTCCTCGCTGTCACCATTTGATCATCTCCCCTTCCTCTTCCCCCTTATCCTCCTCTTTTTACCCCATCCCCTAAAATAACCTTGTGACTTGCAGTGTACTCTCATCTCCTCATGAGGCTGCTTTCAATTTGCCTCACAATCAAAGACTCAATCTCTTTGTATGCAATCGCAGCCTTTGCCCAAAATTCTGAGGTTATACTGATGTTAATCGGGGCATCATTTTCCAAACAAGTTAATACCAAAATCAGTGCTAAACTGGGTTTTGTGGACAATGGGGAGGATACAGCATAAATACTGTATATGGTGGGAATGTTGGTGTGATCCAACCTCAGGAAAGTTAAGACTGATATGGAGACGAGTAGTTCATCATAAGTCATATTTTGTCATAATTTACTATTGCGATTCACTGCGCTCCCAGAATGCAGGGTTCCTTGTGGTCCCCAGATCCAAGTTTGTGTACGGGAGACGGACAACCTCCTCACATTTAAGAGTAGGCTTAAGACTTTCCTCTTTGATGAAGCTTATAGTAGGGCTGACTCAGGTGAGCCCTGAGCCACCCCTTAGTTATGCTGCTATAGGCCTAGACTGCCGGGAGACTTCCTATGATGCACTGAGCTCCTCTCTCCTTTCTCCCTCTCCATCTGTACGCCCTCATATCCCATCAATGCTTGTTACTAATTCAGCTTCTTCCCGTAGTTGTGTGCTTTCTCTCCCCTTTCTCTCTCCTTCTGTTGCTTTCTGCAGGTGTTTCTGCCTCAGGAGCTGTGGGGTCTGGATCTGTGGTTGCGGCCGCCTGCTGCCCCCGTGCTCCTGCTCTGCACCCGCTGCTGCAGTTGCTGTTGCTATTATTATTAGTGTTGCTGCTATAATGTTGCTCTTAGTGTTGTTTCTGTTGGTGTTAACATACATACCATTACCACAACCATTGTGTTGCATCTCTGTGTGAAACTGTGTTGTGCTGCTGTATGTTCTCTTTCCTCCTGCTCTCTCTCTCCCGCTCCCCCCGTCCCCCTTCAACCCAACCGGTCGAGGCAGATGACCGCCCACCTAGAGCCTGGTTCTGGTTCTGCTCGAGGTTTCTACCTGTTAAAAGGGAGTTTTTCCTTGCCACTGTCGCCTAGTGCTTGCTCATGGTGGGAATCGTTGGGTCTCTGTAAATCATATTATAAAGAGTCGGTCTAGACTTGCTCTACTCGAAAAAGTGCCCTGAGATAACTTTGTTATGATATGGCGCTATATAAATAAAACTGAATTGAATTGAATTGAGGACAGCAAACAGTCGTGATTTTCCTGAGCAGCAGCTGGGCCAACCACGTAGTGAGGGAGTAGCAAGCAAATTGGCAGTAGCAGAACGTAGAAGGTGGGTTGGGGTGTACGGTTTGACCATGTCCTGGATGAAGGATGGGCCTGCGCCATTGGCAGCACAGTAGGCAAGTACCAGTGTCTTGAATCGGATTTGAGCGGCCACCAGTAGCCAGTGCAGGGTGCTGAAGAGCGGTGTAGTGTGGGAGAACTTGGGTAGGTTGAAGACCAGCCAAGCTGCTGCATTCTGAAGGAGTTGCAGAGGTTGGATGGCTCATGCTGGCACACCAGCCAGGTGTGAGCTGCAGTAGTCTAAGCGGAAGATGACAAGAGCCTGGACTTGAACCTGCGCCACCTCCGAGGTGAGGAACAGACGTATCCTCCTGATGTTGTGGAGGATGAATTTGCAGGAGAGGGTCGTCGTAGTGATGTTGGCAGCAAAAGACAGTTGGTCATCCAGTGTCACACCCAGGTTCCTTGCAGTCAGAGCCACAGAGTTCTCAATTGTAATGGAGAGGTCATGGACGGGAGATGTCCTCCCTGGAAGGAAGAGCAGTGGAACTGTGGAACTGTCACCTCCTGTGACAAGGTGTTGGGAGTGTGTGTGTGGAGCATGTGGGGTAGATAAGATTAGAGAGGTTACAGCAGTGTTGTGAGCAGGTGCATGGTCTATAGTAGATACGAGAAGAGTGGTGTACAGGAATGGAAAGTATACACATATTAAATAAGGAAAAAGCAGGTATATAGACAAAGCGAAAAGATACTTAGCACTGACAATGTTAACCCATCATTTCAATTGTCCTCCGACGAAGGACTCCTGCGAAAGACTCCTTTGTCTCAATTAGCTGCAGAAGTGCTAACCACACCTCCAGTTTATTAGCAGTACAATGACCCTAGTGGCGATGGCCTAGCAATAGAAATTTGTTTCCACTCACCGCTCAACAAACAAACAGTTTATACAGATCAGGGAAGAGGTGTGATTTCTAAAAATCCTAAAATGTTTAGCAATGAGGTCTCTTAACTCTACAATGGTTTCAGGTTAGTTCAACACAACCCTAGGTGCAGTTAAAGGGAAAATTCACTGCCTGTGGTGTGGCTGTCCACTCAGTGTTGATGGTATATTGAGTCACTTGAAGAAATACATTCCTCAGTGCATGCTTTACTGACCGAGAAAGCTGTTTTCTCTTGCTGCAAAATTGGTTGTTCCTCCGGCACCACTGCCGTCATAGTGACGTAGATGGAGGCACGGAAGAACTACAGGCTAGTTCAGCTTGGATTTCTAGTCCCAGCCTGTGGGGAGCCAGGGGGCATGCTGCCGCTCAAAAACAAAACTTTGTTCTCTTAGCTTGTAAACTAGCTACGTTTCCAACAGCGAAAATGGCATCCCAAAATACGAGTGCAGAGGATGTTATGGACGAGGATACATTTACAGGGGTGTTTTGGCTGACTTGGATATTCAGCCATATTAATTCTAGCCAGAGTATACAGACAAAGAAATGCAGAGGAGAGACAGAGGCTGCGGCTGCGCCTCTGTTAGCCGTGCAAGAGGATATGGCCGGCGGGGACCATCCCGAACCTGAGCTGGTGGTGCCTTTGCTCAAATTGCCCCCAAATGGCAACAGAAACTGAATCATTCTGCTGCAATCAATGTCAGCGTGGGTCGTTTTTGTTGGATGCTGTCGCCGACACCAACCCCGGGAGCCCGTGTATAAGTTACTAAGCATGAAAGTTTCACTCACTTGGACAGAGGTGTGATGGAGACCTTCATGACCGCGAAGATAAACTGGAAAAGACAACCAAGACCAGCTCAGATGACAATTGAGTGAGTATTTTTGTCACCTAACGCTATGTTTTGGTCAACAAAATAAAGGCTATAGGCTAGGCTAGGCTAGTCCCACAGGCTGGGGCAATGGACTAATATTGCAATATAGAGGGACAGTCAATAGAAACTGTGTAAACGTTAAGCCTCTTTTGAAGCCAGCTATATAACGAGAGTAGTAGGTTGGATGCCGGTAACTGTTTTTTCATGTTGTGGAACTTTATACTGCAGTGCTAGCTCAGCTAGCGGTAGCTTTGTTGTTATACGGAAGCCTGTTCGGCTCCTTGCCGGTGTTTGTGTTAGTGTGTGTGTGTTGCTGTTGTATCTAATAGACATGCCCTGACAGTAACGTTATAGCTATGTGTGAAAAAAAAATGGTCAAACTGCAGGAATTCATTGGCTTGGCAACGTTGTGCAACTTTGATTAGCAGCAGCTAGCAGCTAACTTGCTCAGAGGGGTTAGAAGCTCACACGCAATGCATCCCGGTACATGTAGGTACTGCCGGTACGGCTCAGCAAGCAGGACAACTCAGTTTTTTCGGTCAACATAGCACTCACTGAGGAATGTATTGCTTCAATTAACGACATTTATCATCAACACTGAGTGGACAGCCACGTGACAGGCGGTGAATTTTCCCTTTAACTCTAGCTTGCACAAACCCTAGACCAAAATAGAATATAATGTTACCAAGAATATAATAATAGACTGATAGTTATAGCTAATAGACACACAGCCCAATTTACTAATAACAATGGTTTAAAATTCAATAAAACAGAAAAAAGCCGGAGCAGTAGACTAACTAGATTATAGTCAACTGACGCCACAAGAACAGCCTGCAATCAGACTATAGTATACTAACACCACAAGAACAGCGCACAATTAGACTAAATTATTTGTTAACCAACACAGCAGACAGAGCACGAATATACCGTATCCATAAATAACATACTAATTGACACATGGTCCAGTCAGGATTTATTTGCAGTTTGGTCCAAATCCAGAACTTTCAATACTTAACAGCTGTCCAACCAAAACACTGGGGGTGCCCTAATAATCGATTTTGAAGGTATTTATCTTTATATTTACATTCTGACATGACTTTGATTTGGGCTTAAAGATGAAGCCTGGTTGTGGAAGGCCTTAGAACTGACAGTGCACCAACATCACTTCCACTAGGTCACAGAGAGTTCTTCAGGAAACATCAGACTAGCACTTGGAAAATTGACAGGCATGTAATGCACATGAAGCGGAAAATATATGTGTAAAAAAGGTCCCAGTAACACACAACATTAGCTTTATAAGCAGATACTAGTGTGAGGAAGAGCCACTAGTTTAAAAGGAGCAGTTTGTGCTCTACAAAACCAATTCATGCTCTTAACAACATATTTAACAACATAATTAACATACTGGTTATAGGAACAGCACTGAATGAACGTTGAGCCACTTATCCAAGGCCGTAATATAACAAGTTCATCTCTACATCTTTATTTGCTGCATTTTGATAAAGTTTTACTACATGTTTACATGGTGTGTTTTAAACCAGTTTTAAACCTCTACATTTGAGACACCCAACCCTGAACTACCCCCCTCCCAACCGTGCCCTCAGCCGGGCCCTTCATGCATTTTTCATGTGAGTTAAGTAAGCTACATTTAATTTCCCAATCATCTGTTGGCATGGCTTGTAATGAGATGCTAATAGTGGAGAAGCCTGAACTCCCTGACAGGATAAGGAGAGAGACGAAGAGGGAGGGAGAATAACAGCGAAAGAGCTAGAGGAGAGGCGTTTAAGACTGCATAATCAGTCCAAAGATAAGGACCAATCTCCATCACCCAGTGCGCTCTCATGTTTTTGGTCTTGTTTGGTTGCTATTGATGTGTTTTTTAATCTGTCCCATCAGCACAGGACTGAGAGGGTAACTGGAAAGACAAAAAAGGAGGAAGAAAGAGCATAAGACAGACAGATGTGGAGAACCAGTGTGCATATGTTTGTGAGTTAATAGTAACTTAGAGTAATAGTTGATAGTAATACGTAATAGTTAATAGTACCAGGATGTAACAGAATGTTCATTAGAGATATGTCATTTATATGACCAGTATCAGTCAGGCTCTACTACAAAGGCAATCATCATCATTTACACACATACAATTACACACACCATTCCATTGTGTGTTTTAGTGAAACATCAACTTGATCGCCTTTTCTGATTATTTCTGATTAACATTATGACTTTTTTGTGGGCAGAGCTTAGGTGGAGGCCGAATAATTCCCTGAACACGTTAGCTAATGCTAGCTAGCAAGTTTTGTTGGCTTGTTTTTCAACAATGGCTGAAGAAAATACGAGTTTCTCTGAATATGTACAGTCATTCACTCTCGGGGGGCCACAAGTGTGTCTTTAAAAAGTTAACATTAACCAATTATGTTACCATTTAACAAGTTATGTAGCCTACTATTTTGAGGTGATTAGTGTTTGTCTCCAGTTTTTCGTTTGTTTTTCCTCCATTTAACACTGTGACGTAATCATGATGTCGCACTAAAAGGGTTTATAGTTTGGTATCTATGAGACAGTTAGCCACAGTGAATCCTCTGAGAAGGAGGAGGCTTCTGTTAACTGTTATGTATTGGTTATCAGGGACCCCACAATTTATTTTTAGTATAATTCAATTTAATTCACTTAATAGGTTAATTTAAAATTCATTTCTAGGAAGGTAATGTTTATATTCCAAGATGTACTGATTTAACATGTTTTCCAGGATCCAATGTTCATCATTTAGGCCATATTCAGACAGAATCAGACGCTGCGGCGAAAACGTCAGTTTTCCCATTAATTGGTACTGTGTTCAGGCTGCAGGGATGGGGGCCGCGGTGGGGGCCGCAAAAAAACGCAGTGTCCTGTGCAAAAAGTTAAACAATCAACTTTTGGAGAAACGCAACCCGACGTCACGCTGCGGCAGCCAATCACGCCAGCAATCAGACCAGCAGACACCCATGTGAAGAAGAACTTTGTTCTGATACCTGTAGCATTGTAGCATTAGCTGTTTACCTTAATATTCCACTGTTTACCAAGCAACTGTGAAGATGGAAGAGAGGCTGATCGATCTGTGCTGTAATGCCTATACAGCTGTTCAACTCTACCACGAGGGAGCACAAAGATGTTAATCGCTGTGCAATGGCTTGGCTTCTATCGGTCTTCAAGCTGGGATTGCTGGTTCGTATGAGACACTCCCACACCGCCGCACAACCCTGTGGCGAATCGCCGCAACGCCTGATTCTGTGTGAAAATGGCCTTAGTATTTTATGCAGTATTAATGTTTGTGGATGTGTTGTATGGCTTCTGACAGCAGGTTGTGCCTTTCAGTAATGTGAGAGAGTTTTGAAGCACAAGTAGTAGAAGAAGAACTTCCTCCGTTGTTGTACGTTGCAGTAGTTAGCACAAAGCTAGCAGAGAAAATATGCTGGCGGACTCTGGCCGCAACACATGACTATTTTGATATAAACACTTACCCGCCAGTGTGGCGGATAGCGTTCCGAGATTTACTCGCCAAGCGGATTGTATCCATCTTTGGTTGCTCACACTCAGCCATCCTCATCACCTTAAGTAGCCTAGCTTAAAATGTAAACATGACGCACGTTTTACGTCCGTTCCTTTTCACCATCCAATAGATTCAGCCATAAGGAACAGCCCGGTCTTACAAAATTGTTACAGGCAATCATAATGTCCAGAATGGAGTTTTAAATTTCTGATTATTGAGTTTTCCGCAGCAAGACATAATCGTTCAAAAGAGAATCGTGATGCATTTAAGAATCCATTTTTCCACCTCTAATATATACTGCAAATACTGCTCATCTTGAGGCTTCACAGAAAGTAAAGAAAAAATCTGAATCAAAACAGTTTGTGGCTCCTCAACGCTGTGACCATGTCACTTTTCTGTCAATGTACTGCTGAATTTGCAGTCATCTGATATCCCCATGTGATAAAGATAAAATATCAATGCTGACATTCCTCTAATGCCAATAGGATTGACTATTACAGTTGAAAGGCACTGACTAAAGGCCATCAGATGTGGATTTAAAGGATTAGAACATCAGTTGGAACAGTGGCTGCTCTCTCTCACCGTCTCTCTCTGGCTCTCTATCTCTCTCAATTAGCCTAGGGATGAACATCCATAAACCGTTATCCTCTGTTCTCAGCCCAGAGCCAACCTGGACTGTCAACAGCTGACTACCTCTAAAGAACCTGAGTCTGCATGGTAATTTTATAAATGGAAGAGCAACTTTATGCAGACTATCCACTGACAAGGTGGAAGAGAGATTCTGTTAATGATTCCTAGTAGCCCACAGCAGCGAATGTGCATGCAGCTTTGTATTGTACATACTACACTGGGTGCCTGTAAGTGGACATATTCCATACATGCCAACTACAAATCAAAATGGCAACCTGTCAACAACAAGAAGGTGTTGTTGGCGCGCTTATAGGCCTGTACAGTCCACCAACCATAAATGTTGGGCTGCGTAGACATTAGCATTGATGAATTTTACACCTAACAAGATGCAGAAAGTTCACATTTGCCTTTATATGTCAAAATATTATGCTAACACCAACATCCTAATCAGTATATTTGTAAATACTTAGATATGTTCCAACAGTTACTTTGTAGCGAGTGCTGTAATTTGCTTCTTCTTTTTACCCACCTTTCCTCAACCTGCCTCGTAGAATTTCTACTTCTGTTAGTAATTTGCTACCTTTGCCAGAATGACTTTGGACATACTGTACATCTGACAATTGGTGTATACTTACGTCATTAACGGACTTGAAGTCAGCTTCAGTCACCAGCCCTTCGTCAGCCTTGCACCTCTGCTTGGAACCCCCGCTCTACTCAGCAACTCCCCCGTTTCCGCTCTGGACTTGCTCGGCTCTGCCCCCGGCTTTCAACATAGCTAATGCATCATAATGAAACACGTCCACACTGGTTTATGTTTACTTAACTTTAGAGTTTTAATACTGTTAAAATGGTGGAGTGATCTGTGAATCCTTCCTGGCGGTGTATTCAATTGCTGAAGTGAATGACCACAGACCTTCACAATTCAGCTGCCACATAGCATTGCGTTCATAAGCTATGATGTGTGGAAATACAAATAATTATCAGAGATGAATGTCTTGAATGAAACTTGAATGGTCTATGAAAATTATTTTGCTGACTTCAGAGTCAGTCAGAGACCGTTTTCGCTACATGACAGCACATGAATGCAGCCTTACTCTACATGGAACTCTGATGTCTGCTATCATTGAATGATCATGGCTGGAAGACCCGCATACTAGTAGTTTCTACAAAACGTCTGTCATCGGATCAACATCATCGGATCAACCAGAACACCAGCTTCTGGAACCAACAGACAACAGCTGCTAGTGTAACTATACAATCCACAACAGAGTGCTTTTGCTGCCATTAATGGGACATTTTGGAACGGCTGTTGGAGGAGTCAGCACAAGGCTGCAATGCAGTGGATGAACCTATATGTATGACAAGTCATTCTGAATTCAGCACTCTCTTGCAGGTACACAACTACAAGGTTTTGGTCAGAAACGTGGTGTGCTTCTTCAGTCTGTCCAGTCAAAACTACTTGTAGGCAGGACATCTGTCCTGCTAACCAATCCAACATGGATGGGCGCGAAACACCAAGCTGATAGTCGAAGGTTGAACTATGGTTGAGCGTCTTTGGATAACCATCTCTTTTTGCATAGTATGCTCTTTCACAAACAAAATCACCACAGAATGGTTCATTTAAAAGGCCTCAGTATGCTTAAAAAGTGCTAATCAGATTGTCTTCAAACACCTGAAACCCCCTTTTCGATGTCCACCAATTTTTGTAACTTTCAGAAACAAAAAACCCAACAAGCACACACATTTTATGCAGTGAATGGCCAGGTGTGTGGAGATGTGAAAGTAGGTGGGATTTGAATTTCTTTCTCATCTCTCTTTTTTCATTCTTCACACAACTACTTCTGTTACTTTTTGTGTAAACAACTGAGTGCAACACCGTGAATGTCTTACTGGAGAAACTGAAAGTGTGCGCAGTTATCCTTGTACAATTCGTTTCGCTCCTCTCTGGGACAGCTGATTTTCACGCTGTCTTCGAGTGTGGCCATACAGAACAGATGTAAACACTTTTGCCTTTAGATGGTCAGATAACACTTTGTATGACATGCTATGTTGAAACGAAACAAAAATGTAGTAATGTGGATGTAGCCTTAGTTGGATCATGGAATTGGGGGCCTACGTCCAACTTTTCCTGTAGCTTTCCAAAACCAAAGATATGACAAGCATGCCCGCTTCACACCACATTTGACCAGGTGTGTGGAGGTAAGAAAGTAAGCAGCATTTGAATTTTTTTTTCATTCCTTACAACTATTTCTGTCACTTTTCATGTGACAACCGAGTACAACACTGAATGTGTTCTAGGAGAGACAATGTGTGCCATTATTCCCATATTTAATGATAATTGCCTCTTGTCCCTCTCTATGACTGACAGCTTTTCACCCCACCTTCGAGTGTGGCCATTCAGAACAGCTATTAACACTTCCTGCCTTCAGACGTGTTTAGAAGACACATCGTACAAACTAGTTCTTTTTGAGCTTAACTCGACCTTTAGACTGCGTTCGCTCTGCCAAAGAGATGCTAGATGGACAACCCAATCACCAAACAAGACACTTTTTGTGTTATATCCAGACATCTGTTCATACCTGACTGAATCTCCAGGTAATGTTTAATTCATATCATTCAACAAACTATAGACACAGAATACTGTAGTTCAATGGACAAAAATCAATCCATCTGTTCTCTCACTGCAGGGCATGTTCCTCCACTCTCTAATTGGCTGTGAATGGCCCCTCAGTTCACTTGGGGCAGCCTTTGATGAGCTCGGAAGACTGGCTGCTTAAGTGGCCTTTGAGTGAAGCTCTTCTTGAGAGGCTGAAAGCAGCTCTGCTGAGAAATGAATACAAGGCAACACGCTAACAGGACGGCAAGGAAGATGAGATGCAGAAACAAGAGCTCATTAACTGTGCAGTCAAATGTGCCCCTTGTGTCAAGAAACAAACATACAGTTGGAGGTCAGAGGACACTGATATAATGACTTCATCTGACACAAAGGCTTTGAATATTATGTAATTTTAAAGCCTGTTGCTAGTACTGATATATACACTCAGTCACCAGTTAATAAAGGCCCACCTAGCTCAAAGTATAATGTAATGTAATCCAACAGTCCTGCAATAAATCCCACCTTCATGAAAGGTTCTAATGTTTTGTTGAAACAGCTTTAGAATGTTGATTGATGATGTTGGATCTGTTGACATAAGACATATTGATGAATCAATAATAGATATCAACCCTCCATATAACTCCCAGTAAGACAGCAAACATGCCGATTACTGAATTTCCAAATTCTAATCCCTTACACAACTCATTACTGAAATGTTATCACATTACTGTAGCACGTTTCGGTAATGTGTTACTGCCAAACACTGGTTCAGGTGCTACAGAGGAAATACCTAAACATACATGAAACCGTTGGTGATTATTATATATGGTGGTGAAACACGTAAATCATCATCACAGAATCCATCATATGTAAAGAGCTGGAATCAGTTTTCAGTCAGTGTGTTTCAGTCATCCCCGTCAGTGACCTTCTCCTTCCTGTCCTCTGTTTTGACAGAAAATTACACTGCAGGGAAAATCAACAGCATCAAGACACTAAACAAGTGTAGAGCTGCTGTGCTGTCGCCTCACCTCTATGACTTCATAATAATTCGGAGGCTAGCCTCCTCTCTGTATTAAATCAGCACCATGCATTAATTCTAATCAGCATGTGTAGCCAGGCTTGACCACCAGGGCCCAAGGGGCTGTACCGAGTGCGTGCGTGCGTGCGTGCGTGCGTGCGTGCGTGCGACATACACAAGGCCAGCCATGCTGAACCATGATCTTCAAGGTTCACTGCAGCTCTCTTGCTGCAGCGGAGCTTTCTATGCACTTTTTGTCAGAGCAGGTGGTCTCTGACCTTTCCAGCAGAAGTCTACTGAGTGAACCTGACTGAGCTGTGGCCTTTTAACAAACGCAGCACAAATCACTCAGTGCATATCAGCTGACATTTACTGTTATTACCTTTATCCAACTAGTGGGATTTCCCCTACAAATATGATCCTGTTTGGTGGATTTGGCTATGAATAATAATGCAATCTGCTCAACAGTCTCATGTCTACCTGAGGTTAATCTCAAATCTGAAACCACAAATTAGGGTTTATTTCATTGTCAGTTCCTCCCTTTGCCCTGACAACATGGAAAACCAGGAAGAGTATCACGATTAATGTCACTAAACACAATCAATGCATAAAAGCCACCGAATGTGTGCATGTATTGCATTATACAAGCTGTGTCTGGATAACAGAATATAATACTTTGTCCCTTTTCATGTCTCAAATGACACTGTGAAAGGTGTCTTCTGCAGTGATGAACCCAAAGAGAATTATCACCAACTCTGCAGTTCCCCCCAGCTCTTCAAAGCTTTTTAGCATCTTTTAGTTCATTGTTTTGATTTTACCTACCTGCTCAGCACCAAACAGCAGACAAACACTGTTAGAGACTAGCTGGCGAACATAGTGGACCATTTAGTAGCTAGAGCCAAACATTTTTCTCAGGAGTTGGTAGAGACCAAACCAGAGCCAAAAGGGAGTGAGTATTAGACTTCGATTCAGCAGGTGAACACAAACACATCTCCAAAAGAATGATAATGTTTCTGTGTGTCTGCTTGATTTCTAAAGAAGCAACTGTATGCTAACAAATTCCATATATCTACTTTAAAGGTGATGATATATTAATGTTCTGTTAACAGCATGAACAGAAAACATTTATTACAGGTTTACGTGTTGTGAAGAGTCATAAAAAAAAAACAACTATTGGTCAGAGACTGGATTTCAAACCCAGCATGAAAAGAAGTTTAAGGTACTAAAAAATTCAGACCACACAAGATAGGAGGATTTAGCTGCACCATGGTGTACCAATCCCTAATCTCATGCAACCAGTGACGGTCTCCTCCCTAAAACCAAGCCTTGTCTTGCGCTAAACTGATTGGTCCAATCACATGTAGCTGTGCTGGTGACTAGAAGCAAGTGCCATAAAAGTCTCACCTTGTTCAGCTATCATTACTTTTATAGCTTGTGAGTGGATCTTGTTGGTACCATACCAGATACCAGCCTTATTTTGCTGTTTGCTAATCACTCCCCAGCCATATCAGAGCTGTATTTGAGCTGTGTTAATTTAATGCTAATGTAAACCGAACAATTCCTGCTGCTGCTGCTTCACATTAAAAATGTTCCACCGGCGGACCAATGGGGGGCTTTTATTGTGAAGCAGCTATAGAATGTGATGAAATGTGATGTTTGTCACTGAGTTAATAGAGCTTGTTCAATAAAAATTGGTCTACGCAACAAGACATGGACATATTCTGCATTATTTGATAAACAGGGAAGAATGAAACAAGAAGTTGCTCACGGATTGACTGCAAATATTCCCTCCCATATGGAAAACACAACACAAGTGTTTATCTACCTTGGACTTGAGTGCCCAGTACTCCTCTGTGCCGTATTCCACATGTTTGAAAGCAGTCAGGTAGTCGTAGCTGATGGCCGCCGTCTGCAGACAAACAGAGCAGTGACGTAAAAAAAACTGAGGAGTCAGCAGGTAGACCTTTCTATGAAAAGTATTGTACAAACAATCATAAAATGAGCAAAAGCAAATGAATTTAAGATCGGAGCCTCACTGTAGAAAAATCCTGACATTATCAGCTATAAAGTGTAACAACTGTTATGAATGGGATGACTTGGATCTGAAAGGGCTGAGTGACAGGATGGAGGATTGGCTAAACAAGCAGTATATCTTTGACAGCATTAACTGTCCAGTCACCTATCTGAAGCAGGTTTTAAGTCTGCTGCAGCCAATCCAGTGGGACAAACATTCAAAAATCACCAACACTGCAGCTATGCTTCTGGAAACTGGTAAGCAGTGATATATAGTATACAGAATATGTATTGATTAAAGGGCAACAACATTCAAAAATATCAGGTTTCTTTTTGAATGACCTACAGCACCAGAGCCTATACCATGAAGCAAGTTCAACTTAGGTCTGGCTCTCTTTGGTTACCTGCTAGTCTAACATTAGTGATCCTGAATAACTGCCATCGTGAAGCTGGTTATCAACTGGCCTAACTCTGGGTATCCCAATCCAGCAAAGAGTGTGTTCATGTGAAAGAGCTGGAGTTCTAAATTACCAGCAGCAACATGATCAGAAGAAAGAGTAGAGTACTTAATATGATATTACATGAAACGGTGATACCAGCTGAGAAATTAGGTTATTGTGAATGTCCACTCTTGGATTAAATAGAGCTTACTCTTTATCTTCAAAATCATCATTGTAGGCAGAGTGATTCTACTGATCTATAAAAAGAAATAACTACTTTTGTCCCTTTTTGTTTTAAGTTTTGTCCCTGTCAGGAATGATGACTCCATGTTTCCAATGATCTAACTGCTCAGTAGGGCTGTTCATGGGTTTTGATCTGATCCTCTGAAGCCTACCTGCTCCAGAGCAGGTTAGCTGTGCAGCATAGGTTACCATGGTGACCCCAGTTAAAACTGACCCTTTTTCATTATACCTGAGTTAGGGCGAAAGATAGCAGGCCAACTAAGCTTTGTGATACAGAACCCTGGGCGCAAAAATTGACAAAATTTTAAACAAAGCATAAAAGCATCAAGACAAAAACATAAAACATCTATTTTGTGGGGGTGCATCAAATCCACAATCCCCAAATCCAAGACTGGTGCAGAGGTGTTCAGTAACTCACTGTGGCTGCAGCTCGTCCGAAGCGGATGACACTAAGGTCATTGGGGTCCAGCTGTCGGTTGTAGAGGTAAAACCCAGAGGAGGCAAACACTGCTGTGGCCAGAGAGGAGACTTTGAGGAGTCGACCAGCCATCAGAGGCACTGTGGGAGGAGGAATGAATATGAGGAATAAGCCCTCACAGAGGGGGTTAACTGCTCAATTATATTATAATTATATAAGCTATATCCCAACATGATGGTCAAAATTCTGGTTAAAAACCCTCTCCAGGAATACAATTCTGGTGAGAAAATTGTTACCGACTCTATGACTTATGTATTCACTGGTCTATAAGTAGTGAAATGTAATTATACAGAATCTAAATATGGTGAAATCACACTATAAAATACCGACCATGTAAGTTTTTAAATGTACACTGTCTATGGAAAATCATCATACCCTGTCAAAGTCCTTACCTTTGTCACTTTACACAATCTTAAAATTAATTTTTTCCAGCTGTATTTACACATTATAACCCTCAACAACAAAGTGAAAATAACATTTTAAAAAATTCTGAACAATTTATAACATTTAATTAGTAAAATACCTGGTCTGGATAAGTGATCAGCCAATTACAGGTACAACCAGTCATCTTCCAGATCACACACCAGGCTGGTTTTGATTACTTCAGAATAAAACCAGCTGTTCTTTGAGGATTCCACTACTAGTAGTGCATGGTAACTGTCACAGTCTGTCTCCTTGACCCTTCCCTATTGTGTGCTATTCTTCATTAGTCCACAAGATGCCCTCAGATTTCTCCTCACATTCCGGATCCTGCCACACTTGCTTTTCAATTACCCCACCCCCACCCATCCTTTCCCTGCTGCCTGTCTACCCATCGTGACAGTAATGCAAAGAATTCACCATGGTTAAAAAGGTGCTTTCAAAAGGGCTTCAGGATGAAGTTGCGGAAAGGCACAAGTTAGGAGAGGGATACAAAAAGATTTAAAAGGCTTTAATTATCCCTCTGAGTACCGTTCAGAGCATTATTAAGAAGTGGAGAGAGTATGGCACCACCGAACCTTGTCTAGATCGCGCTGTCCCTACAAACTGGATGACCGAGCCAGGAGGATATTGATCAGGGAAGCTACCAAAAGGCCAATGGAAACTTTGAAGGACTTACAAGTATTTATGGCTGAGACTGGTCGGTCTGTTCATGTGACAACAATCTCATAAGCTTTACACAAAGCTGACCTGTATGGCAGGGTGGCAAGAAAGAAGCCTTTTATGAAAAAGCGCCACAGAGTCTCATTTTCACTTTGCAAAAAAACACTTGGACGATTCTGACGCCATGTGGCAAAAGGTTTTATGGTCAGATGAGACCAAGATTGAACTTTTTGGACTGAACTCCAAGCTCTATGTTTGGTGAAAACCAAACACAGCACACCACCCCAAAACACACCATACCAACTGTGAAGCATGGTGGTGGCAACATTATGTTGTGGGGATGTTTCTCTTCAGCGGGGAATGGACAATTGGTCAGGATTGAAGGGAAAATGAATGCTGCCATGGACACCCAAATTCTTGATGAAAATCTGCGGCCCTCTGCTAGACAGCTGAAGATGGGCAGGCGGTTCACCTTCCAGCACGACAATGACCCTAAACACACCACCAAAAAAACAATGGCTTAAGAATAGGAAGGTGAATGTCCTTGAGTGGCCAAGTCAGAGCCCTGACCTAAATCTGACAGAAAATCTGTAGATGGACTTAAAGAGAGCAGTCCATCGCCGCTCACCATGAAAACTGACTGAACTCAATTCCATTCTGTGCAAAGAATGTACAAATATTCCCCAATCTAGGTGCACAAAACTGGTAGAGACATATCCAAACAGACTGATGGCTGTAATTAACGCAAAAAGTGGGTCTACGAAGTATTAAATCAGGGGACTGATCACCTTTTGAAGCCTGTTTTTGTAGTTTTTCCATTTTTATTAATTTTCAGAACTGTTGCCTTTTTTTTTCATTAGGTGAATGTTGTAAGGCAAAATGTGTAAATAAATCTGGAAAAATATTTTAATGGGTTTTGATTTCAGGCTAAGACAAAAAAGGTGACTATTTCAAAGGGATGAGGATTTTCTACAGGCACTGTACAATGTAAACTCCCTCCAGGTTGCTAAAACCACCAAATTCCCAGAGGAAAATACTGAAGACATGACCTTAGCACCCACAATGGTAGCTGCAGCCCTGCATATCCCCCCAAGCACCATGTGTCGCTATCAGTAGCTGTCAGGCTTATGATGTTAATGATAAAGCTTTCCAAATGTTTTCATCTGACTTAATAACATTCATATTTGGCTTATTAACTTGAAGTGAATAACAAACACAGACTAATTAGGATTTCAGAACTGTTGGTGCTACCCATGGATGGGTGAATTAGTGAAATGTGTGGGTGACATAAAGTGTTAATTCAAAGGGTGCCAGCAGAGGGCGAACTCCCAGCTACTATAGGCAACAACAGTTCTCATCATGTCAAGGTCATATGTAGAAAATGAGGAGCGTTTTCAAAGCCAGCAAGTTGTGCCCCAATGCCCAAACTGACAAGCCAGACACACTAAGAAGCCTCTGATGCCGTTTCTAAACAACATGTAAAGGAAGGATGAGAACAATGCTTATCATCACGCATCATGGTCCGACAGAGTGTTTGCCTTGTTATACTTGTGCCACCCATGTGTGAGGTCCACCCATCACAACAGTTCTGGCTACAGCACTGTGGCAGGCGTACCTCTGGCCAAGCTGTCATACACACACACACACAATGACATCAGATAAGGCCTGTAAGGATTCAGGTCTTAGGGCAGAAGGTGCACATGGAGATTGGGCCCTCAAGTTTGTTGAGCACGGCCTGATGCTGCACTGCAAATATTCAGCTACAACACATTGTGTGCACATTGTGTTCTTGCAACAACGATTCATCTGCTGTTTAAGCTCACAGGCCCTTGTCAAGCAATAGAAGTACTTTTGAAAATTGAAAACCTTTCATACCTGATGATGTTTGAAAGACGAAGATGTGTATAAAAAATTCTGAGACAATTTTCTCATCCTCTGTAATTAAATGGTTATTCCAGCAATATAGTATTGTGCTTCCACAAAGTTGGGAAACATGCAAGATACAAAATTAAAAAGAATGGTCAAAATCGAAGCAGCAGTGGCACAGACATCCTGACTTTTAGTCCCTAGCTCCAAAAAACACTGAATCCAACATTTCCCAGTATGCAAATCATTAGCTTATTTTCGTTAGAACCTCCCTCCCTGCCTGATGAATGCCAGTGTCTTTCAAAATCCACACCTCCAGTTTGTAATGCAGGCTTTCTGCAATACATTTGTAGTCTTCAAACCCAGGCTGAAGTAATCCTGATGACGTCACTTAAGACTTCATCAAGGTTAGTTTTATTTGAGTAGTACTAGCCATGACTGGTAAACTGAACTTCATCTGGGGAAATTGGTGGAATGCCCTTTTAAACAAGTTCACCATGTTGCATTCATGAATTTGGCAATTAAACGTCTTCTTGTTTGTGCAGACACGCTTGTATGTATTTAAATTACACATAATACATTTTGGACATCACCAGAACCCACTCCTCAATTCGGCATTCAACCAAAACAGCTAGTGGCAGTTATTCCTGTAAATTACAACACTCAAAGCAAGTTCTCCTGTCACTCCCACAACCGTGTTGAATGTGGGTAGTGGGGAAGAAGACAGGATTTAAGTGCTGCTTGATGGTTTGGGCTAAGGTTAGTTTGGAGGCGTCTCACGTCAAAGCTCATTACCTAAATACCATTTGTACGTGTGTTATGCAAAGACTGGCAGCGTTTTGTAACAAGCGTGTTGAAGTAGCCTAGACAAACACCAGACAACAGTCAGACTGCTACATACATCCACACTGAACCCTCAACGGGCAAAAAAACACTTTATGTGGAACAACTTGCTACCTTACCAATGTCTCCACACGCGTTGTCTGTCTTTCAATTAGCCTACCGGTTTTCTTTTGACTTCTTCGCGAGTTTTCAACGTCAGAGCGAAGAATTCTGGGTAACGTAGTAAAACGGGAGATGAAGGCTGCTAAATTTAAATTTGCTACCGGACTCGCACGAGACTGTGATACAAAGATTACCTTTATGTTTGTCCATCAGTAAGGTCCGGGACTGTGTGTGCGTTCATATAGCAAGAATGTATGCCTTGATGTCGTTGTTTATGATTGATTAAAACTACACCTCGGCGGACCACGATGACGTTTTTCACATGCGTCACACACGGTGATCAGCTGTTCTTCAAGAGACACCAAAAAGCTGGATAATAATTTGCAAAAAAGAAACAAAGAAAGGAAAAGGTAA
Source organism: Macquaria ambigua (assembly GCA_008360985.2). Classification (NCBI taxonomy): domain Eukaryota; kingdom Metazoa; phylum Chordata; class Actinopteri; order Centrarchiformes; family Percichthyidae; genus Macquaria; species Macquaria ambigua. Next base: position 147,491 of record VMKM01000995.1, read on the forward strand.
ATAGCCACGTATTAAAAAATAATAATAATCTAATTATAATTAAGAAATTAGGATCAAACAAAAAAATATGCATCCTGTTTCTTTTCCTTTCCGTTTTCCCCAAGCCTTTGACCTCAAAGGAAATATGTCACAAAAACATAGCCAACTCAGAATATCCAATTAAGTCACAGAAATAAATGTGTTGATGTTTTAGATCTGTGGATTGAACTGCCAAGTTACATTTGAAAGAGAGCCCTTTTATATATTAAATATTACTCTTATCAAAACCTTGACATCAAAGGCTGAGGAGTAAAAAGGCAAACTTTTATTTAACATTTTGATAATAATTTACAAGGGGTCATAAGATTAATAATAATAATAATAATAATAATAATAATAATAATAATAATAGCAGCTAATGCCAGATAAAATATTCCCCTCAACACCCAACCCAGTGGGCAACAACAGAGAACCAGAGAAGAATGCTCATATTTGCAGGTCTACTTCGGATACAAGTGCCTGTTTGGGACTATTGTGCACAAGGTATCCTGCAGGAGTTTATGCCCCCTACTGCCCTGGTGCCGAAGGGTTTAATCTGCTCAAGCCAGTTGCAATCCATTGACCATGGTGGTGGAGGAAGTACTCAGATTGTTTACTAAAAGTAGTAAAACCACAAGATAAAATATTACATTACAAGTAAAAGTGTTTATCTAACAACATAACACAAAATGGAAGTAAACAGTTTTTATTGCCATACATTGGAAATTAGTGAATGTTCCATAAACCTTACAAGTTAGCATTAACCTGATATGTACTGTAGATGGTGTGGGGCAGGATGGTTACAGGAAGTACAGCACTATCACTGACAATACATAAAATGCATTACTATTGGACAACCCATTAAAACAATGACAATAATCCTCAGGCCCAAATTCACTGAAGGTGTACAAAAGGAGGAACACTCTCGGGTCATACAGATACTTTAGAATGGAAATATATACACCAACACTGGTGTACTGGTTTCCTTATGGCCCACACAGAACTGCAAAACTTTCAAATATAAAGCAGCTGAGGCAGGAAGAAGAAAAAAAAAACGCAGTCTTAGTGAATCTGGGCCTGTGAATAACAATAGCACATCTTTGTCTGTCTCATCCACACAGCAGTACCACAGAGCTTCAATCATATTCACTATCTTTGTTTGTCTTCTGCCCTGCAAACGGACGTCTGTTCTTCTGAACCTGGAGCTGAAAACAAAAAACATGGGGAATCAGTTCGGATATGAAACATACAGAATATCAGTATTTTCGGGTTCTGCCTTGTGCCATTTTCCAAAAAAAACTTTATCATGTTTAGTATGATTTCTAAACACATACGTTTTAGCCTAAGTTTTATTCATAGGTTTCCATCTGCTGATGTGTTAACATTTGCTGCATTTTTTCTGTTGATCATTGTAAAAAAAAAAAAAAATTATCCACTGTGATTAAATCCTATAAATAAAACAAACAGTTTGAGGGGTGGATCATTTTTTATAAGCAGTGCCAGCGATGACATTATCTTTTCTTATTCCATTGTTAGCTTTTTATTGCAATGAAAAGATTCATGTCACTGTTTTCAAGTGAGCATAAGCAATTTATCATAAAACAGAACTTTGACTATCATCACAGGACTTGGAATTTGGATTTGGAAAGTGATTTCATTTATTTTACTGTTGTGGAAAATCTATAATAATAAATAAAAATACACTTTGTTTACTATTATAAAAGAGTAATAAAATAAATATAACGCATGGAAAATAGAGAAGGGGGATAGTAGACATGAATATAGGATACATTCAAAATAGGAGGGCACAATAAATACACAACATACATACATTTTACAAAAAAGCCAAACTGCACAAATATCTGTTCCATAAACTTTATCACTTGTTCACTCATGAGGTGCAGGTCAGAGTGACATGAAACTGACATAGCAAGGACATACTTAGTAATATATCTAGCAGGTCAGACCCTGGTTACGTCTTTATGGTGTTATGTTTTAAAGAAACTACAGCAATCTAAGGTTCTGTTGTGTTAATGAAGACACCAATACCCACAAGGTGATGGAGATAATTTTACTTTTACCTTGGCTCCTTCCATCACATGTGGGTCTTTCTGAAGTGCATTGTTCAGTCCTTCCTCTGATGTGAATCCGACCCAGCAGAAGCCTCTGTGGAAGCCCGTTTCTTTATCCTGGTGCAACGCACAGCACACAGTCAAACACACAAACACAACAAGCCACTCATGCAAGATTTTGCAGGTTTGGCAAGAATAAAACCAAACATGGTGTTCACTGGGATGGATAACTCCCAAGTTTTAAGTTGATTTTTATATCATACTGAAAAAAGGGAAATCAATGGCTGCCTGGAAGGAAGAACACACTCAAAAAATCTAAAACACTATGGTATGAATAGGAATGAATGAACAGGAAAATTGTAATCAGTTAAGTATTGTTCATTAGTAGCATTATTAGTAGTCATTGGTAGTAAACGGTCATTTATAGATATTTAGATTACATTAATCTTTATTTCCATTACGCACACTAAATATCAGCACACCAAAAGGCAATTTTGCATCCAGCCAGTGCAAACCATAGCAAGTGCATATAGATATGTATCAATTAATTAATGTACAGAATGAACAATAAATCAATGGGGTAGTATAGTAAGAAGGGATGTAACTGTGATGAACAAAAACTATGATATGTACAGAATGGACAGAACTAATAAATAGTATATACACAGTGGAAAGAGTCATTCAGTCATTCTAATGCTGGGACAACTTACAAATGGTATCAGACACTTCTTCACGGGTCCAAACTGTCCAAAGTACTCCCTCATCTCCTCTGAAAAACAAACAGGAACAATTCATGTTCTAGAACAGGCCTATTCTACTAGCGGCCCCCAGGCCTGTTACTTCCCTTTTTAATTTTTCTATGGCCTTCAAGAGGCTGCCTGCAAATCAGGCTGATATGACAAATAAAATTAAGGTATATCGCTGAGCTACTGTGAGACATCTGACCCATAGACTGTATGAACTGAACCAATAGCACAGCACATGGGGATCCTGTGATGAAAGAATACAACGTGAAGAGGTATAACAAGTCAAATCATGGCTTGTTTTCTGTCAGTTTTCCAGAGGGCTCGGAGGAATGGAAAAGGAAAGCACAAGGACTGCCAGCATCTTTTCAATGCGCCACTTCATCCATTAAAAAAGTGCCTCTCCCAGACACATCAACTCTTCGAAGAGTGGAACTACTTGCAAAGGATGTCTCAAGTAAGCTTTTGGAAAACCTTATGTGGACGAATCCACTGATTGTATCGACATGGCCCAGCCTGCATCTATGTCAGGTTTTTCGATGCAGAGTGCTTTCGGAAAGAACTTCTGGAGCTTATTCTGTTGGAGGGACACACTACAGGTGAAGTGATTTTTCAAAAGATTGTCTCGTTTTTTAATGAGCGTGAACTGGATTTACAAAACGTTTGCCAGTTGGTTACTGATGGCACTCCAGCTATGATCAGTAGGAGTGCAAGGGCTGGTGGTGAGGCTATCATCCATAGCCCCACATATTAAGTTTTTACACTGTATCATTCTTTAGTCTGTGTTGTGTGCAAAGCTCAGTGGTGATCTGAAAAACACCATGGACACTGTCATGAACATTGTGAATTTCATTCACTCAACCTCCAGCCTGCAGTGGACTTTTGGTCATGCCATGTTAGCCAATATCAGTAACCCATAATAAGGATATTTTTTTGAAGTCTTCTTTTTGTCATGAGTACTTTCACAAAGGTTGCTTCCTTTGTCCATATTACGCGGTGAAAAAGCAAAGTAATTTTTTTTCGAAACGAAGTCGATTTTTCTGAGCTTTCGCACGGCGAATAAAGGCATCAACCAAGCGCGTTGTGCGGAACAGACGTCACATCACAACTCCGGCCCTGTTGATTGATTGTGTTTCTCATCACCCTGTATTATATTACAAAGAACATATGAAGACTATGAACTCAAGGACAACATGTGGAGAAGCACCGCCGGATGCAGGATAGCGAGTAGATCACTTGTAGATGTAGTAGAGTAAATATTCGCAGGCGAGTATTTCGCATTTTCGTGTCGTTTATTCGTTACGTCCCCGGTGTGTAAAGGCCTTCAGGATTGCCCTTACTACTTATGAACCAAACTACGTTGAAATAGCAAAATCAAGGCAGTGTAACTTCTCTCACTGTCTCAAACAGGTTTAAAATAACAGAAGTCTGATATGTGTGGTGGTAGCTAGCATTAAACCACCTGATTGAGGCATGTAATGCTATCTTAGTGAAAATGCAAAGACTACAGATCTGTTTTATGATTCAAACAGGCCTTCTTACTGTTAGTCTGATGGATACTGTTTTACTATATTCATCTTGTTTTCTACATTTGTGGATATGGACCTGTCAGAGAAACACCTCGTCTCCTTGTTTTTTTTAGATGTAACTTTTTGCACTTCTGTATCAATTGTAACCATAGCTTTCCTACCTTTTTGTATGGACTGGCTGCTGTTTGGAATTTATTATAATGATATCATTAAAGTGAAATAAAAGGGATGTGCATGACTAGTTTATTTCATGTAGTAGTAGTATATATTAACATTACTGTGTAAGAGTTAGTTGTAGCCATTAATTGACAAAGTAATCTGTGTGGCCCACGAACCCCGAGTGATTTTCCTATTTGGCCCACTTGCTATTTAAGTTGAATATCAGTAGCCACGTTCTAGAGCAAAAACTGAGTTTCACTCCAACAAATACTGTCTTCATGCCTGAACTACCAGGAGTGCTATGCATTATTAACGCTTATTTATTCACCGAGTTGCTAAATTATTAGGTACACCTAGATAAAACTAATGTAGTCTAATAACAGTATCCTACCTTCATGAAGGTAACAATGTTCAGTTTTTGTTGAACAGAGATGCGCTAATTTAACTGTATGATCATTTTGGAGGATGCGGATTTAATACTGTTCTACACCACCATAAACTGGCGACTGAGTGTACGTTGCTTGGAGTTTTAGATGCATATCGAATTGAAAAGCGGCTCTCTGTGAGTGAAAAAAGCACTGGTAAGTTTGTCTTTTACTGACATTTTTCACACCACGCGATTTCCTCACATGCAGAGGTTTGTTAACCGAGGTGACGGTGTGACAGCGATGGCAAGGCTGCAAACAGCATAAAACGATATACAAAATAAAGGGAGTAGCTACAGACGCATACCTCGCTGCCACTAAATATGAATAATAATTTGAACAATTTAATCTACTCACTGCTTGCCATAGTCCATGGTACTTTAGACACGAAGACCTCAAAAACTTTCTTGGACGGCGCCGCCATGTTTCGCCCTTGGTATACCACTCTGACCTTTGACATAAAATCACGTGATGCAAACTCCATGATCATAACAGAATAATATGTTAAAAAGTAACGTTAGGCCTAATTTTGATAAACGTGCTTATATTATTTAAACTAAATTCATGTATATTTTAAATTTGTTAAAATAATTTAGTCGGAAAAGCTCCGGAACAGACTTGAGTTGAAAGGTCAGTTACGTCATGACCAAGATGGCAGCCTCCATGGTGGAGAGTGGAGAAGATGCATTTAGAAAAATATTCAAGATTTATAAGAGAAGAAACCCTCCGCCAGATTTCAGCGATGTCATTGACTTCTCCAAAGGTGTACCGAGTGACAAGGTAGGGAAATGTCCGACCAAGAAAAAAAAGAACAGTTCTCAAGAATCACGTGATTGAGCCTGAGTTTGACTGACAGATTGACGTTGTTTAATCTGCGTATTAAGGTTTGTAAAGACCTTTTAGTGGCGGGTTTAATAAAAATGAGGATTTTACGAAACATGAAACCACCTGTAATTATACATTAGATACCAAGTTGATCTTGTCAGGGTGGGAGGAGGAATCACACCCTTAAGTGAAGGTAGTGAAACCCCAATGTAAAAATACTGTTAAAAGTAAAAGCAAGAGAAGCTGGCTGCAGACGAGACGGCGTTGTACGTCCATAGTACAGAAGTATTATCAGCAAAATGAACTTAATATAAGCCTTTGCTTGAAAGGTCTTATTACCAAAAACATTAAACTGACTGCCAGTAACCATAGGCTGTAGATTATTAATTAATGTAGCACTAAAGTATGACAGCAGCCATGACAATAGCTTGGTGGATATCTGTAAATGCATTGGAAATAATCCTTAGTGGTTCCTCAGCCGTCTTCTTTAGCCAAGGAGATAGGGAAGGAAGCACTTAAGTCATAAGGAGTTAGGAAATGACAACCACAAAGTTAAGATAGTAAATTAACTGTGTGTGTGTATTTTACCCACATGGATATAAATAGCAGTGGGAAAAAATATTAGATACACCTTATAATGTTATATAATGCAACACCAGCACAATCTACTGTATAGCCTCAAACCTCAGATTAATTAATCAATATCCCTGACACAGACTTAATATTTACATCAGCCACTTCAGCAGAGCTAATGATTGATGTTCCTTTGTTTGTGTGTGTGGATGTGGATGTGTGATTGGTAGATAGTTCCAGCTGACCTGGACCCTGCTGCAGTGAGTGATGTGGAGACTGCAAGGGTTGGATTACAGCCTGTCAGAGACTGGAAAGCCCTCAGCCTGCAGGGCTACCCAGGTAAACACAGGACAGATAGGGAGACAGACAGATAGGCAGTTCTTTACCAAAATCAAACTCAAATTCCAAGAGTTTGACACTCAGACCAAAACTGAATTCAGGATTTACTTGGAGAGAAAACTGACATGCAGCAAAATACAGATGGATGACAAATGAAAGGAAAATGCAAGATAAAGTGTGTCAGTAAGATGCTTTTCCACCAGAACAGTTTCAGTGCTCCTTGTCATAGATTCGCCAAGTGCATGGAACTCTACTGGAGGGATGAACAGCAAAAATTCCCTCATTTGGTGTTTGTCTCCCACAGGTGTTCGGTTGAGTTGAGATCAGGTGACTGTGAAGGCCATGTCATATGACATATCATTTTCATATTCATTCATTCATTTCATATTCAGTGAGCCCTCAAGCTCTGTGTGGAAGCATCTGCAATCCGTTTCTCCACATATTTATTCAGGTCTTTCTTTTAATCTGTCACCGACTCTATGTCAGAGCAACATCTTTCATTGTGGTATACTACTGTAAATCAGTGTTTTTTCCCACCAATGAGACCACATGTATAGCAGTGGGTTTAAACTTATTAAAAAATGTTCACTTTCCATTTCTATATGACCCACTTCTGTACCGTTGTGTGTTGTTTAGGCTTCATCTTCATCTCCAACCCATTCCTGCCGGGCTCCCAACACTTCTGGGTCAGACAGTGTTTGAAGACCTACCCTCAGAAACCCAATGTCTGCAACCTGGACATGCACATGTCTCCCTCTGAGACCCAGGACATCTGGGGCAAGAGTGTACATGGCCACAGGTGAGACTAGCTGTATTCCTCCCCTCTGAAAATTCTGACTGGATCTGTCTGACCCGAAACCAGGCCATCAAAGAGCTGTAAACGGTATGTGTAAATCGGCGAGAGAAAAATTTATAGGCCTTTTGTGTCTCCAAAAGGAGCTATATGTATGGAGGATATTCTTGGTCATAATTCAAATTAAAAGTCCAAATAGAAAATTGAAAATGTAAAGTGACAATGAAAAAAGTGAAATTTAAAATACTTAAATGGAAATACTCAAATTGTAAAGATGAAACTGAAAATGGCAATGGAAATAAGAAAAGGGAAACAACAAACATGAAACTCAAAATGGGAAATGGAAAACCTTAAACGGAAATACTAGTCTAATATTAGTCTGAATTGCCTCAAGTGATGTCACTTGAGTCAGCACCGGTTAGATCTGAAGACACCAAGTTTGAAAATGAAAAAAACCTGATGGTGTGTAGTTCCTCATCTCTGCTGCAGGCTAGCAGCTCGAGGCTACATTAGCCACTACTACCGTAACACCCAAATCTCCAACCAAATTGTTGGCAGTTGAGTTGCATTGTGGGAAATGTAGGTCGCCAGATTTTGACAAGGGAGAACAATGTGTGGAACAAAAAAGACAATAACTCTGGTTCTGCTGAAGCGATTTTTATCGTTTTTTTTAACTGTCCATCGTGAGTCTGACAATGTTATAGGAGTGCAATACTAAATCAGTGGAGTACTCTTTTAAGCTTCTGACCACATCCAGTTTACATGCTTGGTGACAGTGTACTGGTCCTGGTTCCCAGCAGCCTGCCTCAGTAAGTGAGCTCTGTGTTTGATCCCCTCCAGTTTTCTTCCCTCTGGAAAGAGAAAACCAAAGACTCTACTGGAGAGGCTGCGCTGGGTCACTCTGGGATATCATTACAACTGGGATACCAAGGTAAGCAACACACCCTGCTTTGTTAGAGGATCCTGTAGGTAGGAATCAAATGATGTAGATTTGTAAATGCAGATAAGAATACCAATATTCTGATCATAAATATACAGTTTATCAGTATATTTACATTACAGTTTATCACAAGATTCTAATTCTTTCACATTTCTCAAACAATATTATTTTTTATGAGGATGTTACCCTCCCCTGAGGGTATGCACTGACGTCACACGTTCAAGTGATACCACCCCCCTCACCCCTACTGAGTGGCATAACCAACTTGGAAAATTAAAGGCCATTTCTACCTACAGCAATCCATGAGATGTGCCACCCAGTCAGTGCTCTGCGGACATTAAAAGGTGGCCAGAAATGAAGTTTCCTGACACATTTATAAATGTATATACTGTATATATACTTAGGGGAGTAGCTGCACTAAACAAAGTGACAATTTTTTCCAGCAAAAATAAGACTTTCAGGGGCACCCCAATGGCTTAGGGGTTAAAATACTGACCACGAACTGCACAGTGCCCAGTTAAAGTCCGGCCGGGTTTGGAAGATTGTTGCATCTCTCGCTCGTTTTCTCTCTTTATCTCTTCTGACTGTAATGTAGGCTTAAAAATGTCCAAAAAATACTTGAAACCAAGGATTTCAGTATTCACCCCTGACCTTCAGAATAAAAGCAAAGAATTTAAAATAAAAAATCGACATTCTGTAATTTTGGAAAGAAATACAGGTTCTTAAAGTCAGCCATATCCGGGTACAGTGGTGCTGTCCACTGTAAAATTCTTCTTTGATTCTTAATACACAATTTATGTATAAACAATTCAGTTGTCTAAAACCACTAACGTTTATGTGATAAGAGCCATCAGGAGTACTTGTGCCAAATTTAAGTTTGTTTTTTTTCTTTTCTTGTCCATTTACAGTTTTTGAGATGATGCTTTTATTTTGAAAGATTTGGCCAAAAGTCTATTGCAACGACTTCTGGTTTGTAGAAGTTTGTAAAAATATATTGAAAGAAAATTGTGTTATTTAACGTTTCACAGCCTGTTACAACATATCTCTTCACGTTACTTTTCTTGTATAACAGTCCAAACTTTTCTTTGTTGTTCCATTCGCAGACTTACTCTGCCAACCATTACACTCCTTTCCCAGCTGATCTCCACTTGCTGTCCTTTCAAATAACAGCTGCATGTGGGTTCCCGGGGTTCAACGCACAGGCTGGAATCCTCAACTACTACCAATCTGATTCATCTCTGGGAATCCATGTGGATGAATCAGAACTAGATCACAGCCGACCACTGCTGTCATTCAGGTGGGAGGGGAGAATAATCTTAAAATAAAGACTGCTGAGAGAAGGAATTCTTCAAGACATCTAGGGTTTTAGAATGCCAACACAGTTATTAAGTTTTGATATTTGATTTATTGTACCAGCAATTCAGGCTGTTGTAATATGAGAAAGAAAAAGTCTTCATTGCCTGGTTAACTACAGAACAATATTCCAACCCCGTCACTGTATATCTTGTTGTCTTTTCTGATAGTTTTGGGCAGTCAGCCATCTTCCTCCTGGGAGGCATCCGCAGACAGGACCCCCCCACTGCTATGTACATGCACAGTGGGGACATGATGGTGATGTCAGGACAGAGCCGCCTCCTTTACCATGCTGTCCCACGCATCGTTCCAGCACCCCAGGGACATACAGCTTTAGAGATGGAAGGCTGCAGCCTGGCCTTGTCCCTGCAGGACAGCACTGTGGTGAAGCCGGTGTCAGAGGAGGACTGGGCGGTATGCTCCAGGTACATCCAGAGTGCCAGAGTGAATATGACTGTCAGACAGGTGCTGGGGCCTGGGCAGAGATTCCCAGAAAACACCCTCTTCTCACCAAAGGACTAATGCAGGCAAGACAGTGAGGTACCATGATTGACCAGCAGATGGAGAGAATAGGAAGAGGAGGAGCAGCAGCTGTGACTCTGATGATACTGTAGAGACATGAAATAGACCACCTGCTCACTTGGAGACATGACGCTGCAGGGGACATTTGCATCTGATACCAGAGTTCTCCTTTGCAGTGACGTATATTGTTAAGTCTGTAAGTAGTGCAGTGACACTTCATTCATTGTTGTCACTGTACACTCTAGCAGATTGAAACAGAAATTAAACAATGTCTTTAAAGCCAGTGGAAATTTGGCTTGAAACAGTAAAAATACATAATATGGTATCTAAGTTTAGCATCTCATTAAGCATCCGCAAAAATTGAGTGAAAATAAAAGGTGGCCAGACATGAAGTTTCCTGACACATTTATAAATGTATATACAGTATATATAGCTGGACATCAGGGGAGTAGCTGCACTAAACAAAGTGAAAATTTGTTCCAGCAAAAATAAGACTTTCAGGGGCACCCCAATGGCTTAGGGGTTAAAATACTGGCACAGTGCCCAGTTAAAGTCCGGCCGGGTTTGGAAGATTGTTGCATCTCTCGCTCATTTTCTCTCTTTATCTCTTCTGACTGTAATGTAGGCTTAAAAATGTCCAAAAAAATACTTGAAACCAAGGATTTTTGTATTCACCCCTGACCTTCAGAATAAAAGCAAAGAATTTAAAATAAAAAATCGATATTCTGTAATTTTGGAAAGAAATACAGGTTCTTAAAGTCAGCCATATCCGGGTACAGTGGTGCTATCCACTGTAAAATTCTTCTTTGATTCTTAATACACAATTTATATATAAACAATTTCATTGTCTAAAACCACTAAAGTTTATGTGATAAGAGCCATCAGGAGTAGAAAATAAAATTTCATAACTATTAGAAAACCTAGCTTTAAAAAAACAGCTTGTTTTGCTGTCTCAAGACTGTGTAGGCGTGGCAGATCACATTTTGATTGGCATCTTCCTGGCTCCGCCTATGTCAAACGATCTCTCAGGTCAACAGTCACACACAGCAATGGCGCAAGTGACAATCAGCGTAGTCCAGCCCTATATGTTTGAGCCATCTGGTTCAGAATCAGAGGATGAAGCAGAACATGGCCGTACCCACCACTGAGGTCACAGAGTTCTGGACCTCTGTATTGGTTGACTTCTGATGCTTCTGTGCTGTGAAACATCAGAGCTGCCTATGATTGTAATGGAAACTGGTTAAGAAAGTGATGTAACATTTAGCCACAGGGTTCCAAGCACACCTTGAAAAAGTAAAAACTAAATTCACAAAATACATACAGTATTAATATTGTATTAATACAATTCACTGCCTGTCCCTTTCTCTGTGACTCCTCACTTGTCTCTCCTGCCAAAGTGTATTAAAAGTAATTTAGTAAAATTATATACCTGTGCGACCGCACAGGGGCTTTTCGTCAGATGATGTCTGGGGATGAATGGCATTGAACTTCAAGCACTAGTAAAATTCTCTAGTAACCTGTAGCATGCTTTGCATAGATTCAGCTGCCTGCCTGTCTTGGCGTTGTACAAAGATATTGTAAAATGGCAAGATTACAGACTTGCTCATCTGGTCACCGTCATTGCTTGTGTGTGGGTGAGTGGTGAAGTGCATGATCTTGTTGTTACTACAAAATCTTTACTCAGCACAGTGGTTCTTTGATTACGTCATGCCATAAACTTGAGGAAAACGAGACAGGCAGCTGAATCGATGCAAAGTGTGCTATAGGTTACTAGAGAATTTTACTAGTGGACTGCTTGAAGTTCAATACCATTCATTAAAGAACTTAAACAACCACACTTGCCAGGTATTACAAAAACAGTTTTATACATGAGTAAAGCCACCTTATATCATTTGTCATGTCACATTTGGATTTTTATTGTGCTTATCTTGAACCAAAGTATGCCAGTATCGATACAAATTTGACTTAAATTAATATTTGATATTTCTTCAGCACTGCGCTTTCATTCTCAATCCAATTCCATGATTTCTGCTGCCTGGCTGGACGCTAAGAGCTGTCATCAATGTTCATGTCAGAATGAACTCATGTCCTCAAATCTCCACTGATCCAATCGACCACCATTTTGGCAACTTCTATCCCTGCATCCAGGACGAAGGCGTGGCGGAACCCGTTTTCACACAGTCTGAAATCTCCATGTGGGAAGTCCTGCTTAATGTCATGATAATACTGAACAGGACACCAGTGGTCTGTAGCTCCATAATAAAATATAAGCTGAAAATGGGAACACACAGATAGTTTACTGCTGGTGTCTAGATTTAATACACAATAACAGCCAAAAAGAACATGTCACAAGAAAACCATTAAATGATAATTCAAGCACGCATGTTCTCTTTATGTCTTGTGGTTTTTATGTTTTCAAATATTGACTAGTAGGTATTAAGTACAGATAATTGTCATAATGCAATTATATAGGTAGGCCTTTTCTTACCTTTTCAAGATTTTTCTTGATGGTTGTGTTGTCTCTTTCCAGAACTTTCCTCATTTCCTGACCACCCATGTACATAGCATTGGCTACAAAGAGAAACAAAATCACACTAGTGTAGTCATTTCTTTCTTTCAGACATTCTAGAAATATTAAATGACAAACAGTCCTGTAGTGGATTAGAGTCTGTACTGCATACTAAAGTACATGCATCCTCTTCTTCAATCATAAAAAGTTTAAAATCTGATTTGCAGCCACTCTAGGACATACTTGTACACACCTATAATGTATGTTTGAATGTGATTTACAAAATGTGTTATGTGTTTTCTGCTGTGTTAAAAACAAGGTTGTGGTGGGAATCAAATAGTAAAACCGATGGGTGATTTTTTTAGCCCAACAAAACACACACACTAAATTTGTCCATCCAAAGAACATCCATCTTAAGAAAAAGTGGAACATTTCATTGCAGGCAAGATAATGCGTACAATAAATATTTGGTTAAATGATCAGGGCCCTGACAGACCAAGCCAAAGTGCTGATGTGACTCATTCTGCCCTAGAAACGTGTTTTTAACAAACAGATGCAATGGGCTGGAGTCACAGTTTGCGTGTCATTTGTGTTTGCAAGTTGTGTCTCTCTCCTTATTGCATTTCAGGGAGGATCATGCAAATAATAGGAGGAGACATGTTAACAGGTTGATTACGTATTCTGCTGGATTTACTAAGGTCACGCAATTTGCGATGGTCAGTTTTGGGAGGGAAATTCTGCACCTCTGAAGACCAGGTGTAAACATAAAGCAGATGGGATTTACAAGAGTCAAAATGAAGGTTATAGTGTGAGAAGAAATGTGAATTAAATATAGGCCTATTAAACCAGATCTTAGTTAGAAAAAAACGGAGCAATGATATTTTGAAGTAAATATTTTGGAATCAAAATCACTACTTTATCATTTCATTCCTGAACTTGGCGAACTCACAGAAATCCCACTTCCGAACTGCACCTATGAGCTCTCACTTGTAGAATATGTCTGGAGGTCGGTACCAAGATCAGTCCAGGAGCTGACTGCATAATGAGCTGCTGCCTTAGTATATCAGGAGCTAAATACATGCAGATTGTGGCTGCAAAGTCCATGAAAAGCCATTTTTCTTTGTAAATCTGGCCCTTTGTGTCTTCTCCTGTCTCTTCTCCTCTTCTTTAAACATTTGGACTTCAACAGAACCACACCACAAACTGACGGCCAGGTGACTGCACATGACTTCTCAGTAGTCTGTATAAAGGGTGGCATTACATGCTTGGAATACAAGCTGTCTGTAAAAAACTTATAAAAACATATAAAAGTTACTGGTGCTGTAAGATTGCACTAGCTTAGCCTTAACAGAGTTGATTCAATCGCAATATAATACATTCTCAACAAGTGAACATTATATGCATTACAGGAGTAAAGAACAAAGCACAACCAACCTGCACAGTCTCCACTAAGTAGACCTACACTAGGCTGGACTACAGTGTGGTCCAGAGAGCGGATGCCACCAAACACCAGTTTGATTAAGCTGGCTTTGAGTCCCTCAGGCAGCAGAGAGAGCAGGAAGAGAGGCAGGTAGGCCACATAACGCATGTGACACAGCACAGGGGTCATGACCTTCCCCTGAGGAGTCTGAGCCATGCGCTCAATGGTGGGAAACAGCATGATGGCCTTTATAATCTGTAATAAAAAATAAAGAGGTTACAAAGGACACATTTCAGCATGTCTTATTTTAACAGGACTTAAAGAAATCCTAAGGAGGTATATCATAGGAGGTAAAAGACTCCATGAAAGATAAGAACTTGAAAATTACGGAAACCCCCTGAATATAAAAAGGGAGTCTTTCATGTCATTTCATCTGCTGATGGCCACAGTTTAAAAGCATCTGACAGACTGCTCTGTTTAAGATTTTTCTCGCCACAGGTCTCACTAACTCCTCTTTAAGGTGCCACCCTGTGGACAGCGGGGTGATTTTGATGGTTAAATGTTTTATTGTTGTCACCCTGAAAATATAAAGTGTTTCCCCAAAAAGAAAGAGTGTGAGATATCGCAACTAACCTTGAGTTCAGGATTTCTCTTCATCATCTCCAGAATAATGTAGCAGCCGATGGAGTGTCCCACCAGGACCAGGCTGGTTTCTCTTGGAACATGTTTCCTGAGCAAGGCCAGCTTGTGTTCAATCTGCCCGTTCAGACCAAACACATCACCCTCTGCTTCTAAGAAGCCATTTGTATAAAAAAATTTACAAATTAAAACTTGTAGTGTCCATGTCTGGACCTTATCCCCACTGAATTAAATTCCCACTCTGTGTTTGTGAATACAGTGTGTTTAGTTTCTGAGAATCTTTCCCTCCATAAAATACAATGCACAGTATCAGAGGACCTTGTTTCCAAGATATTCTGAACACCAGTTTCTGTGTACTTTCTTGGTGTCCATTTTCAACTATCCTGAATTACTCATTAACTCCCAATTTCTAAATATGCTAGGTGTGATAAACATCCCTATGTCAAGTAGTATTATTAATGCTCTCTCTTCCAATGTACTTAGGTCAGCATGGGAACCCTGAAGTGAATAGAGCCTGAGAATAATCTGTACCTTCTACCATGTCCATAGAGTCCGGTGGTACACAGTGGCCAGCATGGCTTACAGCCCACACTGGGTGACGGTGTCCAAACATACTGTGAAGTGTTTGCATGAAGGTTCTGTAGAAGCCCACAACACCTGGGTTACCTGTATGGAAGACAAAAATAGATCATATCATATTCCCCCACATAACAAAAGGTGGGGAAAGTGCTTTTTCACTTTCAGTGCCTGGACTTTTCCAAAACCCTGATCATTTAAACCAAGGGTCTTTTGCCAGCAAGCATGATTCTCTAATTTTCAAGCTTTCACATTTGTATCTAACTACTTATGATGCTATATAAATTCAGTTATGACAGAGAACATGGTTTAAGTGTGATATGGGACTCATTTTTAAAATATCTCCTACAAAGAAAATAACTTGAACTGCTGTTGTAGCCTGCTTTTGACCAGACCAGTTGATACAGTCATGGCCAGATTAATAACCTGTTTAGGACCCTGGGGTCAAATTTTGCTGTTGGGCCCCTACTGACCCCTACCAACCACCCTCTGTGTATTGTGAATGTACCAACCAGTACTCCTATGCTGTAGTAATACTATCTAGCCTCAAGGTTTTTGTACATTAGTTTGCTTTTATTTAGAAATATGCACCATGCAAGCACAGTATAAACTAAAATAATAAAGGTCTTAAATCTAGATTTTGAAACAGGGCTCCTCTACAAGACAGAGCCAACAACATTAGCAAATAATGCAGGACCTGTATGTAAATATTGTACGTAAGTGGTGCAGATTTTTGAATACAGAATATTAGTCCACCTCACCTGGAATTATGAGAAAAAGCACCTTGTGTCCAGAGTGTAACTGACAAGAGCCAAATTTAAGAACCTCTGTGATGGCTCCACAACAGTAGATAAAGTCTGTCTGTGGTTCATCCCTCCTGTCTGTCACCATGTTGTCCATCTCATAAGCGTTCAGGAAAAGAGGAGAAACATATGAACACCAATTGCAATTTTATCATTTTACTTAATAAGTCACATTTTATGCCCCCTTTCAGCACTTCAATCCATTTGCTAATATGGTGATGGAGATGCAACTGTATAATGTAATGATGTATTACAGCTGACGCAATTAGCTGAGTTTATCAGCAGGGTCCAAAGGTGATGCATTTCATCCACGTCAAAGGTTAAAAAGCAAGTCGTGCATGTGGTGCGTTTGTGCTGTCAGTCATATTCATAGAATAGCTCCTCTTAACAGCAAAATTCAGATCATTTAAAAACACTAAAAAGATTGTCCACCAGTATAGCCTACACAGCTTTCAAGTGAAAGAAAGAACACAGAGAAAAGGCGATCAAATCACAAAATAAATCATAATAAAAGTTGGCATTTCAATTTAACTCATAAAATTATTGCTAATTTGTTGGTGCCGAATAAAAGAATGGTTGCTTAATGTATTATCACATTTGTATTGAGCAGTATTTATGAAGTATGTACTTCTACCAATATGAATCCGTATTAAATTGAAAGACTTTAAATGTAGTTTTGTGTGAGAGTAACACTAGCATTAACAACTAGCTTACACTTGTTAAAATTACAAGGTACTGAGTGACGTTAGCTTGAATCCTAGTAGCTCGTTTTCCGACGCTATCTGACAAGTACAATGTGTACCAAAATATCTTTTACCTCTTAATAACGGTTAAAAAAAAAAGATTAAGATGATATCCTCCCCATTGAGATTGATTGTGTCTCCTGTTTGCCCAGTTTGAAGACTTCCTGCTTCGCACACTGCTGGATTCTGATTGGTCAGCCGACTGTCCCACAATACCTTTCTTCTTTTGGTTATCATCTGCGTTACGATCATACAGCTGCATTACTGCCCCTTATAATTCTGGAGTGTAGATAAATAACATATAACTGAAGGAAAGGTAATGTAAAAATGAAAATTATACAGTAGCTGACATATCAGGGACCTGCCCTCAGTGCATAGTGACTTGAGCCTGTGCCCCTTTTCCCTCTTTGACTAATACCCTTCTACACCAAATCAATAAACGATAATAATTTACTGGTATTGTTGTTTTTAGTGCCACGGCTGCTGCTTTTATACTTGTTGGCTATGCAGGAGGTTATTGTATATAGTGTGCTATAACTGTTGGCCGTAACCATTGTAATGTGTATTAGGATTTGGGGATGTCGTCAGTGCTTCTATAATTTCTGTAGAAGTATTCTTTCACATGGAACTGTTGAAAGATAAGGGGAGGAAATTCGCATGTTACAGCAACATAGAGACGGACTAAGAGGTAAGAAAGAATAAAAATAGCTATTTGAAATATATAAAATTAATAAATAAATGAAGGGATATATAAATGAATGAATAAGAAGAAATCAAAGAAATTAGAGAGGTGAAATTAAACAGCTACATTATATACATTATTATATACAAATAGCACAGACACAGAACAGAAATATCATAATATAGTATATAATATAAAAATACAATAACATATTATAAGCAGCACTGTATATATTATTATTATATACTGATATAAGTAATATAATGCAATGTAATGCAGTGTTTGATATGTTGCTACTATACTACTATCCCCAAAGTAATAATAATACTACTAGTAATAGAGGACATGTTACATGTATATTATATGGAGTCTCATAGTGTTCAATATTAAATAAATAATTATCAAAGAATTAATTACATGAATATTTTGTGTAAAATATATAAATGAAAGAATAATTTGTGAAACAATTTAAGAAATTATTAAAACTCAACTCATTATTTTGAAATGTTATTTCATCATTTTTGTTTTCATAATCATTTTCAAAAGTCTGTTTTTACTTCATAATGGCACTTCCCAATAGCACTTTTATCTCATGATTTTATTTCATAATGTTACATTTCATGACAGTGGTGTCATCACCACCCTTTCACCTTTTAGCCAATCACATGCCCCCTGCCTCTCAGCACTAAACAAGTACCACAATTAGCCAGTTAGCTCTCGTTAGCTGGAGCAACAACAATGTCAAAGTAATTCTGAATCAGCTATCTTGCTGTAACATTCAGTGCACAGTTCGTGTTGGACAGTCTGATGGCAGTGGTCAACATGCACCTGAAACACCTTATTACTGATTTTATCATGTGATGTAGTAGTATATATGATTCATAATGCTATTAACAAACTTCCCTTAAGACCGAGCAGATACAATATCAGGACTGGGCCAAGCTCTTTTGAGGCTTCAACTTCAATTTGAGATCCGAAAAAAGTCATAAGCAATTCCTCAAGGGGAAACAGGTGCATATCTGCTGTACTGAAATAAACTGCAATGTATTTGTTTTCCCCAAAACACAACTTTTCTATTGTATTGAAAGAATCTAATTATATATAGATATGTATATCTGTATATAAAGATAAACACCAAATTGAAATCCTGCCATAAAGTTACTATTAATCCAAAAGCCCATCAAGTCAGCTGTTGCTGATCCTCCAGTAGGACTGCAGTTTGAGAAGGCCTGAACATCTGCTCTGAATCTGCTGCTGCATGTGTGCATGCATAAGCCTGAATGTCTGTGTTAAACAAAATGTAATGTAATAAGATATGTAATGTTAAACTGCAGTGCTGTAATGTGTGTAATGTGACCTAGGAATTAAACTAAAATACTGATATTCTGAAATCCATGCAGGTCAATACAATACAATACACACCACAGAACATATGAACTGTTAAAAGTGAATCCCCATTTAATTACAGTCAAATTCTTTAGTTTTTACATATTTGCTATTAAGACCCATCATTATAGGAAATCACCTTCAGTTAGATAGTTAGAACTAATGAATGAAATTAAGAGTTGGTGTGATTGGTTGGAAACCTGCACTCTTTGGGCGTCTGTGGTACAAGATCTGTGAAGGCATGTTCCTTCTTTAGGCTGAAGGTAATAGGACACAGTGGTTCCCCAGGTCACATTTGGATCATTTGTAAACCTAAAAGCATTAGGTCATATACCGATCAGCCATAACATTATGACCACCTGCCTAATATTGTGTAGGTCCCCCCTTTGCCGCCAAAACAGCCCTGACCCGTCGAGGCATGGACTCCACTAGACCTCTGAAGGTGTGCTGTGATGTAATCCTTTAAGTCCTCTAAGTTGCGAGGTGGGGCCTCCATGTCCAGCACATCCCACAGATGCTCGATTGGATTGAGATCTGGGGAATTTGGAGGCCAAGTCAACACCTTGAACTCGTTGTTGTGTTCCTCAAACCATTCCTAAACCATTTTTGCAGTGTGGCAGGGCGCATTATCCTGCTGAAAGAGGCCACTGCCATTAGGGAATACCGTTTCCATGAAGGGGTGTACTTGGTCTGCAACAATGTTTATGTAGGTGGTACATGTCAAAGAAACATCCACATAAATGGCAGGACCCAAGGTTTCCCAGCAGAACATTGCCCAAAGCATCACACTACCTCCGCCGGCTTGCCTTCTTCCCATAGTGCATCCTGGTGCCATGTCTTCCCCAGGTAAGCGACGCACACGCACCCGGCCATCCACATGATGTAAAAGAAAACATGATTCATCAGACCAGGCCACCTTCTTCCATTGCTCCGTGGTCCAGTTCTGATGCTCACATGCCCATTGTAGGCGCTTTCGGCGGTGGACAGGGGTCAGCATGGGCACCCTGACCGGTCTGCGGCTACGCAGCCCCATACGCAACAAACTGCGATGAACTGTGTGTTCTGACAGCTTTCTATCAGAACCAGCATCAACTTTTTCAGCAATGTGAGCTACAGCAGCTCTTCTGTTGGATCGGACCACACGGGCCAGCCTTCGTTCTCCCTGCGCATCAGTGAGCCTGACCCTGAACCATGACCCTGTCGCCAGTTCACCGGTTTTCCTTCCTTGGACCACTTTTGGTATGTACTGACCACTGCAGACCGGGAACACCCCACAAGAGCTGCAGTTTTGGAGATGCTCTGACCCAGTCGTCTAGCCATCACAATTTGGCCCTTGTCAAAGTTGCTCACATCCTTACACTTGCCCATTTTTCCTGCTTCCAACACATCAACTCTGAAGACAAAATGTTGCGGTTGCCAGCTGTGCTGGGTTGGCAATCCAGCCTTGTGCATAATTGTGCTATTAAAGTAAAAAATACAACTATTCTGTAATGCATATTGTGCACAATCACTGACTTAAATTTGCACATTTAATTTCAATATTTAGGAGTTTTGGGAAAACACTAAAAATGAGCAAAAAGAATGAGTAATTTGGAAATCTATTTGAAATTATGTATCAGTGTCTCATCACTTTCTTTAAGACAAATGTCTCCCTTTGCTACTAATAATTCTTTCATAGATATCCAAAGGTTTCTGGTTTATTGATTTAATAAGGAAATGTTGAGACAGTATGACAAACACAAAAATTTGTATTCAGTATTGTTTAATTGAACACCCTCATCAAACAGTAACTTACATGCAAAATTGTATAAATCGTCAAATTTAAAGAAATCTCATATAAAAGTAACTTGTATATATTTTATGTGAGCTAAAACACCTTCAAACACATTTTTATATGGCATCAAACAAAAACTCTTTTTTTCCACACAGACATAAATTCGGTCAGCCATTATGAAACCACTTTATCAAGAAAGGCATGATTCACTGTCTGGATAGTGTCGGCCATTCGCTGAAAGACTTCCAAAGGAAGGGTAAAGGAATTTCAACATCCATCTTTTTATTGCTCACTCTAATGTATGGTGCTGTGCTCTGGGATGTCCTTTTCATTAGATCTACACTTTCATTAAGTCCTCTGTAGAGATGTAATTGCAAAATATTGATAAACTCTTTGGTATTGTTATTTACATGCTCCATGCTTAAAGCATTATAAGCCTCTTGAATCTTCATTTTGGTAAAGTCTTTATACTCAGCCACACATCTCTTTGCCTCCTCATTATGTTGGTTTAAAGACTGCAGAACCTCTGCATAGATGGCATCAACTTGAGAAGAAATTTCCACATTTTCATCTTTTAGGTAGGTGATGAAATTCTTGCTTTTTTCAGCAATCACCTGGAAGAGATCTTTAACTGTCTTGTGAAGCAAATCGAATCCCCTGTGCACTGAATGTCTTAGCTGATCATACATAGAACTCGTAGAGGACTTCAATTTATCCATTATCTCATTTCCATTAACAACAACATCAGTTCCAGGTATGATGAACTGTATTTCCCTGATGTATCTAGAAATCTTCTCCATGAGGCTAGCAAACCTTTGGATTGCCCTGTCAGTGGCTCTTGATACAGACCGACGAGCTCGCTGGAACATCTCCAGAATTGAGACCTTGTCTTCAGATCCGGGCACTGTAAACTTTGTGTCACTCAAGAACTGCGTAACTGCATCTAGCAAGACATAAATCTTGACTTCACTTCGTTCCAAGACTTGTCTAGCCTCATGAGCTAACCTGTCTATAACATCCTGCACACTCAAGGACATCAAGCTATCAGACACCTTCCTGTACATGTCTTTTCCTTGATCACCAAGGTGTTTGATTGAATTCTGCAGTGTGTTAAAAGACATGGGAACCTCATAATAGGCTCTCTCTATGACATTAGAAACTGTGTTTTTCAGCTTCATGCCACCACGGTTGAGATCAAAGCCAAAGTGGGCAGTGTGATACTTGTTAATGAACTTGAGCACAGCATCGGTCATAGCAGGAATCCTGTCCTTGGTCCCATCAATCACATCATGGAGGAAGTCCCAATTCCATGACGTCTGTAAGATCAACTTCTGAGAGTTTCTCAGCGTGGCTTTGGCAGTGAAAACATCAGTATCCTTTTCAGGAGTAGACTGAAGTTGTGGTAAGAAATTGAGTAGAATAATAGTTAAAACAGTATCAAGTTGCACTACATAGTATCAATCCATCTGTAGATTTTAAAATGGATTGCTGTTGACAACAATATGCAAATAAAAGAGCTTAAAGAGTGTCTTACCAGGTAGCGACTGAACAGTTTTCCATACAACTGTGACATAGACCTCCGCTGAAAATGCAATCCAAGGAAACCAGAGGATGGAGAAGACAAAGATGCAGAGATGCCATCTTTGCGAGAAGCAAAGCGGAAGCCCACATTAACAAATGTTCGGCTGGTGATGTCAACATTGAGAGTATGATGAGACTCCCTTTAAAACAGAGAAACAGTTGTTAGCAGAGGTGTTTTCTAGCGCATCTTTGGTCGACCCATTAGTGAGAACTCCTTTGAGAACTGTTCACATAAGCAGAAAATCATCCTTTGGGTAAAAAAAACTTACATCGAATCAGCCAGAGGGGTTTGGCGCTTCATCCTGAGGAAAAAACAGTGGTATATATATTACAGTCAATTTATCTTGCTCAACCAAGGGTAACATCTTAAAGAGCATCATACATTATCTTGTAACAATACTTTTATTTATTTGGTTGTAAAACACCAGAAGCTGTGTAACAAATAATGTGCACTTTAGCAGTTTAATTACAACAATAATAGTTTAGCTAGCTAGCTAATAACTATCCATGAAGCTACAGGGAGAATGATGTAAGAGTAACTTTGGCTGCCACAGGGGACAGACCCAAGTATCAGGCCATTTCCACAGACTGCTTATTGATATAGTTACAATTGTCAGGAGTAAAGCTTATGTCTCAGAGAGACAGATGCATTTTCAAAATCTGGACAGAATACATCTTATCACATTCTGTCTCGAATGATTCTTGGATGCATTTACACTTCATTCACACTATCCAATCTTCCTAAGACACATGAAGTAACTAAGTTAAGGTACTCTCCATATCTTTGTTAACAGCCCCCTGTTGTGTATCATATATAAGATGCAGGTAACAAATGTACAGAATATGTCTATTTGAAAATGGAAATGTATGAAAGCCCATTTCCACCAGTAAAAGAAATCAAAAAGATGAAAAGTTAGTCATGATAAAAAATATATCCTTGCGGTAAGTCAAGATTAACTAACTAGGTCAAAATATTGACTTAGTCAAACTTTTGATTAACCATAAGCATTTTTGTGTTTATCATGACTAACTTTTCATCTTTTCTTTTTCCTTTTACTGGAGGAAACAGACAGAAATTAAATGAAGCAAATACATTTAGATTTCCAATCGAATTAGAAATTGATGAAGCACAAAATATACTGTATACACTTACCTCAGGTTTTGTGCCAAACTAAGTTGCCAGTCGACATTTACATCATTGTGAATCAAGTTGCCCTTCCCATTTAGACTGATTACTCCATGATCAAATTCAGCGGTTGTACTGGCTGAGGGGACATAAGCAAAATAAAACATTATATATGTTGCAATGTCTTAGTAATTTTATGCAAAATTGTCTTATCAAATAAAGTAAAGTAGATTGTGTGCCAGTCTTACCAGAGAGGTCATACTCCAAGAAGATCATTGTAGAAGTACAGATGGAATTCAGCGAAGTTACAAGGCTAGAGTCCTTTTTCTCAAGGTTGGCAGTTGTTGACACGTTATAAATAGGGGAGGAAACCTTCAGAGTAGCACTGAGGGCTCCAAAAGCTGGGATAAACACACTTGAAGGCAGATGTAGGGCAATTTCAGGGATTTCAATTTTTTGCTCTGGAATGACGATGGTTGGAAGTTCGAAGTTTGAAATCTGGCTTGTGATATCATTTAAGTTGATTGTGTGCTCTCCAATGGTAAGGGATTTTGGTAGTGTGAAAGATGAGACTGTGATTTCATATTGTGGCATTTTGAATGAAAGGAATGACATTTTCCCCTGTAGATACTCTGTTTTAACATTGTAACTGGGCACTGACATTACTGGCAAGCCAGGCAGCATGATTTCAAAGGCTGTGGTGGTGATCACCTTAGGGATGTTAAGATTCTTAGGATCAATTCGAAAGGGTTCCACATGTAAGTTGGTATATGGCACATCAAAGGCTGGAACTGAGATTACAGGGGGAATAGTGAGATGATCAGGGACATCAGGGTTTTCAAATCGCATGTCTATGTTCCTTATGGAGTGTGGAATTGTTTTTACCCAAGAAGGCACTGCAATGCTAATCCCAGGGATGGTAAAAGTTACGCCGTTTTCAAATAGTTTCGATGGTATTGTATACTCCTGGCCATCCATGGTCTTTGTGTATACAATGCTGGAAGAAATGTTAAGGAATTGTAAGTTGTCCATATTTGTGACCTGATCAATCTTGAGCACATCCCAGAGGGTCTTCTGATATACAGGAAGCTTAACTGATTTTAAGAAAGCTAGGTGGCCTTCCACTGATCCGGTCAAGTCCATGCGTACTTCAGATTCATCATTGGACACGAGTAAATCACAAGCATGGATGAGAGATGCTAGATGTTCCTTACCACTCCAGATGAAAGACTGCTTCTCTGAGCTGATGGCAAGGCTGATGCTCTGAATGAGTCCAGCATGACCCAAACTACTTGGCTGACTTGCATCAATGTTCAATGTAGTCTTGAAGGTTGTTAAAGGCACAAAATCTAATTCTCCTTTAACAATGTGCTTTCCATTTGTGTTGAAAGATGCAAAAT
This sequence comes from Macquaria ambigua, assembly GCA_008360985.2. Taxonomy (NCBI): domain Eukaryota; kingdom Metazoa; phylum Chordata; class Actinopteri; order Centrarchiformes; family Percichthyidae; genus Macquaria; species Macquaria ambigua. The sequence goes on from VMKM01000995.1 coordinate 172,421, forward strand.
GGACATTGTTATTGCTCGTGTAATCAACTGTTGCAAACATACGACGCAAGGAGGCATCAAGAGCCAAGTTATTATTCAAGTCAAACTGAAAGATGTTATTGTTTGAGCTTCGTTTTTGTTTCTCCTGTTTGTCAATGTTTGAGATTAAGACAGTCCTGACAGTTGAACGCAGGCTATTGGCATTAAGGTAGAAACTGGCCTCATTTTCTAGATCTCCAGCAAAGTTACAACTATCCATTATTGTTATGTCTGACTTCCCTTGCATAGAGGTCTCCAGAGACACATAGGAAGAAAGTGCTTCCAGTGCCCAGTTCATATCAAGGTTTCCTTTGCCTACAGACTCAATCAGAGGAATGTTAAACATGTATTTTAGTTTTTTCTTGGAAGCAACGTTTGGCTTGGTCTTGGTATTTCCAGTGAGTTCGTGATTCAACTCTAGATTGAGGAATGGTAGATTGATTTTTGCAGTGTTGGCTACAGAAGCTTCCATGCTCCTTTTGGTGAGACTAACAGCACATTCGTGGTTTGCTTCCACATTGTTATGCTCCAATGACACAGTGGTGGCCAGTTTTATTCCTCTCTTCCTTGTCAAACTGGTGGTGCCATCAAGTTTTCCATTCAAAATGTCAAACACAGATGTTGAGAAAGCACCAAACCGAGCAACAATGTCAGACTGGTTGTAAATGCCAACATTAGCACTTAGGGTAATCACAGTGGATTTGAAGGAGAAGTCACAAGTTATGTTACCCATGGCTGGGATCACAATGTTGTTCTGAATGGCTGGTAGTATAAAAGTGGGCAGCTTTATTTCGCTTAAAGTTTCTGGAACATGGATGGCAGGTAACTCCAAAGATGGTAGCACAAGGGTATAGGATGGCACAGAGAAACCCAGTGCTGGAACTTTGAAGCTTGGTGTACTGACCTCCTTGGGAACAAAGTAGCTAAAGGCTGGCATCTCAGCCCTGAAAGCAGAAACCTCAATATTCAATATTGGTATTTTGTATCCAGGGACAGTGAAAATTCTAGGAGGCAGTGTAGAAGTGTCAATTTTGTGTTTGATATACTTTGACTTTGCTTGGTCATATGAATCTTTTAGAAGTGCAACCACTTTGTCTCTAGATCGTTCAAATTGAGCATGGATGATGTTGGCATTGTCACTGATTGCATTGTAGATTGGTTCAAGATGTAATTCAAAGCTGTGCGTATCAGGGTTCTTGTAGTAATTAAACTTCAGGTTCACATCAAATGACTGTTGAGGACTGTTAAGCAAGGTTTTGAATCCAGTATTTTCCCACAGAGAGAGGTCTTTGACTTCAGTGGTTTTAATTTCGAAATAAGGTATGATTATCTCTGGGATAGAGAGAGGAACAGTCAAAAAGTCCAGATTAGCCTCTCCATTAGCTGATGAGTGAAAGAAAATGTCCATTTCATTGTTTTCTGCCGTAAAGTTGTGATTGTACTTATACTGGTTGAATCTTGCCAAAGCAAACCAACAAACACGCTGCTTCTCAGAGTTTAGTATGACTCCAAAATTATGCTGGAGATCCACCTTACCAGTAAGTTTCAGGGGGAAGAAAATCTTTGAGTTTACTTTATTCTTAACATCGAGTACAATTTCAAATGGCTGGGCCATGAATTCTAACGAGTTGGCCATGGATCCAATCGAACTTCCAGTGAATTCAGTATCATGAGAGGCTGTCAGTGAAACTTTCAAGTCCCCAATGTGAGCTTCTCCATTTAAAACCATAACACTCTTCTTGACAGATCGAACTTCAGTTACACATCTTGATTCAACAGTGATATGGCTTAAGATCACTGATTCAGCAGTCAGTGTTTGCTTCGATTTCAAGGCCTTACAGTCTGTTTCTCCTACAAAAGTTAACTTGGCAGTGCTAAAATTGATGTTGAATTCTAACTTGCTTTTGTGTATTCCTTCATCAGAATAGTCTTGAATGGACCACTTTCCATTGCCAGTAGTTTCATCGGTCACTGTAATTCTGCCAGATTCAATTGTGACTGCTATATTGTGTTTCATTGATGCCTGACTTGAAGTTTCAATTGATGGGATGTCCAAGTCGTGGTTGTAGGTTGTGTCTATGGCTGCAGAGATTCCACTCTTCAATGTAAGTGCCATATTGTTGACCAAGTCTGCCGTGTACATTTGGGTTGTGGCTTTGGTAGTAGTCTTAGCAGAAGCCTCAGCAGAAGAGCTAGTGAGTGTCAAGGACCCTTCATGATCAATGGAGAAGGCCATATGTGTAGCTTTCACGGTTTCTGTGAATAACAATTTCTTCATTCTGGGAGCTTCCAAATGAGCAGTGGCTTCAAAGGTGTATTTGAGGAGCTCAATGGGTGATGTGGCATGTGAAGTAATTGTGGCTGTAAACTGTGGGGTTTTTTGTATGGACGTTGAGTTCTCAATCTTCCCTGTAGTTACAAAAGTGAACTGTGGGGAGTTCACTCGAAATTCTCCATGAAGTTTGCTGAAAACTGGGATACAAATGTCACTGGGAACCTCAGGCAATTTGATCTCTGGAACTGGAAGCATTGTGATTTCAAAGTCCTTCAGATTTAATTTGGGGATGTTGATTGTGGGAAATTTTATTTCTGAAAGAGTTATTTCTGGGAAGGTGAGATCTGGTAGTTCAAATAGGTAGAGAACTTTTAGGTCACCAAAGATTTCCTCAGGGTCAGGCATTTGGATCTCAAATTCTCTGATGTTGTCTATGATTGCAACTATATTTGCTTTGATCTCATCAAAGTCTATCTTAAAGGCAGGAATTGTGTAGGAGTTGATGATGGTGAACCCAGGGACTGAAATTTGAGCTGGGATGCTGATCTCCTGCAGTTTGTTCAGGTTTATTGTAAATGCTGGAATGACAAGGTCAGTGAGAGGTACAGTAAAAGTGGGAACTTCAATCTCAGCTCTTTTCAGTGCACCCAGAACTCCATCTACAGCTTGCTTCATCTGGGTGAGGTTCTCGTTGTCCTTCGCCACTTTTCTAATCTTTTCTATCAGTCGGTTAAACTGAGCAGAAATGTAGGCAACCATATTGCTGTAGGATTCACTTGCTCTTTGGAGGTAACTGTACATTTCGTCTCTGATATCCATGTTAAAGATTATTTGTCTCATGTCCTCAAGGATATCCTGCACTTTCATCTTGATGTCATTGTAAAATGTAGTGTTAATCACATTTTTCAGTTTCTTTAGAGTGTCAGCCACCTTTGTGTTTTTGAGTTTGTCCAAATATGTGAAGATGAAACTTTGGATCTCTCTGAAAAATTCCCTAACTGCCTCAATTTTTTGCACAATCTCATATTTTTTAATCTGCTTGTTGATATGGGTTGTTAGTTCAGTAATCTTCTTGTTGGTCTCATCAACAAATGCACTATAGTCAAATTCCTTCATTGACTTAAGCGTTGAAGAAATGCGTTCATTAAGGTCATCAATGCTTTCCTTAAAGTCAGTTGCTCTGAGCTGGCTTGTCACACTGTGCAGAAATTGCAAAATCTTATCATAAACATATTCAAAGTTGGTAGATTTCAGGGCATCTACCATTGACTGCGCAGTCTCTTCAATTTTGAATTCCTTGATGAGAATCACTACCTGATCCATTAATTCTTTGAATTTATCATCAAGATTGTATTTTAAAAGTAGATCCCTAATGTAAGAATACACTGTATTAAGTTTGTTGGGGATTTCATACTCATCAATCCAGTTGACAATAACATCATTCATAGATTCAATCACATTTGCTATCTCTGAAGAGGGTATTTTATACGACAGCTGCTCAACATACATGGCAAAATCAATTGAGAGAAGGTAGTCCTTTGCATCTTGGAAAAACATGTTGACGTCAAAGTTCTCAATGGCCTGTTTCATTTCAGACAGTTTGTCTTTGATTTTCTTCAAGATTCCATATTTAGAATCAAGCTCTCGCAGCCATGCAGCACTGCTTTCTGTGAGCTTCTGTAAATCAATCTGTCTGATGATGTCCTCACTGGCATCAAGTGCTTTGACAAGTGACTGCTTGATTTCATACTTCTCATCAAAGGCCTGAAGCTGATTTCCAATCTGTGAAAGTACATTTGTTATCTTGTAAGCTAGGTGCCCCGCCTTGACAAAGTCTTCAACTATAAGGATGAGGTGTCTAATTTTGGTGGCAATGTCCATCACTGTATTTTCCAAGTTCCTTCTCAAGTTGTTCATCGCAACCTCCAAGTCATCCATTGTTACAGAAAATTCATTGATCAAATAATCAAGTTTTGCTTTTACTTGATTAACTTTGTTCTCCAAGTCCATTTCTTGCATTAAGTCTCTCAGTTGCATTGGCAGCCGATCTAACTTGGCTCTAAAGTCAGTGATTAGCTGATTAATATCTAAATTGTTGATGAACTGTTGAATCGATTCTAAGGCTTGTACAAGTGTGTTCTTGAGCTGCTCAAAAGCAGCAGGAAAGCTCTCGATGAATGGGATCTCAATTATATGACAGTCACTGTTCTTGTCATACTTGAGCAAACCAGCCGCACTGAATTCTTGTATTTCTGGTAGTGATCTCTTGTCTTTGCTCAGTTTGCTGAAAATGTCTGTTAACATTACTCCTGAAAACTGAAATCCAATCCTCTCAGGATTATTGTATGTACTGATGTCCTGGTTATAACTATGGTTGTTCAGTTTAGATTTTACTTTCCAGGTTAGAGATTGGTCATTTGGTGTCAGGAGGCCATCAAATTTGTTGTCTAAATGAGTGGAAGACTCCCCATCTGGAAGCATTTGTGTGATTGCTACCTGGCTGTCATGTGAGTATGCAAGAGCTAGGGGCTCAGCTTTAATTAACAACTTGCTGTACAGCTGTCCGGTGTGCTTCCCATATATATTAATTGTTCCATCACTGTTGACAAGAGCATCAACAGTGAGGCTGAGAGGCAGTGCCATGGTGCGAATGGTGCTGTCAAAATGTAGAGGCTCAGAATTGATTTGTGCTTTACAATATGACTTGGAGGAGAGTCCAGCAAACTCAAGTTCACAGTTGTGACTTACCTGGGCATCCATTACATTTCCAGACATGCTATATTTCATTGTACAAGCCATATCGTCATAGTTGAGTTCATAGGTATGTTTAATGTTGTGTTCTTCTCCATAAGCTCCCTTCATACTTCCACTCAGATCCACCTTAATTGGTTCAAGCTTAATGTGGCCTTCATTGTTCAAAGTGAAATCATAAAACTTGAGGTCATTTGTCATATCAAATGACATAACAAATGGCTTCATATTAACCTTGGTGTCTTGCTTGTAGTAAATATCTTCACAGAGGAAGTTGTTAGTTTTGGATTGGAGGGCTAGGGTCCATAGAGTGAGGGTCAGTGTGTGGCTATTTTCTGTATTCATCTGCTTCAATGTTCCCATGGTATTGCTAGTAAAGGTCAGAGCCCTTCGGTTCAGTACAATATTCATGTTGTTTCTTGTGGTTGCATCGTATGCATGGCCCTTGAGCACACCATACAAAGAGGCTTCTGCAGCTGTGATTTTACCCTCAATGTTCAGCTCTCCTCTGCTCTCCTCAGCCATCGCTTTAGTCCTGGAGGACAGGGTTGCTCCATTGTTGTCTATGGCACCGTTGAAGATATTCTCCACTGTGACAGGGCTGCACTGAATGCTGTTAGTTCCACTTGTGGTCAGACCATTTCTGCCAACCATAACAGAAGCTTTGTGCAATCCACGATGACCTGTGTCAAAGGTGAGGGAACCTTCAGAGTTTACCTCAAGCCCATTTGAATCCAAGGAGCCTGTTAAAAGTGAGTATGCCCTATTTGTGTTATCATCTGCCTGTGACTCAACTCTGAGGATGGCCATATGGCTGGACACACCAAGCTCAACTTTGTTATTGAGTGATTTACCCATGGCTGTGGCAACAGTGTTGCACTTTAGGGTCAGTTGTGCATCTTTATACTTGAGCTCTGCTACATGCTTGAGGATGTCCTTTTGGGCATTGGTTTTGGACACAATGTTCAACTCAGAGTTTGCGTAGACTCCGTGGATCATGTTGTGAACTTGGATGAATGGCGAGTTGAAGTGCAGGGTGGACTCTCCTCTTCCTTCTCTATCTAATGGACGCAGGTTGTAGCTGTGGGTGTAGGAGGTATTGGTGTAGAATGAACCTATTATAAGTGATCCATCCACAGTGCCATCTCCTGAGACTTCATCTGAATCTAGGGTGGAAGTTGACTGAGCAGAGTAGTAGAGAGAGGCTTGCAGGCCTACTGGACTAGAGGCTTCAATTTTATAGTTGGCTCTTGCATTCAATTTGTTTGTTACTCTTAACGATTCTAAAACACTGAAGCTTGCGTCAATGAGGCTATGGCTGAAGGAACTATTTAGAAGATACTTGAGATTGTCATCAGCTCTTCCTGACATCATCCCGATTCCTTGGAACAGACAAAAAGAAATGATGCCATTATCAGTATTATTAGCACCTCATTAAAAGCTCTTACTGTAACCGTGTGCTTCAGATCTCATCTTTCCACATAGAAGAAGCTCAATTTCACAAAAAAAAAGCAAAATCTTAACCAACTATCAGTAACTAAGTATGGACAAAGACTTAAAATCTTAACTGGCATGGAACTTTCTCTGAGCGAATATAACGAAAGCCCTCTCCATTATTTATTAACTATTAAGAATTGACGTTTTAGAAGGATGTTTACCTTCAAGTTTGTATGACAGTAGGTTGAATGGTGATTGGGCCATGGCCTTGTACTGTGTAATGTAGCTGGGGACATCGGCAGTGTTGTTGCCCCCAGAGATAGAGCCTTCCCAGCTGTAAAAGTTACTGCTGATCTTGGTGGATGCTGCAGCCAGGCCGAGTAGGGGGACAGTGAAATCCAAAGAAGGCAGTATAGTGAATGATGGTAGTGGATAGTTTTTGGCAGGGATATATAAGCCTATCTGTGGCAAATCTATGAGGGGAATAGACAGAGTGGTTGGGATGTTCAGTTCTTCTGTTTTTTTGCCTCCAAATGGAAGAGGAAGCGAGATGGACATCTTATCCTTGTTGAACTGGTATCGGAACAAGCTGTCACTGTTGAGGTAGAAAAAAGCATAATCAATATCGTTCCAATTTTGGACTTTGCATCTGAAAATATATTAACAAACTGTACATGGATAGGGAATCAGAGGACAGAACAACTAGTATAGCTGAACTACTCCACTATTGAGTTAGAGTTTATGCCCAGTAATATGAAATGTAATATGAATATGATATGAAATATGTTTTTAAACACTATATTAAACACTTACAACTGCAGGAAGAGTTTCTCAGGCAGGGCTGGCAAGGTGAGATCTGAGATGCCCCTCTTACTTTGAAGGTTTGTAAGATAGGGGATGCGTGCTGTCAATTTGTCCAGCCATATATTACCTGCCTTCAGGGTGACATGAAGATAAATTACATACAACACATAACCGGACAGACAGCTTATAACAGTTTAAGATGTCCACCAGTGGGGTAAGTGTGCTTAAACATGTTCATTAATAAATAATAATATATATGATAAAAATAATATGTGCATGTGTCATCTAAATTTGGGGGCAACTGCACAATGTTTTCAAGAATTATGGTAATTTATGTTATAGGTGTTTTTAGTGTACCAAATTTGTTGAAAAAACTGTATAAAGCCTTTTGTGGCTCCAGTGGGAGCTGCATGAAGTCTGATAAATTGCCTCAAGCCTCAGCATCGGTTGGGGCTGAAGACTACAAGTTTGAAAATCAAAGAAATCTGGGGCTGAGTTAGAAAGAAGCGAGCTTACCAGACTTCTATAGCCCACTCCTCATCTTTGCTTAGACTAGATGCTCGAGGCTACATTAGTCACTACTAGCATCACACTTGAGTCAGGTTCTTACAAGGAAGAACATGATGATTGATTTTGATTTTTTTTTTTTTAAACTGTCCATTGTGAGTCCAACAAGTGCAATGCTAAATAAATAAAAATGCCCACATGGTGGCACTATCCACACCAAAAACTAGTCAGTATGTCCTTGGCCCATGAGCTAACGTTTCACCAGAATTCTTTTTTGAAGTATCATGCTAAATAACAAACAAACAGAGAGACCACTTGGACTGAAAACACAGGCTTCTGAAAGAAGGTAATAATTAAAGTGTCAAATGTCAAAGCGCTACCTCAATTCCTTTGGTGACTATGTGACGCAGTTTCATATCAGTCTTTGCCACTTTCTGGTCCAGGATATGGTCAATAAGCTGTTGCAGCTGCCTGTGATGATCCTTTACATTTGGGATTAGTTTCTGAATCTCTGAATTCATGTCCGATTTCAGTTCAAGTTCAAACTTGTCATCATCTGTAAAGAGAATATCCAAATGCACCCACAAATATACAAATGAATGAATGTTTGAAATCTGTCTTCTGTGTTGAAGATGTGAGTGATGGCTGACAGTTACCGTATTTGAGGGAAGCTTTCTGTTGGTAGGATGTCTCAGGGAGGTTGATGACTGTCTCTAAGTCCATGAGCACATCCTCATCTTTCCTCAGGGTTGCAGTGACAGAGGCTTCAGTTTTCAGAGGGGGAATGACCATCTGGAGTTGCAGCATGGCATCCTTCATCATGTCAAGTCTACATTTAAAACAACGACATGTAGGCTGGTAAGACTGCAACTTGGTTCGTTAATCATTTGCATTTCTCAGGATGTTTCTCATCCACTCATTCCATGCTAAAAAGAAACAATTATAAGAAACCTGGCAGCACAGCTGAAACTTCAGTATTATCTATCATTAAGAAGGATTGAAGTTGTGTTTATAGAACTATGTACCTTGTGCGTCCAACAAGAGTCAGGTGTGGGATGTTCCTGTTGGTGACATCAATGGTGATACCTTGCATCTTCTTTCCTTTAGCATCACTGTCAGTCAAAGCCAGCTTGATGCCTGCTTCCACATCATAGTCAGGAATGACAACCTCAGTGGTGAGAATGTTCTTATTGCGGTTGTATTTCAGAGATGCAGTGGCCTCTGTTAAATCGTCACCTAGTAACAGCAGAAATTATATGCAGTTAATGTACTCTTATAGTTCAAGTACATGTCCATACCAGCCTGGGACAGTTTCAGAAAACCCAGGATTATGTTCAGTGACAACATTTTTTAAATTCTTTCTTTCTATAATATCTGCATATGGCAGCTATTGTATGGTTAAGGTTAAGGAAATAATGTGGATATGGCAAATAAACTGTGGTTAAAGTATGATTATGGAGAGGCAACTAAAACCCTTGGTTAAGATTTTTCTTTATATATTTTTTTATATATTTTTATTTTATATTTGCTGATCTGTCACAAGACACAAACTCTTGCATGAAAGTAAGACATGCCGCTGGCTCATCCACCACCCCAACATCCACAACCTTACTTTCCACCTTCCTGCAAGGACACACTTCTCCTACACTGGATCACTGCCACTGCCTCCTCGCTCGACCAGTTGTTGAACATTAAATCCTTCTCTTTTTAATATGACTTTTGGATTCCCTCCTTCTAAATCTTAATGTGCTGGCCTTTTTTTTGTTTTATTTATCTTAGCTTTCCTTTTTCTTAAGTCACAAATATCCAGGCCCATTGTTATTGTTGTTTTTTATTGGTGTTTTATCCCATTTTAATCACCTTTTTAGAATATTAAAGTTACTTTAAATGTTTTTAGTGTACTTAGAAACCTGTGCTGTGCTTCCCTGATTGTAAAATAACCTGAATATCCCTGGAGACCTAGACTCCCTAACCTAGGTGGTGTTGTTGGTATTTTGCCATTTAAAATGTATTCCTCCAAATTGTAACTTGTAAAATTATTATTCCCACACTCCCCTTTACCAGCACATACACATACACATTTACACACACACACACACACACACACACACACACACACACACACACTTTATCTTATAACAGTACCTTCTGCTTTCAGGGTTAGCTTCAGAGACTCTACTTTATGACGACCCTTTTTACCCTCTCTGAGCGTTTCATCAGTGATGGTGGCAGTGTACTCTGAAACGTCCCCTGTGGACTGGATTTCAACCGCAAACCTGAGAAAACAAGTTTTCACTCAATCTGGCTCTCTAATTTAATCTGTTAACTATCTAACTTAAAATCATAGAGTACTGCATAACGGTAATTAAAATATCAACTAACCACAGTAACTATTTACATATTACCTACCCAAATAGAAACTACTTAAATCAAATAATTCATCAATCGAAAAGACTCCCCCAATGGGTTTAAAGTCAGATTTGCTAATGTGCCTTCCTCTTACCTGGTTTCCCCAGTCAGGGGGTAATATGGGGCCTGGTCCATGGAAGTAGCATTGGAGTAACGCATTATTGTGCAGAATTTCAGACCACTAAATAGGGGCTGGCAGTCAGTTGAGTCTGTCCTGTCCTCCACCAGGGATGGCACTATTTTTGTTTGACCAGAGGAGACTGACAGCAACTTGTTGCTGTGTTTCAGAAAGAGAGAGGAGAGTTATAAAGTAGTGAGAGAGAACAACCACTGAGCAACCACTGAAAGAGTTTTCTGTCATTTGACACAGGTGCCACTGACCTAACGCTGAGCAACTGAGTGTTTGACTTAGGAGCAGGGATGGACAGTCTCATCTGGTTTCTGTTCATGGTGACCTTAGCATTAAGGGAACTCTCGTGGTACATATTAGTGTGCATCTCAAGCCCAGCCACCACATAGTCTGGAATGTGCACACCCATTTGGGTGATGAATTCTAGTCCAACTGAAGGCATGAAGGACAAGTCAGTCTGCAAGGAGAAGGATAGAACAGAATAGCTGTAAATCACAGCGGACATACACAAATTATAATTTTATTATACATGTTAACTAAGATGAAGAGAAGCTAACTTACCATTACCTTAGCAGGTGAGTGAGTCAGGCCTCCTTTGGCACCAGGTGCAAACACACCAGCCAGTGAAAACTTCAGAGGGAAGCCAGAGGCAGTGGGTAGAGAGAAGGCATTCTCCATGAAGATGTAGTGGGCAAAGACTTCATTTTCAGTGCTGGATGTCAATGCAAAAAAGACCTTTTGGAAAGAACAATAACAGGTCACTTGCAATTGAGTCGGAAATCTATTTAAACCTGGCTAGTGACTTCATGGAAGTTCACTATCAAATTGTGGGATAAACCCGCGACCCTGAGGAAGATCGGTGTGTGGTCGATACACATCGGTCTTGCTTTTAGTGATGTAACCAACATAATGAAGGTTTTTTAAATTTTGATACCTTGATGAAGCAGTGTGCCTTGACATTTTTGGGAATTTGTTCCCCTTTTTTGTGAGTGTAAAAAGGCATATGTTTTTCAGTTTTTTTCTCTTGCAAAGTTCATGTCAGAAAACAAAATCAATCAATCAGTCTTACGTTGATAGGCAGCACCCTGATGAAAACATGGTAGTACATGGATAGAGTCTCAGCCATCTTTCTCATTTCGCTGGTCTTCATGTATCCTATCTCATTTCCCAGAAGCCGAAGATAGGCTGTGGCTTCAGGGGCTGGAGAGAAACGCATGTCATCCAAGAGCTTCTGGACACTGTTTGTGATTTCTTTCAGGAGATCCTGTGGGACCTGGAGAGATATTACAAGTGTATATATATTAGTTCCTGGCCATGCATGCGCAATGAAGCTTCCATACCAAGTAAAATGTAGTTTTACAAGTTGGGGAGGCAGGGTTTTATTCATGTGGTAGCATAAACAAGCATAATATGTATGATTTGTCCAAAAATCATTTCACCTGTCTCTTCATTCTGTCTCGGCCTGGGGCGATTCTGTCCAAAACCTCTCTGAGCATGTGGGCTTTGTCACCTGCCCAGTACATAACTTTGGAGATGGAGTCAGGGAAGAAACCCTTTTCTCCAAAGAGAGTGTCAATTGTTGGTTCAAATCCTGTTCCCTCAACACCGACCTTGAAGGGGAGATTTTTAATGTTTAAAAATCTTTACAAACTTATTTGTGTATTTTCACCACATAACAACAAGTGTACTTTTGAAAACATACCTCAAAGATGTCATAGTTGTAGTCAAAAACTTTTAGAGTGGTCTCCAGCATCACCTCCTTAGGTAAGGTGTCTGTGGCATCAAAGATGATGTTGCTTTGTACTGAGCCCAAGGCAGAGTCTATTTTGTAGTTGTGTGAAATGCCATCAAATACCTTGTTTGTGGCTGATAGCTGGTCTTTCAAGGCCAACTCAATGTGCTCACTGAGTCTTTGCAAAAGAGAATAAAGAAGGTTTTATTAAGGTAGCACAGTGCCAAAACAACAATATTTTCTCTCTTAAATCAAAAAGAGACTGTAGGAAAAAGGTTTCAGTCCCTTTCATTTTCCATGCTCCATAATGTTTGAAACACCATTGTCTTTACTCATTGTACATGCTTACTTTGGATCAAATTTAAATTCCTAATATTAAAGGGTAATATTATAGTTAAAGGGATTATATTTAAATCTGATTGATTGAATAGATTTTTGGCCCCTTGGGGGCAGAAAAACCCACAACGCTAACATTTTATCAACTTATAAAATTGCTATGGCTATCGGGTTAGCAAGAAATTGTCCATTTCCAGCAGAAATACAGCAACATTAGCATTCACTTGTAGTAATCTTTCTGGCCACCTAATAAATTTAAGACTACTATTTTCACTTTTAGATCTCTGCCAACTCATAAGAAAAAAATCTGTCTCTTTAGCTGCTAGTTGTTTGAATTTCTCCAGCAGCTTTGTCTGTGTCTTTGTCTGTCTGCAGTTTGGTGCTAGGTGGGTAGCATACAGTGATATTATGTTTATATAATAGGATCTATGTCATATATTTTTTATAATTTTATCACAAAAGTAAACATTTGAATGTGCTAAGAAGCTATAAATAAAATTAACCTTATTGTACATTTAATAACTAGCCAGTATTATTGCTGGCTGATTACTCACTGATGCATTTGTGGCTCATCAGAGTTGCGGATGTTGTTCAGGTGGGAGACCACAAAGCTCTTGAGCTGCCTCTCCTTCACATTCTCCAAATTGTTCACAATGTCTCTAACCAGGGCTTGGTCTGGGTTCTTCATCAGAATCAGGTAGGCTGCTACACGTTTTTCAACAGGGCTCTGAGCATCCTGGTACACCTCCATGAGAACATTTCTGACCTGTGGTCGACCAAATGACAAATTACTGCATTGGCTGGTTGTAGCCAGTGATTAGATCATGCAAGAACTGCAGAGGATTCCACTATGTAAATACATTTTCACAATATTCCAGTTTCAGTTACTCATTTGTTTTTTTTGCTTTTGCTTGTATGTGAATTTGTTAAAAAGTCAAGCTGTCAATTAAATCCCATGACATATGCTGTGGTCATCGTCACCCTACAATGACTGTGTAACAAATGTGTGTGTGAAGTAATTGTACCTCATCATTGATATCCATCAACCTAAAGGCCTGTATAGCTGCCTTTTGGTTTGATAATGGAATGTCTGTTTTCTTAGCACACCGCATAATAGAGGAAATCAGGCTAGGGCTGACAGCTTGCATGGCTTGACCCATGACACCAACAACCTGGAGATTAGAAAAAAGTATTAATTTGTGACACTGCACCCCTGTGCCAGATTACCTGACAAGAGCTGACTCATCAAAGAATCCAGAAATACAGTAATTGAGATGCTTGAATGATTATTAGTACCCTCAGTACAAGGAAGGACATCCCTTCAGGGTCAGCAGGAAAATCAGAGTCATAATCAAGGATTTCTCCTGAGCAGTCATTTAAGAGTGTTTCCATGAACTTTGACACATCTGTGACCACTGGAGTAACCTCTCCTTTATGGAACCTGTGGACCAGAGACAGAGAAGATATAATTAGATGCTCTGGTTTGGATAAAGATGGTGTTTAAAAGTTACGTTTCAGAGTGTTTCCCTCTAGTGCTTTATTAAAATTGAAGAGGTCTTCTACATTTTTATATATAACAACAAATATATAGTAATATTAAAAAAAAAACAAGTTGTGGATCATACAAGGAACCAGACTCCCAGACCAAGGGGGATCTAGAGTGGGTGAATGACTTGAACATTTTCTTCAACAGATTTGATCAGCCAGGCACCCCTCCCCCGGCCCATTCCCATTGCCCCCTGCTGCAACCTCCTCTGTCCTTACTGCCAGGACATGGCCCTATTACCCCTCCCATTTCCACCCCCCCTCGTCCCTCAACCCCCAGCCCACGACCACTCTACACATCCACCCTGTCTCCTGCTTCACCCCCCACCCCCCCTCCTGCTACCTCCACCTTGTCCCTCACAGCGAACCAGGTAGGAGTGAACTCAGAAGGTGTAAGGCAAGGAAGGCTGCGGGCCCAGATGGCATCAGCTCAAGGCTCCTCAGATCCTGCGCAGACCAGCTGTGTGGGATAGTGGAGATCCTCTTCAATCTGAGCCTGAAGCAAGGGAGGGTACCACTACTGTGGAAAACATCTTGTGTGGTACCTGTGCCAAAGACTCCCCACCCCAAGGATTTCAATAGCTACAGGCCGGTGGCACTGACATCACAGCTGATGAAGACCCTGGAGAGGCTGGTCCTTGGCTATCTTCGGCCCCTTGTGAGACCATCGATGGACCCTCTGCAGTTCGCCTATCAACCTGGTATCGGGGTGGATGACGCTGTCATCTACCTCCTTCAGAGATCTCTCTCCCACCTGGAGAAGGCTGGGAGCACTGTGAGAATCATGTTTTTTGATTTCTCCAGTGCTTTTAACACCATCCAGCCTATGCTTCTGGGGGACAAGCTGGTGAGTTCCGGGGTGGATCACCACCTCACCTCCTGGATCCTGGACTACCTCTCCAACCGTCCGCAGTATGTGAGGACCAGGGAGTGTCAGTCCGACACAATTGTCTGCAGCACGGGGGCCCCCCAGGGAACGGTTCTGGCACCGTTTCTCTTCACCCTCTACACTGCAGACTTCACCCATAATACACCAACCTGTCACCTGCAGAAGTTTTCTGACGACTCTGCCATTGTCGGCCTTATCTCTGATGAAGATGACAGAGAGTACAGAGAAACTACGCAGGACTTTGCCCTCTGGTGTCGGAGGAACCACCTCCAACTCAACACAGGGAAGACCAGAGAGATGGTGGTTGACTTCAGGAGGCGCCAACATTCTCCCCCCACACCAGTGAAGATCCAGGGAACGGACATTGAGATTGTAAAATCTTACAAGTACCTGGGAGTTCACCTGAACAATAAACTGGACTGGACAGATAATTCTGCTGCTCTGTATAAGAAGGGACAGAGCAGACTCTATTTGCTGAGGAGACTGTGGTCTTTTGGAGTGCAGGGGGCACTCCTGAAGACCTTCTTTGACTCCGTGGTGGCATCAGCCATTTTTTATGGAGTGGTCTGCTGGGGCAGCAGCATCTCGACTGCCGACAGGAAGAGACTCGACAAACTGGTAAAGAAGGCCAGCTCTGTCTTGGGGAGCCCTCTGGACACGGTAGAGGAGGTGGGAGTCAGGAGAATGATGGACAAGCTGTCATCCCTGCTGGACAACACGTCCCACCCCCTCCAGGACACTCTGTCTGCACTGTGCAGCTCCTTCAGTGACAGGTTGCTTCACCCGTCCTTCCTTCCTGCAGCGGTCAGACTGTACAACCACCATGGACCCTGGTAGAACACTACACGAACTGTACCTCACTTATGTGCAATACACAACCACACACTTTATTCTCTTTATACACTTCATACACTTTATGGATGTACCTACCGTGCTCTTACTTACTTATTATTTAATAATTTTAATAATTTTTCTATTTATATTCCTATTTATCTTTTATTCTACCTCTTACCTGCACTGTAACAATGTAAATGTCTCCATTGTGAGACTAATAAAGGATTTCTGATTTCTGATTTCTGATTTCTGATAATTATCAGTCTGTTTTCTTAAGGCCAGAAATACCTATTTTACTTACTTCTTGACCGTGTTGGCTAGAGCATACATAATTGCCCTGCTCTTTTTATACTGAGCCATGCTGAGCATATCTCGGACACGTGCTGCATCAGGGTTAGCCTGTAGACTCAGCCCATAGACTAGCGCGTCCACTTCTAGTGACGCCCCATCAATGGTCCTGATAGCCTGGAGGATTGCGCTGGTGCACTCAGGGGTTCCACACTGGAACAGGGCCTGCCAGGTGAGCCAGCCTGATGTATCCAACATCTCAGTGACCGTCTGGCTCAGGGTCTCATTCCTCAGGACGCGCAGGCTGGACACCAGCTTATGGAAAAGGCTGGTCCTCTTCTGACCCTGGTCTGTGCCTGCCAAAGCCACAAGATCCTGCAGGGTGCTCAGAACAGTGTCCTTTGTCTGGACTGGAGCTTTATCATCAGGGTCTTCAAAGTGGAGTGGCTTGCTCTGGCTGGGGTTCACATCTGTGTACATACATATTTAGCATTAATTTAGCATTTTCCAATAAGAGATGTGAACTTAAACTATTCATGTCAGGCACAGCAGACATGCTTGAAATGATCATTTACCAAATACTCTGCTGTTGATCCTTTTTGAGCTTTGAAAGCTGAGATCCTGGGTCACCACAGATGATATTCCATTGTCCCTGCAAGGCAGATTAGAAGGTGATGCAAAAGGCGTAACAGTGCACTACATACTCACATAAATATGCACTCAGTCGATGACTTACTCATGGGAGAAGGGCAGGTAGATGTGTTTTTCTGTGCACATGGCTGTCGTGATGTGCTTTCCCTTGTTATCAAACTGGTAGCTGCAGTCTTGGGTGCTTGTGATCAGCTTAGACATGGGGCGATGCTAGAAACAAAAATCCACAATATTTATGTGTGGTAATGTTAATGTATACTTTCAAGTCACAGGAAAAAATAGACTTGAGGAGACTTAAATGACTTTGGCAGCTGAAGCCAAAATGCACACCAAACAATGTTAGACTGACAAAGGAAGGTGTTTTTACATAATGTAAAATACTTTATGTATGATGAATTGCAGTTCCATAGACAGAACCAGTTGTTTTTCATTTCACATAGAAGCTAAATGCCATACCAGTGTATCCATCTTAATGTATCAGCAGTGTAATAGTTGAGTTAACTTTATTACCATTACAACAAACATTGTTAGGAATTTGCCCTACTGAGTTCATAGTGCAGGACAGACAGCACAACATTCAACACAGCATACTAATATATAAATCAAACATAGTAAAATAGAGAAAATACCATAAATATAAAAGAAAAAGCAAAAAGTTTACAGTTCAAGAGTCCTGACCTAAACATATTAAAATAAGCAAAATACCAAAAATAATAATAAAGAAACAAACCAAAACATACTGATTAAGAAAGTAAGCACACTTTCCACAATCAAACCTAAAAAAATAACTGGACCACAGCACCCTTTGACACGCCAAGCTTTTTGAGCTTTCACAAAAATATGATTTCTGAGCCAACTTTAAGATTTTGTAAACATAGCTTTACCATTTAGTGTTAGCAGAGAGGTTGTTTCCCACCTCCCCTGAAGTCTATGATTATGTATTGGCCTTTACTGACCTTTGACCCCATGTGCATAGGAGAAAGCAAAGAGAATGTTCCCTTCAGAAGCCAGTAAAGTGTCATATTGCCTTCATCACATAATAAAATGACATTAAAGACAGACTTCCATTCAGAGGCTACAGAGAAAGGTATTAATGTCTTACCAGTTTTTGCAGCAGGGCCAGGGGGCTGTTGGCTAGTTCCCTGCTGTAGAACTGGTCACACTGGGACAGATCTCTGGACAGTGTCACATCTGTGGCGATATCCTTCCTGGCATTCACCAGGTAGTCTGTGAAACACTGGCCATGCACTGTACTCTGAAAAAAAAAGGCAAATGAGGGATTTAGTTCATGAATATTAGCTTTAGAATACAGGAGACAAAGCCACATGCAAATGCAGATAGACTGCCCTTTCACCAGAATTTGATATATATTTATCTGACATTTTATTTTATTTTGTATTAACTTCCCCTTTTACTTCTCGTATTATTGTTCATGTTCTGCTTCTGCTCCATTTATAAATGCACTTTAAGCTCATTTGCTACTGCAACAACCCAGGTCACCTTCAGTGGATCATTAAATTTACATCTAATATAAGGCGTCTTCATCTACAGGCCCTCATGCTGTAGTTGGGACTTTTCCGGTACATTTTTAGAGAAGCCACTTTGGTTTGTGAGAAGATACTAACCACAAGGCTGTTCTGTTCATCCTCCATGATAGGCACCATGAGTGCTGAAACGATTCCTCTCTTAATGTTGAGGATGTTGACTGGCTCGTCTGTCTCGGGGTAAAGCTGGACACTGGTGACTTCCTCCACAGTGAACTTCAGAGGGTTCCTGGATGAAGAAAAGATAGACCACTTAGTAATAATTTGCAGTAAACACGATCAGCCATTTAACTCTCACTTTATGTTTATACCAGAAGGTTTTATGTTCAGTTCCAAAGTTTGCAGTCTGAAAAGTCACAAACACTGGAAATAGGGGGAAACTGCTAACCTGGCTTTGTCTGAAGGTAACAAAGTCTATCTACCAGTACCTCTAAAGCTCACTAATTAACAAGTCAGTATCTTTTTTGTTTAATATGTACAAAAAGTGTAAAAAAGAGAATTTGTGCTGGACTATTTCTTGGCTGGGTGCATTGGCTTCCTGGAGTCTCCACTGGTTGCTTGGCAACAGTGAGGACATGTTTTAGAGCGGTGCAGGTAGATGGATTTTGTTACCTTTGGACAGAGCTAGCTATTTCCCCATTTCCAGTCTTTATGCTAAGCTAAGCTAACTGGCTGCTGGCTGCAGCTTTATGTTTAAATGACAAATATGAGAGTGGTATCAATCTTCTCATCTAACTCTCAGAAAGAAAGTTGACAAGCATATTTTCTCAAAATATCAAAGTATTCCTTTAAACCTGCAATACCTGATTTTTTTTGGCCACTTGGGGGCAGCAGAAACAAGTTGTAAACACAACATTGACATACGTATGATCACCTTTTAAGTTGATATGGCAAACCTCTTGTTAGCAAACAGTTGCTTATTTACACATCCAGCAGTTACAGATCATTCATTCATTTGGAGCCGTGTTTCTGTCCACCTGGTGAATGTAAGTCCAATATTCACTCTCCTTTTAGCTCTGTTTTTGGCCTCTACCAACTCCTGAGGGAAATATCTGGCTCTTTAGCTGCTAAATCCACTATGTTCACCAACTTGTCTCTAACTTGTTGTTTGATGCTAAGCAGGTAGTGTACAGAGGGGTTTTAGAGCTTTTTCGCTGACAACAGCTGCCTGCTGCGGCTGAAAATGATGGTTTGAGAGCGGTGAGAGTAATCCAAAAAAGTAAAGTTGTGAGCTAAACAATGAGATGAAACTCACTAGAAAGCTCTCTAAGGCCGAGGGGAGCTGCAAATTCAGGTGCTAATTCTCTGTTGGTTCATCACTACAAGTGACCCCTTTCACGATGTTTTCACATTGTCATTTGATAGATTATTATTATAAAAACATAGATGATAGATTTAAAGATAATATAATGTTGTGAGTCTAAACTCCTCAGGCGGTTAGTTCCTGGCCATTTGTTCCAAGTCTGGCAGCCATGATTAAAAAATGCCTCATATAGCCCTGGTTTTAACCTAGACTTTGGAACAGCTAACAGCAATGTGCCCTGCAGGGCCTCAGTCAGAGATTAAATGTGTGCAGAGTTTAAAGTTTTTTTTCTTGTACCATTTTGCTTTGTCCACGCTCATCATGGACACCAAAAAAATCTAACTTCTTTTTTGTTTTTAACTTTAACTTTAACAAAAGACATGTCATGTCAAACCTAAACCTAAACTAAATTATAACTCGTTCAAAAGCCTGGTTCTTAGTCTTTCACACCCAACCTGGAAAACACTACAGCCAATTCTATTTGTTATAGTGTACCGAGCTCGTACCGTATTCTGAAGTTTTATCTGAATTCTCAGAGTTCTTATCAGGTTTAGTCCTTAAAACAGATAAAATAATTATTGTAGGTGATTTTAATGTTCATGTGGATGTAGGAAATGATAGCCTTAGTGCTGCGTTTATCTCATTATTAGATTCAATTGGCTTCTGTCAGAGTGTACATAAACCCACTCACTGTTTTAACCACACCCTCGACCTTGTTCTTGTTTATGGCATTGAAATTGAACATCTAATAGTCTTTCCACAGAATCCTTTTTTATCAGACCATTATTTAATAACTTTTGAATTCCTATTACTGGACTACACGCCATTATGCAAACATTCCTACACTAGATGTCTATCTGATGGTGCTGTAGCTAAATTTAAGGAAGTGATTCGGCATTTAATTCAGTTCCATGTGTCAATGTAACAGTTGACTCCTATGCTAACTTTAGTCCCTCCCAAATTGATCATCTTGTTGATAGTGCTGCAGGCTCACTACGAATAACACTCGACTCTATCGCCCCTCTAAAAAAGAAGATAATAAAACAGAGGAGGTTAGCTCCATGGTATAACCCGCAAACCCGCAAATTAAAGCAAACATCGCGAAAACTTGAAAGGAAATGGCGTTCCACCAATCTGGAAGAATCACGTTTAGCCTGGCAAGATAGTCTTAAAATTTATAGGAAGGCCCTCCGTAATGCTAGAGCAGCCTACTACTCATCATTAATAGAGGAAAATAAGAACAACCCCAGGTTTCTGTTCAGCACTGTAGCCAGGCTGACAGAGAGTCACAGCTCTGTTGAGCCATGTATTCCTATAGACCTCAGTAGTAACGACTTCATGAGCTTCTTTAATGATAAAATTCTAACTATTAGAGACAAAATTCAGCACCTCCTGCCCTCAGTTGGTACTGACTTATCTTCAAACACAGGAACCTTAGAAACAACTGTAAAACCTGATGTACATTTAGACTGCTTTTCTCCCATCAACCATAGTCAACTAACTTCCATGATTTCCTCATCTAAACCATCAACGTGTCTCTTAGACCCCTTCCCAACTAGGCTGCTTAAAGAAGTTTTACCCTTAGTTAGCATTTCTTTACTAGATATGATCAATCTGTCCTTATTAAAAGGCTATGTGCCACAGTCCTTTAAAGTAGCTGTAATTAAACCTCTTCTAAAAAAGCCCACTCTTGATCCAGGGTTTTGTCAAATTATAGACCTATATCTAACCCTCCTTTTCTCTCTAAGATCCTTGAGAAAGCAGTCGCCAATCAGTTGTGTGACTTTCTACACAACAACAAGCTGTTTGAGGATTTTCAGTGCATCATAGCACAGAGACAGCACTGGTGAAAGTTACAAATGACCTTCTAATTGCATCCGACAAAGGACTTGTTTCTGTACTTGTCTTATTAGATCTTAGTGCCGCATTCGATACCATTGACCATCACATTCTATTACAGAGACTAGAACATTTAATTGCCGTTAAAGGCACCGCACTAAGCTGGTTTAAATCCTATTTATCTTATTTTTTGTACATGTTAATGATGAATCCTCTATGCACGCCAAAGTTAGTCATGGAGTTCCACAAGGTTCTGTGCTTGGACCAATTCTATTCACCTTATATATGCTTCCTTTAGGCAATATTATTAGGAAGCACTCCATACATTTTCATTGTTATGCAGATGATACCCAATTATATTTATCAATCAAGCCAGATGAAACCAATCAATTAGCTAAACTTCAAGCATGCCTTAAGGACATAAAAACCTGGATGACCTGCAATTTTCTGATGTTAAATTCAGACAAAACCGAAGTTATTGTACTTGGCCCCAAACACCTTCGAAACACATTATCTAAAGATGTAGTTTCTCTAGACGGCATTGCCCTGGCCTCCAGGGACACCATAAGGAATCTTGGAGTTATCTTTGATCAGGATATGTCCTTTAACTCCCACATAAAACAAACTTCAAGGACTGCCTTTTTTCACTTACGTAACATTGCAAAAATCAAGCACATCCTGTCTCAAAAAGATGCAGAAAAACTAGTCCATGCATTTGTTACATCTAGGCTGGATTATTGCAACTCTCTATTATCAGGCTGCCCCAATAAGTCCCTTAAGACTCTCCAGCTGATCCAGAATGCTGCAGCATGTTTACTGACAAGAACCAGGAAAAGAGATCATATCTCTCCAATATTAGCTTCTCTACACTGGCTCCCTGTAAAATCCAGAATAGAATTTAAAATCCTTCTCCTCACCTTCAACGCCCTTAATGGTCAGGCACCATCATATCTTAAAGAGCTCATAGTACCCAATCCCACTACAGCACTGCACTCCCAGAATGCAGGGTTCCTTGTCTCTAAAAGTAGAGTGGGAGACAGAGCCTTCAGCTATCAAGCTCCTCTCCTGTGGAACCAGATCCCAGTTTGTGTACGGGAGGCGGACAACCTCTTCACATTTAAGAGTAGGCTTAAGACTTTCCTCTTTGATAAAGCTTATAGTAGGTTGGTAGTTAGTTATGCTGATATAGGCCTAGACTGCTGGGAGACTTCCCATGATGCGCTGAGCTCCTCTCTCCTCCTCTTCCTCTCCATCTGTACGCCCTCATATCCCATCAATGCTTGTTACTAATTCAGCTTCTTCCCGTAGTTGTGTGCTTTCTCTCCTCTTTCTCTCTCTCTCCTTCTGTTGCTTTCTGCAGGTGTTTCTGCCTCCGGAGCTGTAGAGTCTGGATCTATGGTTGCACCTGCTGCCCCCGTGCTCCTGCTCTGCACCCACTGCTGCTATTGCTGTTATTGTTCTTATTATTAGTATTGCTATTATAATATTGCTCTTAGTATTATTTCTGTTGGTGTTATCATCAATACCATTACCATACCTATTGCTTTGCATCCCTATGTGGAACTGTACTGTGCTGCTGTATGTTCTCTTTCCTCCTGCTCTAGGAAAAGCACGAGTTACTAACAACATTAACAATGACTCTGTTCTATTCAAGTGTCTCAGTAAGCTATGACATTAACCCAACCGGTCGAGGCAGATGACCGCCCGCCTAGTGCTTGCTCATGGTGGGAATTGTTGGATCTCTGTAAATATAAAGAGTCAGTCTAGACCTGCTCTACTCGAAAAGGTGCCCTGAGATAACTTTGTTATTAAATGGCGCTATATAAATAAAACTGAATTGAATTGAATTGAATCATGTTATTGCATGTGAATCAGATCATGTGAAGAATGCTTTGCACTAACTTTTCCATGGCAGCCTTGAAGGCCTCAGAGCCGGGGGACTGCCTGTAGACCGGCTGACCCTGGGGATCCATGACAGACACCTCACTAAGAACACAGTCCCTGGTATGCATGATGAATCTGCACGTCTGAGGGACTTCGATCTCTACCTAAACATATGTGACAGGAGACACAGGGTCAGTGGAGAGACAGGGAGGGAGCTCAGATAAGAACATTCTGTTATCAAGTGAACACATAAACACACATAAACAGTCATGTACCTGACAAGAGACTTTAGGGCCGTTCCTCAGGTTGGCAGTGCCCACCACACCATTTCTGCTCTCTGTGGTGTACTGATACAGATATTTCTTATAGGCCTTGAATCTGGATGCCACTGCAATAAGATAGTGGCATCAGATGGTTATATTGACTCTTTAAGAACCTTGTCCCTCATGTACAAAGATCTAACTGCTGGTCAAGTAATTTCAAGCCAGCACTGCCTTTAAAGATGAGGTCATGTTCCTAGATTAAACCTATAGGATCGTTCCGTTCCTCCTGCATCATAAGTTCACAGTCAAGGTTCAGACCTTTGGATCCAGAGGCAGCTAAATGATGTTCCCAACAGTGAAAAACAAAGAGAACCTATTGTACTGAATCATAAACAGCACAGAGCAAGAGTCCATCAGCTCCTGCTGCTATCTCCAGAAAAAACAGAAAACAGGTCATGTGTTTATTAGTTTAGCACAGCCACCATCGATCTGTGAGCAGGCCAATGTGTCTGTTTGCAACATACCACTTACCCCCCTCTATCTACCCTATGCATATATATACTCAGCTCTTTTGAGGTACACACACTGCCATGCCCCTTTAGAGGAACTGACAAAGTCCAGAGGGGCCTTACCAACCTTTAAAAAGTACAATATAAGCTTTTTGCATCATTCTTATTTTGTTTTTCCTTTTTTACCAAAATAGTACAGAATACTAATGAAAACAACCGAGTTACAATCTTCAGAAAAGGATTTGGAAGGTTTTTGTGAGTAAGTAATGGACATTTAATGTGAATGTAACTGATGCGTAGATAGCAACTTACACAGACATGTTGAAGTTTGTTCGTTATTGTCATTGCCTTCCTCTGGAAAACACAAAAGAGAGTGAAGGATCATATAAATGATTAATAACCCTTTTTATAGTGTGCCAGAATACAAGTCCATGTAGTGAGGCTACAGTGTACATCCGTACCATACATGGCCTGGTCCTGGAGTTAAGTATATACTAGATAAACATAGTCTAGGTGGTGCCAGATGTTCTTCTTCTGGCTCTCCTCCAGCAACTCAGGGACCCTCCTGGTCCTCTTCTATACATATACCATTAAAGTCCAACAGTACATGCAAAGTTATAAAGGATATATACAATATATAAAAGTTGATATGAAATGGTTAAATTAAAACAAAAACATGTTAAATGTAATTATGTTGTGTCATCATGCAAAAATCAGTCCCGTTCACCAGCTTTGGAAAGCAAAACACACTGAGGAAAATAACATGGAGGTTATTTTACAAACCTTAGGACTTAGCATTAATTTTATCCATTTTGCAGCTTACAATGAATGAATGCTGATGAATGGACATACAGATACAGTATGTTGTATATATATATTATAAATATCCTTTAAAAAACAAGCTCCCTTAATTACATAGTATTTGGCAACCGCTAACCCTGTGGCTTAAAATTAGAAGACAATCTATATTTTACACTTTTTATGAGTGAAAGATATACAGCAGAATTGGGTGGGTTAGGGTGACAGGGTGGGATTATCTAGGCTCTTTGTTGCCTTTTTCCCTTTATTTCCTTTTTTTTTTCTTGCTGTTATTCTTTGTTCTGTTTTTCTCTTACTGCTTAAATGCCAATGGGTACTTTTATAACACATCCATTGGATTTATAATTGTTAAACTGCAAACTGAGCAACAACTGAATCATTGTTATCAGGCAAGCTGTTCACTAATAACACATTTGAACAAATATCTATAGGTAATATGTTAACTCACTATGTATGCATTATTAACCAAGAACTTAATGTATGTATGTAAGGATAATAGTAAAAATTGACAATTCAATTGAGTCGAAAATATTTGTAATAAACTCAATGCTTCCTGGAAATTGTCATACATAAGTAAGGACTAAAAACAGACCTTTTTCTCATAGTAGGAAAAGCACAGGTTTTACTAATAACATTAATGATGGCTCTGTTCCATTTCCTTGCTGCAGTAAGCCATGACAGTCAGCCAGGATGCAAAAGAGCTATCACACTTGTATAGGCATTTTTCACAGAAGACATTTTGACAT
>VMKM01000996.1:0-197408 GCA_008360985.2 Macquaria ambigua
TGTACTCCTTAAAATAAGCCAAGCTGAGCAAGGTGGCCACTCTGAACATAAGTTTGCTGAGTGAGCGGTTTCTTTTGTCTATTTTTGAATCCTAAAGAGACAAACTGAGGTGATGTGATCCTGGTATTGTTTCATTCTGCTCTTCTCACTCTCTCTCTCTCTCTGTCTCTCACTCTCTCTCCCTCTCTCTCTCTCTCTCTCTCTCTGTCTCTCACTCTCTCTCTCTCTCTCTGTCTCTCACTCTCTCTCTCTCTCTCTCTCTCTCTGTCTCTCTCCACTCTTTCTCTTTCTCTCTCTCTGTCTCTCCACTCTCTCTCTCTCTCTCTGTCTCTCTCACTCTCTCTCTCCTCTCTCTCCTGTCTCTCACTCTCTCTCTCTCTCTCTCTGTCTCTCCACTCTCTCTCTCCTCTCTCTCTCTCTCCTCTGTCTCTCCTCTCTCCTCTCTCCTCTCTCTCTCTCTCTCTGTCTCTCTCTCTCTCTGTCCTTGTCTAATACTCCTTTTCCAAAAAAGAACTGTATGAAACCCAGTTATTGAATATTTTAAGAATTACTTCTGTACATTGTTGTATAATGCAACTCAAAAAATAATTAGTTGGCAGATTACATTACTTCATGCAGACCTGCTCCATTACATAAAGTACAGATGTCAAGGCAGCAATGTGGTAACCAATCAATTATCATTTCTTATGCACACGGAAATTACTTTTGGTAAATAAATCACTTTAGAAACAAAATACCATAAGTGAAGCAATTTAAATAAAAAAGAGAGATATGAGCAGTTTGTTGATATTGTCCGTCCTCAGCAGTTTAGTGCAGGTGGTTCAGGTGTGTTTTGATTTGTCTGAAAGAGAACAGATCTCACAGCTGGTTCAAAACTAAAGCCTTTAGTGTAGTCAGTTTACAACAATAAATGTGGCATGTTATTATCAGAAAATAAGGTTATTCATGTGTTTAAATTACTATGTGGCAGCTGCTAGAACCAAAGCAAGAATCAACCATTTTTACATCAGGCTGTCTGATCAGTAGAGGAAGACAACATACACTGTGTATCATCCAGTTAATCATTCGTCAACTGTTTTTTCATCGAGCAAAGTGCGTTAAACACGTGTTCAACCCTGATCTTGAGCTGGGTCTTCTCCTAAGGATGTACGCCAATACTGACCCGATTAAGCAGATTGGGAATCAGCCATGACAGATCCACATTAAATACAGTTTCTTTGTCATTATTAAATTCAGTATTTTTGCGATCACTTACATTCATTCAGTCACGGCAGGCTGCCGACTGGTACCACAGCAATCACTGTGCTGTAAAAACTATTCCAATTAGTTCCTCGCAGTGAGGTGTACAGATTTTAAATTTGGGATGAAGAGAGCACTGGTATTGGATCAGTGCTCTGTATCAGCAGATGCATCATTTCCACTGGTATCAGAGAGAGAAAGATGGATCAGAGCATCCCTCTCTTCTACAGGTTGCTGGACCAACCCTTTTCATTGATGGTCGACTCAAATCAATCTAAGCCGGTATTAAAGTGTATTAAAGCAGACCCATCAGCAGCTTCCACCTCCCATACAGCTGACAGGTCTCAGTCATCAGGGCTTGGTGCTCTGCCCAGTGCAAACCTGCATCTGAACCCCAGTGTTTACTGTGCTTTCCCAGGGTCGCAGGTTTCTTTTATTAGGTGATTGACTTAAAGGGTGGGACACACTTCATCATTTCCTTCCTTTGGAATTGCCACTCTGCCTCCCCCCACCTCTCAGCCTGAGAGCGGAGCAGCCCACACACTGGACAGGTTCAACTGTAATTACAGGTGAGAAGAAAGTGCGGCCTTGCTATAACAATTGGTCAGATAATTGATCCCAGAGGAGAAGGTGAGCCGAGCGAGACTGAATCCTCACCTCCAGTTGAAAACAAGTGCGCTGAGGCAGGCGGTCTACATCTGCTCTGGTTTACTCGTTTCTAGGTGAGGTGTTGCAAAGACCTGCTGCAAATGAAACCATGCTATAGCCTCCAGGACCCTGAGGTGAGAGCGCACAGGGTCAGAGAGGTTCTCACCTCATGCACACACATCTCACCTCATCAATCAGCACAGACACTTAAGCCAAGGCAGTGCAGCGCAGCGCACACTCGCCACACCAGAGCTAGACCTCCGTCAGTCACTACAAAGGGTGAAAATAATTAATTACATTTAGTCTGGTTACTGCACCTGAGGAGAAGATTTACGTACTACTTTTTGGAGTAGTTTTAAAGTCAGCAATTTTACTTCTTAGTATACTTCAAAAGAAATTACATCCCCTATTGAGTATGAATATTGTCAGCTTTCTGATTTTATTGTGTGCCCTTTACAGTTAGTTAGTTAAACTGATCTACATTGAACTGTATCCTATTTTTAAAATGTGCATTACTTGATTTGATTTGTTTCTGTCATAAATAACATACACACCTGAGATTTATCCAAGATTTAAGATGCAAGATTCAAAGCTTTATTGTCATATGCACAGAGAATAAGTTCCTCTGCATTGTGAAATTCTTAGCTTGCTGTCTTTTTTTATATAAATATAAGAATTACATAACGGTACAATAAGAGTTTGCTGTGCAGAAGAAGTGCAAACTCGTAAAGTCCAGTTGAAACAATTGTGCTAATGTATACCGCTGTGGAAATCTGTACTACTCTGACTTCTACTTGCATAAAACATATATAAATAAAGTAACCGCACTTCTACTTGAGAAGCACATTGCTGTATATTTCAGGTCACTTGGAGCTGTCAGAACCTGACAGTGAGGTCTGTGATCAGATGCCTATTTCAGCTGTTAACTTGTGGTTTTTAAAAAGCATGTGTGTGAAGATATTTCTATAATTTTCAGGCATGGTGCACAAGCGGAGATAAATGCTGCAGAGGCCAGTTCAGCAGTGTTGTTTCACTAATCTTCTTCAGTTTGGCTCTGGCTCTGCCTATTCTCACATCAGTCCTTTCAGCTCTTCCAGCCCATCCAGATGTGCTCGCACACACAGCCTCTAATCTTTCACAGGAAGGAGGAGGGTCTCCTGCCTCTCCTCCCTCCTCTCTGTCCCAGACAGGGCTGTCTTTACCTCACCTTCCCTCTCACTCACTCTCCCTATCTCTCTCACTCTCTCTGTTTTTCCAGCACATGCCTGTAGTGATGCTGGTGGCAGTGATGGGGTCTGTGTCTCAGTCTGGCTGCCCCTCCCAGCCCCCTCCACAGCAGGCGGTGGTGTGTAATTACAGAGCAGCGCTGGGCTGAATGGTCTGACTGGTGGGGTGACTGCGGTCTGCTGACAGAGGTGTTTGTCTGGCCTAAAGACATGTGCTCCCATTGGCATTCTGGGACAGGAGACTGGCCTCGCTGGGCACAGACAGCTGTGGGGTAGACCTCTCTGCACAGGATGCAGCACTCACCTTCCATAACCTCCCCTCCCGCCAGGCTTCCTGCTTATTGTATTTTCCAGAAGGTTTCATCATGAGAGACCCACAACTATCTGCCCCACAGAGGTTTGGTCCAGGCTGTCAAGAATACCTGCAAGGCACTCGTAGATACTAATTACAGGAAGATTGAGCTTTGTTTCACATTCACTCACCACCTTTGCCTCTAATGACTGAGCAGAGCAAACAGACTCCAGTGTTTGTTACCCACTTGTTTTAGGGTGTAGCAGTGTGCTGGTGGTATTCTGTCCTTTTATTAAAAGCATGAGTGACTGCTGGCCATCTAAGTGCCTGAATGTCCGCAACAGCAGGAGAGGTAGTTTGTGTGAGAAAGAGAATCTGGTGTTTACACAAACTTGAGAGAGCAAAAAACCCAAGAATTTTAAGTGAATTTAAAAATGGAATAGCTCAAATTTGCTGTTGTCCCAGTGGTATCCAAAAACAAAAACCTTAAGCATATGGCAAAATGGAAACAATTTCCTCGGTGCCATGAAAGCAAACAATGCTGTGGTCTGTGTAAAGTGGCTAAAATTAGCGGTGGCCACATCTGTCGAACTGCAGCGTGCTGATTTGAGATAGTATGTGGTCGGGACAGGCAGCACTAATCCACCCACCAGTCTTTATACATTTCCTCCACTTGAAAGCAGCAGATGTCTAATAAAAGCGTGTGGCAGAGGCTGACGATGCAGCTCACACCCTTCACTTTTATTAAGAGAGACACAATAACACAGAAGCCTGATGAATCCCGGCTCCTCCCTCATGACCCTGGTTGACCCAAATAAAAGCTGCTCTGTAAACTTTTCCTTGGCGTCACTCTCCCTTTCAATGACCTCGGTTGGCATCTTATCCAATGATGTGCAACCTTTTCCCATCTCTGTCTCTCCAGTGATCACCACGGAAACCAGTGAAAACAGGACTTTCTGCAGACCAGGACACGATGAAACCACACGCTCCTCTGCTGCTGCTTAAGTGTGGCAGGGAGGGGTCCGTCTTGTCTTTGACCTCGCCATATAAAATGCTCCCTACACACTGCAGTAATTAAACACCACTCCTCTCAGCCAAAACACTACTGCAACTGGCCGACAAACAATAGCTCTAAAAACAACCAGGACCCGAATTAGACCTTCACACACACACACACACACACACAAGCATGTACTGTAACATTAACTGCAAGTTATTGCTGTTGACTACACAAGCTTTAAATATCGTGCATGCTGTACACTTTAAAAGCCTTTGTGACTAAAATAAGCAAACCCTATCAACATTATGTGAAGCTGGTTTTCCTTTAAAGGATAATTCCACTTTATTACAACTCATATCTTATCTTATAGTATTTGGCCATCGTGTCTATTGGTTATGATGACATCATTGTACTCACCAAAGTCACTGCAGAGATCTGAGAGCACGACAATATTGTTACAAGAAACTCTGATGGAGCAAGGAATACATGCAGACACGTTGTAAAGATGCCAACAGTTAAACCAGATTATCTAACCCACTATTTGAAGGTAAAAGCAAAAAGAGCACACCCAAAATGTCCTTAATAATCCCTAAACAAGACTCAACAGGAACGACTTCAAGGTAAGATCAGTAGGACGGAGTACGGTAGGTCGTAGCTGGGTATTAATTTTCCTGTTTCCCGCCTTAACTTAGCCTTTTTGTTTGTTTAAAATATGTAAAACCACCTGACTGCTCATTCTTGCCCAGTGAGACTTCCTTTTAGTGATATAGCCAAGTTAAAGACAACTTTTTTTTATTTTTTATTTCTGTCTTTTGGCTAACTGCCTCTCCCAACTTCGAGCCACTGCACCAAGCTAACATGCCCCGGACCAATTTCTCCACTGAACGCACTCTTTATCCAACTCCTGTTAAGACAGCAAACAAGCTGACCTCTAAAATGTCAAAGTACTGCAGCGTTACTGGGATTAGTAGCTGTAACTTAATCGCTGAATTTCAAATTGTAATCCCTTAATCGTTACTAAAAAAAGTTACTGAGTTGGTAACTTGTTTCCAAGTACCGCGTTACTGCCCAACACTGAATAAGACCCAAGCTGTAATAAAATGGAAGTTGAGATGTTACAGAAAGAAATATCCAAACAAAGGTTGCAAAGACTAAGCAATAAATCAATGTGGAATCAACAAACTGCAAGAGGAACAGCAGTGGAGAAGTAGAGTTTACACACTGTTGCTCTCTGCAAAAACATGCTGCTGAATTCCTGGCCAGCAGACCCTTTACTCTGACCCTGTTCATTACCATACAGAGGTTGACAAGCGCTCCAGCTCTCTGCCCACAGCTTCAGCCAAGCAGAGTGCAGGCCAATCCACAAACCTTCAGCTAAACATCCTGCCCCATGTCCTCTGCTATACACACTCAGCGCTGGGTGAGTAAATCCTTTGCCCTGAGTGTTTGAAGGACACGTCCAGTCAAACACCCAGTTTATTTGTCCAAGGTTGGTCTGAACGCTCACTTATTACGGCTTAGAGGCCCATTGCCACACCAGCCAAATGTAATTTCCCTCCCGTGGTATGATTTGTGTGTGAGTACACATGAGAGCAAATCTTGTTAAGAAAAAGGTTTCAATAACCTATACTTTTCCTTAACCACCCATGTAAACAATAAAAACAATCGAGTCCCCTCTGACAACCATGCAGCAGGATCCATGACAACCAAACAGAAAAGCTTGAACACAAGGACTGTGTGATAGTGACTGCACTTGTCCATCCAGAGCCAAGACGTGATTGCCAGACTGTAGCCATTCCAACTCCCCTTAGGAGGATATTCTGCTTCAATAGCAAACTATAAACCTGGCCCACTCTGCAGGGCTATAAATGAACTGAGAGCAGCAGACATGTGCGGTAAAAGAAGTAGGCCAAATCTTTCTTCACTATTGTTTCAATATTTCCTCATGATTCAGCTTCTCTCGCAGAGCATTGTCGATTTCCTCCACCATAACAAATCATTTGATTTGTCAGTTTCCTTTGGGACATCTCATGTAACACCCTAATCTCCATTTTGCCTTCATAAGCTTGGATCATTTTACTGTGGAGGTATTCGGCCCTGCTCAGTGAAAAATGTTGGATGTAACAAACTAAAGACCACTGTTACACCACATACTTTGAAATGGGACAGAGGCAGAGGAGTAGAGGCGAAGAAATTATATTTGCAACATCTTCTCATCAGATATTCCCCCCGTCATTGTAAATATGCTTGACTGCCAATATAAACAGTCTGTAGAAACATAAACTGTTTTAACTGTTGTTAAAATAAAGGAATTGTATGAAATTATGTTCTCTATGATGGAATTTTGAAACAGTTTCAGAAACTCAGTGGGGAAATCAAAATCTCAGAACTATAACCATTTAATAAAAAAAAACAAAAAAAAAAAACATGAAACCCACCAAAATTTAAGGCCTCAGTATGCTTCAAACGAGGTGCTTGGTGCTCATCTGATCGTCGAGCAGTGTCTGAAAACCCCACACCTACAGTACGTGATGTTGGAAGTGAGGGGGCTGCACACTTTCTGAAACCAACAATGCGACAAAGTGTTCCTACTTAAAGGAACCCTGTGGAGTTTTTGACCACTAGTTGTGCTGTGAGTAATGTTTTTAAGTCCCTGTTTTGGTTGTATCTCATGCACGTGGACAAGGACGCACATTCATGTACGTACGAGGGCGATGTCATACATATTCCTGCCGGTGTTTTCTCCCTATTCCACAGATCGACAATTGGTGGCGGTAATGCGCCAAGAAACGTAGCAGTGCTCCAGCAAAAGGCACAAAAGAAGAAGCTAGCTAGCAAACATCAATGTAAATGCATCCGAAATATTTAAAAAATCTGCCTTTTAAATGTTTTTTGTTAGACTGTATGGATACATACGTAC
Source organism: Macquaria ambigua (assembly GCA_008360985.2). NCBI lineage: Eukaryota > Metazoa > Chordata > Actinopteri > Centrarchiformes > Percichthyidae > Macquaria > Macquaria ambigua. The sequence goes on from VMKM01000996.1 coordinate 7,326, forward strand.
AAACATAATATGTTTTGGTGAGAAAAAGTGAGTGTAAATATAAGTCAGCAATTCTTTAACGCAGCATTCAGCAAGGTGTTTTAAGCATACTGAACCCTTTAGAGTTCATAGGTTCTTGCAATGTATCACTACAGAGACACTGTACAATATCTGCACTTTGAGTATTCATAGGTTCCCTGATAGCAGATACGCTCATGCATGAATGGAAAGCAGACATGGAAGTCTGGCTGATAAAAGCACAGCCGGTTGTGTCTGTGTGTCCGACACGCCGCATGTTTGAAGAAGCCCTTTGTTGTGGACCTGGCTGAGTCACATACAGTCTATTAGCGTAGACGCAGGCCTGACTCAACAGCAGGGTCTCAAAGCCCCCGATTTAGACGGCTCATATTCTCTCCTGAAATCAAAACTTCACTGAGATTGTAGAACAACAGTAAAATCTCAGAAAATCACAGGAAGGAGCGGTTACCAAGAATACTCGCAGTTAAGAGACGAAATCATAAACTGAACTGACATGAGAGGCACATCTCTTCCATTAGATCATATGAAATCCACCTACTGATGCTCCATCACTCTATTACATACAAACAGTCACATATAGGTAAGTTCTCAAAGCAGTGGCAGAGTGCCAGGATCAACATCACTCCCTCCACGCTCCAGGTTCAGCGTAAGATTGATGAGTCTGCTGCACACTGCTGCCTCATTGTCTTCACCATCAACTTAATGCCAAACCTGAGCATCACTCTGTACATCATTATACATTTCTGTGCAACTGTGCACCTGTTAAAACACACACAGACACACACACACACACACACACACACACACACACACACACACACACAGGACTGAGACTGACCACAATGCTGTGCATCTGTGACATGAGTTTGAATAACACAGTCATCCACCTGATACTACTGCATCCGTCCTCTCAGTGTGCTGACAGATGGGGCCTCCACACTCCGTGTTTCTTGTGGACACACGTAATCCTGCTGCTGCAGAAAATGAAACTATAATTAAAGGCAGCAGGTTCGCGTTTTCAGCTCTCAGCTTTCTCCATCGAGGATCAATGGAGTATCAAAAAAACCTGTTCGGAGGAGCGTTGGTGTGATCAAACTGGATGGTGATCAGCTGCTGTTGATTTCTGGGTTGCAGATGTTTGTAAAAGTGCTTCAGGTTCCAGACTGACAGATTAACAGACAGTTGTTTCATTACTGAGGAAACAGGGATTAACCTCAGACATAAGTAATGTCCTTGTTCCTCATGTCAGCATTTGCAATAGGGCTGGGTTATAATTCACTAACATTATAATTTATCAGCTTTCAGTGGACTCATATCATGATGGAGCATTTTACAAAATCCTGTGGTCCAAATTAATGATTCTGAGTTATAAACTTACAAATGAGTAATTGCCGGTTTTGTTTTACATGTGTTTTGTCTGATGTAATGAAACAGTGGAAGACAGTTGATTCTACTCAATATAAGTTTATTTTTTTGTGTGATTTTGCACACATTTGCCAAATTGTTGGGATACAGATGGGTGAAAGATTATAGAAAAAATGCATCTTCTTAAAGTGTTGGGACTGTCTGTATATTGATATTGGAAAAATAATCGTATTAACATCATATATGTTAACTTTTTAAATATATTTGGAAGCAGGTTTCACTTGACACACTAAATAATTGTGGGATTTTTTTGGACCAGTGCACCAAGCCTTGGCACAGATACTTTGGTCTCTTTGGAGCTCCTGCTGCTTTGTAAACTCACATAGGCCTAAAGTATCAAAGAGCTGATTGCCAAACCTCTTTTATTACCGACGAATGCTGTTAATTAGCATTCAACCTAATATGACCTTGCTTTCTGGCAGTCTTAGCAAAGTCCTCTTGAGGTTTTTAGATTATTTTCTAAGCCCTGTATGCATGTATGCGCACACACCACAAACCCACACGTATATGCTCACACAGAGTGGGTGGAGTAAATGACTGTGTGAAGCTGAGCTCCTCTCAGTCTAATCCCTGGGTGAATGGTGTGCTGTGTGCCAGGCATTCCTCTGTGTCTTTCTAAGGCTTTTTGGGGATTAGACCCCACTTACTTCCAGGGGCCGCAGGGTGGGATCAAAGCTGATTGGGCTTTTTGGGTTCAGGGTGATAGCGTGTGAAACAGTGAGCCTCTACTCAGGTAGACTCGCAGGGAGGCACCGCAGAACACGACACCGCAGCCGAGACATGAGACAGTGACACAGGTCGCACACACCTGGTGGGGGTCAAACCTGCGCTAATCCAGGACAGCGCTAACAGGCATTGTGCTGATTGATGGCCGGCCTGCAGGAGGTAAGGCTTTAGCTCCAGCAGTAATGCTGGTATGCCAGACCTCGGCTCGCTGAGGTTACACAAACACAAAACACAAATCACAAACGAGGGAGATTTTAATCACGGCTCTCTTCTGTCATGCGTACAGTTTACACAGCAAGAGCAGCCTTTCATGGTGAAGACATAAATGAACATGTATGTGACAGAATCTGGACCTCATTCTCCTGATCCCTCGCACCGCTCCACAGGCTTTACACCGGCTAAACTTACATCCAGCAAAACAGAAGGCAGACAAAACAAACACGATGACTGATCTGTGGTGACCTCAGAACAGATCCATACAGCATCTGACCTTTACCCTGGCAGAAAAAAACAGGAGGTTTTCTTTAATCCATTTAAGACAACACAGAAGAAGTAGAGGAAGTCTTCATTGTGACGCTACAATGTGTAAAGTATGTGAATTACCAAAATAGCCCACAGCAAGACAAATACACAGAGGTGGCAAAGAGCTCTGAGCTCTGGTCTTCTGTCAGAGATACAACAGCAGGATTAACAAGGCTAACATGGCGAGACTCTCTTGGCACACTGAAAATAAACTGAGTATATCCTTAAATATACTCAAATATTAATGGGAAATTAGTGGGTTGGGCATGTGCAGTATTCAGAGAGAAAACCCTGTGAGTGTGCATGCAGTGGATGACACTAATTACTGCATGTAGGAATTTCAAAGGCCAATCCATGTATAGCCAGAGTTATCTGTAGCATCTCAATCCTGATGACAGACACGCACATACAGCATGTTTTGGAAACTCCCTAGGAAATAAACAAAATGACCTTGAGAGGATTTCAGCACCCTGCAGATAAGCATAATCATGACAGGCATGGTCTGGCAAACAAAAAACAAAGTTGATTGTGTGCGCACGCCACTTAATCTGCAGTAAAATATCTTGGTGTATCCCTGCTCTTCATTTTATCAGCACAGATGGAAGATTATCACTCATGAAGGCCGTTGTGCGCCTCATTTGCCCTCTGCACAGGTGTCTTTCTGCATCTACATGTTCTATCTCTGCTCTGTCCGGAGTAACACCGACCCCCACACCCACCCACCCAAACCCAGCGACGACGCCTCAACTTTGGGCAGCGTTACTCCAACACATGGTTCTGTCTAATGTCTGCTTCCTCTGCCAGACGGAAATAAAGTGGGCCCTCAAGCGCGCAGGGTCTACGGTTTGTTTGTGTTTTGCACCATTGGAGATAAGTATGCATGCTCTGTGTGCTCTACAAAGGGATGATAAGCTAAAGAGGGGCATCCAGAGCAGTGAAGAGGACAAAAACACAGACACAGGGGATAGCGGGTGTTTTTCTACACCTCAGTCTCCACATCAGGGTCCTGGAGTGTTTGGGCACGGGAGCAAAAGAAAAGAAAAGAAAAGACGAGACAAAAAAAGAAGGAAGAAAGGGGAGGGGCTGTTTGTTGTCACACCTGTGTGTGTGAATTATGTTGAGTAGAAATTTCTGGCACAACTTAACTGACTTCCAAGGTGCATGCAGAAGGGGAAAAGTCTGAAGAGGTCAAAACTCCAGCAACACTATAAAGTATAACAACTTTACTGCGAGTTGTGGCCTTCATCAGGGTCATCATACAACACATCGCAGAGAAAATTTAAAAAGGATGAGCGTGAAAACTTATAAATAAATATAAAAGCATACAGTATATACACATACATGCCAGCCAATGGGGAATTCACACATGGATGTGTAAGAATGGTACTGTATATGCTCATGTGGTTTTAGGCCAATCATATTCCTAAACTGGTGAGAGGTAAAGGGTGTGCCTAATGATGGATTTGGGTGACACCATATTTGGTCCATAAACAGGAGAAGTGCATCCACGTGGAGGTAACCAAGCTGGTATAAAGGAGGTCTTTTCCACAAAAGTGTCTCTTATGTAAGGCATACTATTCAAAACACTGTACAAAGTGCTATTTATACTCAGTGTTGCAGGAGTTTTGTGTGTGTGAATGATGTTTTCATCTAAAACTCGAAGACATGAAAAATCTAAATGACATTCAGGACCAATATTTTTAAACACAAGCACTAATAGTTCAATATGAACAAAATAGTTAGAATTATCATGCAGTGTGTATCAACAAAAAAAAATCATTTTTTTTTTTCAAACCACCATCAACAAGCTTTCATACCAGCCATAATGAAAAGGATTCTGCACCAAATACCATGAAATACGTACAGCAACTACGGATAATGTAAAATTAGTTTGGAGAAAGAAATAAGCCCAAACATTAAAATCAACAGTAGTTCACTTGAGGGTATTTTATGCTTCAAAGACAGATTTATTAACAGTAGAATGAGGGATTTTGTTTTTTTGCTCATTTGTTTTGGCTCAGACCCACCGGTGGGGGCCATTGGATGATTCAGTCTAGGAAAGCTCTCAGTGATGCACTATTCCTCCCTGTTAGTGTTATTTTATGTCCAACTCTTTCTCGATTTGCCAAGGCAGAGATGCTGCTAGGTGATGGAGTGGTCCAGTGTTAATGTGACATCCATTCTCTGTCGCTCTCAGGCTTAAAGACTGTGACGATGACACAGAAACTCTCCCACAGTTCGCAAGTGCACTGCAATTTACTGCCTGTGCTACAGATCACGCAGAGAGAGAAATGAGAAAACTGCTGGGAAAAAAATGGAAAAAGGAGTTAAAGATAAGAGATGAGAAGAAAAAAGGAGATAGAGGGAGGAAGATGGGATGCTTCTTTTCACAGTGTTCTCACTCCTTTCATCCTCTTCCCTTCTGCCATCACACCAGAATGAGGGTCTTATCTCTGAAAAGCACTTCAACACAACATGCCCACAGACAGAGCTTACTGTGTGAAGACATGCACACAAGGGCGAACGCACACACACACATGCAGGGGAGTGGAAGCAGATTACAGGATCAGAGGAGCGGGGAAACACAGATCAAAACTTAGCGGAACCATCACTGCCTTTACAGCAGAGAGAAACAACAGGCCAAACGAGAAGCGAACAATGCCGAGCCATCAATCACGTCGCTCCTGTCAGCTAATAAAACAGACTGTGTGATCACAGTTTCAGGTCAACAGGGTTCCGCCGACCCTGCGGGGCTCCAGCATGGGCTGACGTGGTGGATGCTGCTCTTATCTCGGCACCGCATTACAAAGGAACACAGGCTCCCCTTCACACTCCTCCCTGCTGCTGGCATTCACAAAGTTTTTCAACAACAGCCGTCCCTGCACTCCCTCACACCCACACTGTGAGAAACCGCTGATCGAGGAAAAGAAAAAACTTAAACTCCACAGTAGACGCTTTAGTAACATCCATGTGTACTGTAGCAGTGCCTCTATAACTAGGGCTGCAAATAACAATTATTTTTCGTTGCTTGTTTGGTCGGTAAAGTGAAAATAGTCAAAAAATATCCATTCAAATTTTCCCGAGCCCAAGTTGACATTTGTACATTGCTTGTTTTGTGCAAGTTCACTTTAAGTTCACAATATTCACACCTGAAAAGCTGTAACCAGGGACTTTTTTGCTTTTTTTTTGCTTACAAATTATTATGATTCTTCTATAAACAAAATTGTTAATTTTGATAGCTCAACTAATCAACTACAGGTTTCAGCCCTATATAAAACTAACCATTTAGAAATAACACTTAAAGAACCAATCTTATTGGTTATAGGAACCAATCTTATTCAAATCATGAAACTAGGGCTGCAACTAACGGCGATTATCTTGTCAATTATTTTTTGATGAACCAATTACCTTAGTCTATGACATGCCAGAAAATAGTGAAACAAACAAACAATTACAATTTTTCCATTGTTTTTTTTTTTTTGTCCAACCAAAAGAAAGATATTCAATTCATGATGCCATAAAACAAAGAAAAGCAGCAAATCGTCACATTTGAGAAGCTGTAACCAGAGAAGGTTTGGTTTGGTTGTTTTGCTTGATAAATGATGTAACAGATTAATCATCAACTTATTTATTTTGGTCAATCAATTAATCAATTCATCAACTAACCATGTCAGCACTACAAGAAAAATGCATGGACACATATTACAAAATGACAGATGCTGCCTATTGGAGGTCTTTAAGTACTAGCTTAAGAAAAATGATACGGGAGTAGGATGGAAATAGTAGTAGTAGGATCTGAAATGAGGGTTATTGCTGTTTTGGTATTTGAGGGAGTGTGTGCAGGTCACGAATCCCAAATTACAGCATCATATACCACTTCACATGTTGTGACACATTTAAAAAGTCTTGAGTAAGACTAAAAGGGTGTTCAGGTGTTGACAGCATCACTAAACATGTACATGTGGACAGAGTAAAATGATTAATGTCTACTTCCACTGTTTGGCGTTTTAATCACATACACTAATCGGCAGCACAGTATTAATCATCATATGAACATAATTTTGTTATTTCAGCAACTATATCATCACTACACCAGAATAAAAGTAATTTAGAGATGTGTGGTCATGTTTAGTCAGTGAGGTGGAGATAAAGTTTCATTATCGAGTTTCAGAAAGAGAGTCACAAGCGAGAAAGTCACACTACGTCTGTCAGAGACTTATGGCGTACGGGGTCTTTTGTTGCTTTTCAGGTGTAAATCACGTACAGGCGAGACCCCCCGTGGTCAGCGTGGTGTAATTTATCAGGACGGTCCCGGGCCCAGCAGCCGTGGCAGCGTGCCGAGCTCCCAGCTCCAGAGATTAACACTCCTCCGTCAGAGGGAGCAGAGCGCTCTGACACACTGAGATAAAACATCTGGCCCGTCTCGACTAAATATGTCTCCCGTGTGTGTGTGTTTGCAGTCTGTCTGTCTAGAGTGTACGTGTGTGTGTGTGTGTGTGTGTGTGTGTGTGTGTGTGTGTGTGTGTGTGTAGTCCAGACATGATGTGTGTATCCTCTCTGTCCTCCCCTCTTCATCGCTGATATCTGGCAGTGTGAGCTGTGCTCTGGAGCAGACCTGGAGGTCTTGGCTGACAATGACCTGAACTCTCCAGGCGTTTGGTGCTGCAGTAAAAATGGATGGATGCGTCCCACTGTCTGACTCTGAGCCCAAAAATGTCCGACGTATATCAAACTGTGGCACTCCAAGATATGGAGAGGGTGTTGGTGAGGAAAACAAGTGCTCCTTCTTCATCTCCTCCTCTCACAGGAGTAGTCGGACACCGACAGGTTAAAGTACAGCATGGCTGCTTATTAAGGATTTCAAGATGCAGTGGTCAACCAAAACCCATCAAAGGCACCTCTTGTGAGCTCTTAATCCTCTTACTCACCCTCTATCCTCAGCCATTTATCACATTTTAATTGATCCATAAAAGTCACTACTGAGAGATCACCATCTACACACGAAACATGAAGGCTAATTGTGCTTACTCAGTGGGCTGTTTCTGTTTTATCTGCAGAGTGTTAAACTACTTATGAAAGCTGTAAAAATCACAAGTGTCAATTTAGGGCAAACCAACCTTTAAAACTCATTATACACCCATCTACATAAAACTATACACCAGACCACTATAAAAAAAAAGTATTTCAGTTTAAAGCTTTATGAAAGCTTCAAAATTACACATGACATCACTCGGCGGTGAGATGATAAGACTCAACACAAGTGGAAAATGAAAGTAATTTTCGACTGTTTTAGCACTTTAGTCCTCCTCCCTGTTTCTGTGTGGTTATGAGGGTGAAAGCTCAAAGAGTGCAGAGAGTTATCATAATTCATTTGAACCTATGTCCTCTCGATCCTCTTGATTTCTTAGATCCAGTCATCTCCGTACTTTTTGTTTTCCAGTGAGGAATCAGTGACATGACAATGTGCAAAACTCATGGTGCAAAACAGTAGCTACTTTTCAAACTTCAGGGTTAAAAATGGCCGCCGTGCGACTTGCAACTGCAGAAAAATTTGCCACGTCACTGAAGAAGTGGACTAACGGCAAATTCTGAGCATAAAGCATCAAACAACTACATTACGGCAGCCATTTCCCTTCAAGTCCTAAACTGTATGTGAGATACTGAAACATTCTGCAAAAGAGATGACGCAGGCAAATATAAACTTTGCTCTTCACAACTTCAGGTTGAGTGATGTTTAGATTTTGTGACTCCGGGCGTCAAGGATGATTTCCTGCTGTTCATCAAAACACATGATTCAGCAACATCTCTGGGGACTTTTTCATCTTGGAATATGGAAGAAAAAGGATTTAGCCTATGTCATGAACCTGGTCCTCTAAAATAGCCGCCCATGCCTTGGCCAATAAGCATCCCCATTTGCTTACCCTCTGCACAGTCAACTGTACCACATTATGCCATTCCCTTTCAACATCTACACTTTTCATCAACAATTCTACCCCAACTTTCATTCAAACAACATTAGCAGAAGAAGCGAGTGGAGTCAAACTGCTGATGACAGCCACCCACGCTCCACCCGCCCGCTGCACAGCCTCTCAGATCGATCCTTCAGGCACTTCCAGAGAGGAGGGCGGCTGCTTGCTGCTGACAGAAGCTGCCTCGCTCTTGACGGAGAGCCTCCTGAAAAGCTCCAGCAAACTCAGCTGCACTTTTGGAACAAAAAAAGTGAGCTGGCGGTAGCTCGGGCTAAGGTTTCTGCACTGTCAGGTGCAGCCAGGGGAAAGGAATTCCAGCTTGGCGAAAGGAGCCGCTCTGACGAATGAATGATCCTGAGTGAGCAGTGTTTGTAATTCATCTCCCAGCATGCCCTCTCCTGTCCCTATGCGGATCAGGGAGTGTGTGAGGCCTCCGTTACAATTACACATCCACAGTGAAAGTATTAGTCCCTAACTGTCACTCATAATGACCTCTGGAGTCTCTGTATCTCTGGCAGGTATCCATGCTAGCTAAAGTTTTCAGTCTAAGTGTGGATGAAGAGAAAAGAGAGGAACAAACACTAAGGAATAAATAGCATAATACAAAGTGCACTTAAATCTCCCTGGCTATCTCAGTCAATCATCTTCCTACATGTTGAGGCAATCTTTTTGGCTTTAATCATTCTTTTGATTTACTGATACTCAAGCTCTAAAAGGGACACATTGTACTCCCTTAGCATGACCAGCTCACAACATACAGCTCTGAAGTGTCTCAGAAATTTAAGACTGACACCGAATGAGTATGTGAAGAAATTTCCCGTGATAGTCTTGATACAGTGCTGCCACTTAAGGAACAATACTTGCCATTATTCCGCAGGAAAGCACAAACCCTGCACCCCTCAATTCCCTGCCCTTTCACCCCTTTGGCGTCCCTGTGGCTACCCACCCACACCCAGGGGGTAGCGGTGCATGCACTGTGAGCGGGGTCAGACAGAGCATACAAAGACAAGGGAGCCTCAAATTTAATTTTACTTCTAAAGTTCAGTTACATTATGAAAAGATAAATTACCTCAAAGGAACATTGTGGTTATGGCTCGTAGAGAAAGTATGAATGATGCTCATCATGGTTATTGCTTCAGTCTGTTCTTTGTCCTCTTTACAGTAACATGAACAGGCCTTTCCAGTTAAGAAAACCCCTGCATTTCCCCCTCTCTCCATGTTCCTTATAATATTTTCCCTTCGTCTTGCTTAAAACAACAGTGCCATCCCATTTCTTTGCAAGTGTCAGCTTGTGACAACAAGAGAGGAGGGAAAACACATCCTTATTTCCGTTCTCGCTCGCGTTGCCTTTTCTACCTGGCAGCACTTGGAGAAACGTGTCCCACTGGAGCCGCGCCACCCTTTCACTAGTACAGCCATTCTCGTTTTACACACTCATCTCTTTCTCCATCTAGGAGAGAGGGAATAGATTATCCCCCCCCTGAGCGAGGCCAGAGGGGGGGATAATCTAGGGGCGAGAGCTGAGCTCGGACTTTCAGGACAAACTGTAATTCTCCACTTTGTGTCGGGGTCGAGAACCCATCTGGCCGCAGATTTAGTAACTCTGCTTCAATAGGGCTCTGTTTACTCGAGTAGCTAGGTTTACACAGGCAAAGTGAAGGGTTCATATAAAACGCATTAACTGAGAATAATCCTTTTGGTCTTTTGTAAATAGGATGTAATGATGGGGGATGTCCAAAGAGGGTAACCATTCTGAAAAGGCTCAGAGAGGCCAATTTGTGTGCAGGCAGAGGCTCAGTACCAGAACCTCTGAACTGTACAATGGTGGTTTCTGACATATCAGTATCAGTGTTTCCCTAATTTCAGATAGATATACACATATGAGAAAAACTACAAATATGTAACCACTGCGAGCATCCGAAGAATGTTCACAGTGAAACTAAACCTCTACTTATCCCCATCATTTTCTTTAGTTCTGTAATGTGTAAAATGAGAAGCATATGTCACGTTTTTATCCAAACTACCTTACAGTCTCAGGCATGCATTTCAGCATTAGTTGCTCCAATGAGACTAGAACCTCTAAAGCCACATTTATTGTTCACTGTTAAGGAGTTATAGAGTAGCAACAGAGCCTATGCATGTAGCCTTTGTAGCTACATTGTAGCTTTCTTCTATAGGGCTGCAACTATCAATTATTTCCATCATTAATTAACCTGCCAATTATTTTCTTGATTCATTAATTGTCTGGTCAATAAAATATCATAAAATTGTGAAAATACCTGGTACAATGCATTTTACAATTTCCGAGTTGATGTTGTCAAACAGCTTTTCTTCAATCAACAGACCAAAAACCAAAAATTATCCATTTACTGCTGATAGTAAAGGCTCAGTAATCATCTTCTTTTCAGTAACACACACCTAGCAAAGCCATTTCTACTGCAAAACTTCTGCTTGCTAGGATCATCGCTCCATATCACAGAGTAAACACAATTACAGTGGGGGATATAATCAATACATACACAATATGACCTGATAATGTACGATCCGTCTACCGTTGCCATTGTGCTATCAACAAGTGAAAGCCAATGCTGAATCATATATCAAGTCCTCTGCCAGAGGCACCTACAGCAACACTGCCGCACAAGTTTACATAAATCCACATTAACATAAGACAGTGTAACTGCTGCTGGCTGTCAGCCCTGGTGTCTCCACAAACCTGAGCAGACATGGTCTCAAGGGGCCACATGTGGCCCCCATCAGGTGGAGGACAACATGGAGGGCAGCCAACAGAAAATAAAAGGGCCATGACATCATCCTCCGTCCCTCAACCCACAGTCAATGATAGCAGCAGATAGAGCTCTAACTCTGGCACAGTAGCACTGATTTACTGCCCTGTCAGTGTATCTGTCATGAGGCACACATGCAACTGATATACAGTGTGTATGCGTGCAGAAACAGAGTGAGTGTGTGTCCATGTCCTGTATCAAGTTTATTGATTACAGCGACTCAGCAAATTCAGCTCACTGCTTTTTTTTTTCATGTTTGTGTGACCCCGAGTCATCTGTGGTGTCAAAAAGGACATACAATTCTAGTCTGAGTCACGAGTCTGTCTGGACATACAAACTTGTATGTGTCTGTGCTTGTGAGAGCAGGTGTTTTTGGTGCCTTAAACGTGTCTGCATGTGTGCGAGCGTCAGTGTTTGTTTGCTGCCAGGCCCTGGCTGTGAGCTCAGCATGAATGAGTGAGAGAGCCATAAACACTTGAGGAAGCAGGAACACCTCTCTGGACTGTATTTATGGTCCTGATTGAGGCGGGGGAGGGGGGGTCGTCATGCACAGCTCGGCTCTGGCTGTGGCGAGGGTCCAACCAAAACAGCGGGGCTGTTAAAGCCCCTCTGGATGAGTCCCAGGGGGCAGTGGAGCGGGCGGAATGCAGGCCTGGGTTTAGAGATTCAGGGGTACGTCCTGTTGTTAATGAGCTCACCCCGCTGGGCCTCTCTGGCTTTCAGCCTGCCCCACCAGCCACACCAGCACTGCCACGACCTCTTCGTCCAGCCACAAAGACTGGACCAGGACCGCTGAAGCATACCACACTTCCTGAACAGCGTGCATATCACTCTGTGATCTGAGATATTAAGAGAAGCCCCTGAGACGTGACCCCAGACGATGCAGAACAGCAAAGGAGATATGAGCACTTTCCTAAATGATGCATGTCTTACATGTTCTATTAGTGGGGGGGGGGACCAGCTTGATAAGTGACCTTACTCTGACTATGTCAACAATTTATCATAGAAAACTGACCCTGGATCTGCAATAAATTACAATATCTAATCACATTTCTGCTCAGATCTTGTGAGATAGCCATTGTCGCCACTCACAACTTTCTATAAACTCTTTGTGACTGTATTTCACATTATAACTTCCATACAGGTTTACCTGAGGCCTGTTCATAGAGTGTCTTGTAGCCAGCATAATAAACTCTGGCCTGGAGCCCAGTGTGGTCTACTTAGGGTTAACTGATGGATGTACAGTAGTATGAGCCACAGCACAGACAGTTGGTATAAATTTATATACAGTATGTTGCCAACTCAGTTCTGGGTGCCCCACAGTCCGGATTTGAACGTACAATAGTTTACCCTGAATTATGAACTCCAGAGTATTTGTAGAATTATTTGGTTTTTGGTACCTGGCAACACTGTCCTGCCTAAACACCGAGCTGAAAACACACAAACACAACACTTGCACTTCTGTAGTAGTAGATTTCTCACAGCTCTCTGTCTGTGAATGTAAGACCAACACAGCTTACTGGAAACTCGCACTTTGCCAGCCGTGTATAGCTTCAGCTTTATATATCAGACATCTGATCTCTAGAGGCAAGTTCTATTATCCTCTACTCTTTCCTCTTCTAGCTAATCAAGTGAGGTCATTTCTCTTTGGTCAAGACGAGTGGCTCCTCGAGGGGGATGCCTGCTCCTCTGTCAGGTTTGAGCTCAGAGAGCCAACCAGGAATGTCTCTAATTAGGCAAAACTGCTGGTGCAGTTCATCCAAACCTCCTCTCCGCTCTCGTCTTCAGTCCAGAACTAATCACAGCCATCAGCACCACTCCTCTCATCCCCGCTGAGCACCGTATCAGCCACATGAGCAAATGGAAATACATGCAAAGACCAGCTCGAAATAGAGCTCAAGAGTCAGACGGGGCCAAACTTTTAAATTCTACACGTTATCCAAGAGTGCAGCATTTAGTGGCTGGGAAACTGAGACCGAACCAAGGGGAGGGGGTGTTTGGGAGGTCTGTGATACGAGAGGCCGTAAATGATGTCACCACAACACACCACAGCAAGATCTCTGTGATGTGGTGGTCTGTTTGTGGTTTAGTATACATGGGAGTGGAGGAGGTTTGAAGGTCGGCTTCATAAAATCCCCACCCACTGAGCCACAACACTTGAGCCTCTCTTATGTGGTGTTGTATATGTTTATGAACTCATAACGGTGACAAATGAGCAGCTAGATCATCAGGACTACTGGGAGTGTACAAAAACCACCGACTGATGCAGTGCAAGAGAAGAATATGTGATCTCAAAGCAACTGTTTTCATTGTATTTTTACGTTTTGTGGATATAACCGGCGGGTGGGGATGAAACAGCGGTAAGAAGAAGACATAACTGGATTTTACAGGGATTCATATGACTGATGGGGGAAAAAGGGGCGCAAGAGAATGAAAGAGTGAATTTGTGTAGAGGTACAGTTCTAACATTAGCCAATTAAGAGAAAATCAATCAGTAATAATAATAATAATAATATAATTGATTAATTGTTTATGTTTGCTTCTCAAATGTGAAGATTTTCTATTTTTCTTTGTTTTATATGAAACTTAATTAAATATCTTTGTATTTTGGATGTTTGGTCACACAAAACAAACTATTTGAATACATCACTTTAAGCAATTTTCTCTATTTTCTGACATTTCATGGACCAAACAATTAATGGCATAATCTTCCTCCAAGTCTTGTATTATATATTATGTTTCTTTATATTATGAAGAGAGCTTGGTTCATGTAGGCCGTGCCACCATTGTATGTAGGCTATGTTTTGTCTCGACTGGTGTTACGGTTTTATGTTTTTTGTATGTTGTTTGTTGTATGTTGGAGGACCACAATGGAAATAAGCCTGTATGGAAGTAATGTCATGGAAATGAGGCTTTATTGTGTTTTAATCCTCGAGAATTGATTATCCTGTCTTTTTAATCATCAAATAAATTCAATCAATCAGTTATTCAAGAAAAATAGTCATCAGGTTAAAAATAATGAAAATAAGCTGTAGTTGCAACCCTATGTAAAAGAAAAAGTAGGTAAAGAAAAATGCACTGTACAGTTTTATGAAGCCAAATAAAGAGGGAGAAGGAAGATTAGAAAAAAGTGGATAGGTACTGAAATTCTGACAAATTGGTCGATGGTGATTTGCAATGAGTCCGGGGTTGTGAAAGAGATTACCAGCCTTCCCAGTGGGCTGCAGGCAGCAATTGGGTCCATTGAACTCATCACAGCTGTATGGAACCAACAGGACCCCAAGCGTACCCGCTCCATCAATGCTGCCATTGTCTCAGCACTGACGTCAAAACGCGAAATATGCTTCATTACCTTCTCAGAGCCTACCTAAAGACAGTGGCGCTGTGTTATACAGCACGCCACTCTATACCTGCAAGCTGAGAGATGGTGGTATGTTGAAGGGCAGGGAGCAGACGGGGTTAATGCAGCTTTAATGACATCAGTCGCTGAGTGGATCAGAGATGAGAGAAAGGGGGTAGAGCCGACACCTAGACTAGTGAAGAAGATTTAAAAAAGAGCAGGATTTTAAAGGTTTTGCCTTTTCTTTATCTTTCTACATGATAAAAGCCTTGTTTCCAGTTCCCTTGGCCTTATCTTGGCCAGCAAGAGAGTGTCTTTCTTCTCTCTGCTCCCGATTGCGTGATCTGTCAGGCTGTAAAGAGCCTGTCTGTTTGTGGGTCACTCAGTCAGCACACCAGTCCACTTAAACTACTGGGTGAGGGGAAATGCCTCTGCTTTATTGGGGACAGAAGAATACTCCAGCTGCCATGGTGTGTGTGTGTGTGTGTGTGTGTGTGTGTGTGTATTTGTGTGTGCGTCTATTTTCATCCCTAAAAGTTTTTTTGCACTGCTGACTCGGCCCACTTTATTTCTCTCTGACTTCAGGAAAAACAGTTTTTAATGCACTCTCGGGGGAAGGCTTGGGAAATAATAAATAAATCAGTAAGCAGAAGAGGCATTTCCAGTCCAGGAGCCAGATACATAAAACTTAACTCAGAATCAAGGCTAAGTATGTATGAAACTTTAAAAAAAAGATTCATCTGCTGTGCATCTGTATTTCTTGAACATCACTGCCATTTATTTTAGATATAAGAACAGACTGCAAGTAAACAAATGGAGCGTAAAGCATTAATCCAAATGTGTCTTCAGGTATAGACAGAATATCAAATAAATAAAATAGATATTATAATAAATAAAATTGATATATTTCCTGTAAGTCTAAATGAACCTGGCTGTACTAGAAAAATATATTCTAGCATTACTGTGCCTCTCTTTTGCCTTTGGCCTCACAATACTACAGTCAAACAGAAACCATAGAGGCACAGGGAGTCATAATTCTAAATCTAATGACTCTATCATTATTATTCCACAGCCTGCAGGGTTTGTGCTGCACACTGTGTGCTCTGTATGTGGTTTGCATGGAACATTTCAAAATAATGTCATAATAATATTATCATAATTATTAGTATATGTTCCAATTTAAATACCTGAACCCCCTCTAAGAAGTACAATTTTGGGATTTTTCATAAAGCTGATGCACATACCAGCACACACTTACATAAGAAGAAGACACTATGGAAAGAAAGGCAGACAGGAGAAGAGAGAAAAAACTTCCCTCCACAGCTTGGTTTAGTTAATCTTAGGCTGGCCGGTCGGTATTTTCAGTGGTGTTGTTTGTTAATTAATGACTATAATGACAATTCCCCTGAGCGGAGCAGCATTGGCTGACCAGGCTGGACGCTCCCATGTCTAATCTCATCTGGGGCCCTCAGCCCAGTTCGCCTTCACTTCAGCTGCTTCCAATTTGGGATCAGCACTTGTGCTGCGCTGGCCATTTACATAACCATGAATATCAGCTGCTGTGGCCTTTTCTGTATGCTGGCTGCAGCCTGTCTCCCTGTATGTATGTGATTTATGTGTCCTTGTAGATCTCTTCTCATGATTGCATACATACTCTGGATGTGGGGTTGCATTCACACCCTGACATCAAAACAGTTTTTGTGAATGAACTGGAGCAAGAGAGAATAACATATTTTAACACCTGTTAATGTAAACAAAAGGGAATCCAGGAATGTGACTGAAAGGAAAGAGGAGGGCTGAATGAAAAGGTGACTCTCTGTTTTGTCAGCGTAATGACTTATATGATAGTGCTGCTCTGTGTGGTCTAAGAGGAGTGGGAGTGGAGGTCACCTGCTCTTGTTCAGCTCCCTCCCCTCTGACCTTAGGTTGGGGTCGCTCCACTCACAGCTACTAAAGCCTGCTGCCATTAAAGCAGCTAATCACGCTGAACAGCTGCATCCCTCACTGTACAAATCCTCAACACCTCGCTCTCCCACCCACACACTCACTCTGGCAGTCAGACAGACCCATACACCGGCGTCCACGCACTCCCACTCTTCCTTTGCTAATGGCAAGCTACAGCTGACTGATGTTTAAAGCGCAGGGTTTAGCGTGTTGGCCTGTGATAAGCCGCGTTGAGCTGTGAAAACACAGATTACATTTCTGCGGCTTATTACAGACAGCACGCCTCTGCCTCCCAGCCATACCGTAATTGCGACCCAAAAACAGCGCAGCCTCCGCTTGGCTGCGAGATATGGCTTGATGGGGACCCCCACGGCAGAGCTTTGACAGGCGTGCTAATTCAAGTCTACGTTCCCCCATATGTTCTGCTGCACGCCGGCCCCCTCCTGTGATAAGCCGTAGCCATGTTTCTTTTAAGTGCTGCCCTCCATAAATCAAATCAGGTCCAAGATCTCAACTGCTGTCTCTTAATGTCATCTTTTAAGACTCCATCAAAATTAGGTCCAAAATACCTATGAATTTTACAGGTTACCATGACCGCTGAGTGTGCAGACACCCTTCATTGCTGTACTGTATGTTGACGCTGATGCAAACTGTATGGGATAGGGGCTTTGAGAGCCAGTTCTAATGTAATAATGTTGCTTTTAGGTTACATTTGATATTCCTCGTATCACAAATTGTCTCTAAATTAGGTATAATTATGATATTTGTGTTTGATGTAGCAGAAGTTGGGATATCCCCATCTGAAAACAAGCATTTACTTACTTGGAATGCCAAAGCCAACCAGGCATACATTAAATCCCTGTTTCTGGCAGGCTATGAAAGTGCCTCCATCTGCAAATACTTAGCCTTTTTTTCCTCAGGCTCAATCAGAGATAAAGACCATTGTGTTCCAGGTCCAGAACGTAAGACAATATCTCCCAAACCTCGTAGAAAACAATTAGGACCCAGTAATTACAGCACTGCCCTGGAATTTCAGCCAAGTCCTGAGGTCGGAGTGAGGAAATAAGAAAAAGAGAGTGAATGTGAAAGGTGTTTGTCTGATGCAGTGTTATCTTACTGCGCTTGGACTCTGATGGAGTAAGTTTGTTTATCAGCCTGGGTGTGATGTAATGCTTTGCTTTGGGAGCCCTCAGTTTGAACGTGATAGGCCAAATATGCTCACAAGCCTGTGTATGACTGGATGATAGCATGGCATGAACTCTTCCCATAATGTTCTCTCATTTATCTCTGCGCTCTGCTGCTTTGTTTTTGGAAACGCACAATCCGAAACTTAAACAGAGACACGTTATCTTTACTTCAGACTGGACCTGTTGATTTACGTATGTTGACCAGTCGGCTGGCAGGCAGAGGGGTGAGAACGGAGGGACACAAGAGAAAACAACTCTCTCATCTCCATTTGAAATATAACCATATCAATGGGCGTGCTCTCAGCTTATAATGCACTCCCTTTCCTCTCTTGCACCTTAAAGCAGCCCCAGCCCCAGAGTCCTGCTGGTATGGACATTGTTGAGATCTGCTGTAATGCAGACCAGCCTTGGGAGTCAGACGTGGCCGGGGGCTTTTGGGGTGGCCTGGTGAGAGAACGGTGGAAGTTAAAAGCAGGGCAGCGTGAGTAAATGAGCGGATCATACACATTTTCCACAGTCTGTGAAAAGCAGACAAGCAGAGGAAAAGGGATGATGGGAGCAAAGGTACATAACCAACACTGGAAGTCAAAAAGACGTCTTTAAAGAGATATGTATCCAGTGTTAGCTATTTATGAGATTTATGAGATCAAAAGCAATATGTTTTTAATGTCTGATCTAGACAGTAGATTTCGAGAAGTGCAGTAGGATGATAGTTGTTTGTTCTTTTATATAACAGCGGCGCTTCATTTACTGAGCCTTTTTAATTCAGCCAAACTCAAGGTCAAACAAGTGCTCACAGCCGTCTGGAAATCCACAAAGAAATGTGTGGAGATTTTGCAGATGGAGCCACACACAGGTATTAAGAGCCTGGATTTGAAGCTTGCACACATTGAACTACGAGTGCAGCTTTAACTTCACTTGGCAACACTATGGCAACAGATTTAAGCACAATCCGGTCTCCAGCTTTGCCCGTGTGGCAAGCTTTTATTTCTCCTTAAAGCGGCGAATGAGGCACACAGCAGTGGGGTATCAGGTTCTGCGCTGGCAAGAGGTTCTGCTCACGTGGCAGGAGCAGAACAAAGCGCCAGTGGCCCTGGATAGCATCCATGGTGCCGGAGAGTAAAGGCCCTGTGAATGGGACCTGTCACTTCCACTCAGCGCCGCCTGTGATCTGAGCCACCCGGAACGACGCTCAGATAAGTGGCTAATCCCAGCATCCCTGCTGGCTCGACAGCCCCCTACTGCCATGACAACCGGAGGGGAATCTCCTCCAGCAACAACTTAATTGGATAATTTCCTCCCTGTTTGACTGTGTGTTCCTCTGCTTTTGTTAAGTAAAGTCTGGGTTGTCTGAATGTGAGTGTGTTTTTTGACTTTGAGAGTGGGGAAGGTCTAAAACAAGCATAACATTCAGGCAGTTTTGATGTGTGCCATGTGTAAGCAAGCAGGTAAAGTGGTGAAATGTCTCCAGTTGAAGCCACGCTGCAGCAGACTACAGGCCACTGGGAGGGCTGAGAGTTGCTCTTAGCTCACCTGGGAGTGGGAGCATGAAAGGGAAAAACAGCCTCTGCTTTCAGCACCACAAAAAAGTGACCACTTTAACCACTGCAAACATTTATTGTCCTTTGTGTCACAAAGCCTGAGGATTTATGTTACACCCAGTCAAGCCCTGGGTCCCGGCATAAACAGACGCTCCACCCTTCTCCCCAGACTGCAGAGACACGGGGGCCAGTGCCAGGGGAAGTCATTATACACTGGGAGTGTGTGTGTGTGTGTGGTGGGCAGCTACTGTAGTTGAGAAATGAAAACAGCAGTGTGCGAGCATGGCACTTTAAGAGGATGAAGACTTGATTCCAGCTGGACCATAAAACTCAAAACCACACAAAGGAATCAACCCTTACATAGCACAATGACTCCTAGAATGAACACATTAAAACTGATTAATAAAGTGGAGGTATCTGACTCACCCTGAAGAGGCTGAGGGATCTTATTTCTTAACTTCATTTAGAAGACAGAAGCAGCCTTATGTAAGCCTAATGGAAATCACTCCTGTTTTAAAGTATTACTCGTACACGTGTGTTGGAAGGCACATACGCAGGCTACAAGGCAGCAACGCAAAACAGAGGGATGCAGATGGGGATAAACGAGTAAGAGATAAAGGTAAAAAGCGGAAACAGAGAAGCAGGTAAAGGAAAGGGGACAGAGTGGAAGAGGCAGCTGAGAAAGAAAGAGAAAACTGTCAGAAGTCACACTTGTCAAGTGAACTTGTTTCTCTAAACCATTTCTCTGTGCTAGATTGTGGTGTCGGCCCCCCTCCGAGGTCAGCTGCTGTATAACTAATGTGTGCATGTGTCTGTGAGTCCTTCTGTCTTGACTTACCTTCTTCACAGGCAGCGCCGCTGAATCCTGGACAGCACTTCCACTCCAGAGAGGTCACAGTGCGGTACACCACTTTATAGGAAGGTCTGACCACGGTCCTGTAGCTGGAAAACACACACAAAATCGAAAGCCATCACATACACACAGATAGTCTGTAACTGTGTTAACCCACTTTTCTCTTTGGCATGTGATCTGGGAGCTTTGTGAAGCAAAATTAAAGTGCAGGATATTACTTTGTGTTGAGTTATTTTTGATGCCTTTATTTATTTTTAACTGCTGTAATCTGATTTCTAGGTGCATCTGCTGAACCCGCCTCATTTCCATTTTTTTATCTACCACCAGGAACAGGTGTGAATTTGTATGATATTTATAACGTGTTCCTTACTCAGAACACAACATGTGGTGCAGCTACATTGCATTTTGATCTACTGTGAATTATTTTAGGAGGAGAAATTGGTATATCTTACAATAGATCGCCTCATGAATTACTGATGATGCCGCATTCACTCACTGTCGGCCGAATGGGAAGAACGAGAAAACCTGCCGTTATTGCAACACGGTAGTGTTCAAGCATGGCGTTAAAATAGCCTAAGTTAGCTACTTTTGCAGTGTTATGTATTTGGAGCGGTTCATTAACAAGAGAAACCAGATACAAACAAACTGTATCGCTCCTTTATAAATTATCTGAATCGATTGTATAAGTGTTAATTTTGGATTTCATTTAGACGGAACAGCCAACGATTTGCAGCCATTTTGCCAGTGGTTTGTTGACAGATCTGTACTTTTGTCACAATATTTCAAACTTGAAATTACCAATCTAAAAAACCCCTCTGTGAAGAAGAAGAAGAATGATTATAAAACATTGATTTTGATAAAGAGAAGACTTTTTCTGCTATTAAACTCCACTATAATTAAAGTAATAAAAATACCAAGTAACAGAAACGTAACTTCAACAGCAAATGTTTTAAGTATTTTAAGGTGAGTTCTTCTCTTTAAGGGGTTCACGTCTCAGTGGTACAGCAGTAGCAGTGGTGGTAAGGTTGCTTCGCCTTCTCACCTGCCTCCTGTACACCCCTGCGGCCAGCGGCATGTCTGGTAAACCCGCTGGAGGATTGTCCCATTCTGCACCTGGCAAGTCACCGTCTTAGTGACCGTATGAGGACACCAGTTCCTGAAGGGAGAAACAGAGTGAAAGTCAGAAATGCAGAGTGCAGAATAAAAGTTATGTTTAGATACAGAAGAACATTTCCTCTCATTTTCAAAGTAAATAATTCAAGGAAGAACAGTGTATGTCTTCAAAACACCTTCCAATAAGTGCAGTCACACTAAAGCACGCTCACAAAAGGTAATTAACCATGCAGTCACATTCAATGCGCTGTTGCCTTCCCGCGGGTTTAGATTCTTCCCTCCCTTCCCCCAGCCTTTTGTTTTGAAACTTCTTTATGGTGTTTACACGGTTTTAATCAGCCACGAGATTTGCAGGAGTGCATTGTGGGCTGTATTTACACTGCGGTCTTTCCTCTATCAATACATGTCCGTTTGCATTCAGCTCTCGGAGGAAATAAAGTCTCTCAGGAGGGAATAAAGGACGAGGTCCCATACTGAGATTAGAATTTTTCAACACGGGTTAATGCTGGGTCACGACTCCACTCCCTTTCCAGAGAGGCTGCGTAAGACATTATCAGGATTCACTGATGCTGATAAGAAACTGACCTTAGCTTATGTAAAGGTCAGAGGTTAAGATCTGATAGTGAGGATATGAGGATATGAACAGAGTCAAGTAGAGAGTCAAGTGTACTCGCTTACATTCACCTCCAAGTTATTTCTTAGGCGTCCAGAAGCAGAATTAAATATTTTCACGCAGTAAAAGGGTCCCGTTATAGCACTCGACGCCACCATTAGACTAAAAGCACCAAATTATGTAATGGGGGATTCATTTGAGGTAATTGGTTTGGTTGGATCCTCAGAGCTCAATTACCCTCCTAACAGGAGTAGATATCTGTTCCTGATAGCACAGGGCCAATGAGAAAAGTTTACGAGAAAACTTTAGCTTGAGAGGCCGGTTTCATCTCATCCCTCTACCTACCAGATCAACTGCAGGGTGCTTACAGTGGAAAACACACTGAGGCTGTTTGAGCTACCATATGTTACTATTATTTTATTAACAATGAAGTGTACAAATAACCTGATTACCTTCATATGGCTACAGCTGGAGGAGAAACAAGGAAAACAATTACTATAGCCTGTGTTTACACAATCAATAGATGTATAGAAAGGGGGCTCTATGCAGAAACCACAAAGAAGGCTGTGTGGCTCGTAGCACAAAACTACACTTTGTGTGTTCTGCGTCCAATGTGTTTGCAGGAGTGGGAGGGGGTTCCCACCAAAGTCTGTTTGTCAATATGTGAGACCATATGCTTGTGTGTGCGAGAGACAGTTTACGCTAAAGGAAACTGCCAAAGGCGGAGGATGCGAAGCAGCCCTGAACCAGCTCCCATTAACAATCCCCACATGTTGTGGTGGCCGCACACACAGACCTGAGCCAGCGAGCAGGGACACCTCTGCTGCAGCACTTCAGAGATATTTCCTTTTGATATGACTATGGCTCTGCTATATTTTTATCTGGATTATTGATTACGCTTGATTTTTTCCATTCATGTCATAATCATTTAGCCTATAGAATAATGGCATTTTGTATTCTTTGCAGCGTTTTAAATAAAAAAGTCACTTTGCCAGATTAAGTCACAAATGAAAAACGCTTGAGTCTATTAAAAAGTAAAAGGAACTGTGCAAAAGTAAGTAAGTTTGAATTAATGCTAAACTTCTCAAGTAAAGCGAGTAGGGAATTCATCTGCCACACAGGCCCACCCTTCGTGTATCGTAGCATATCCATCAGCCGCGAGGCTACAAAAATGAACATGGATCTATATGATTACCCCATGATTGCTTTCCCGTGTCCAGAAAAAATTGCTCTAATCATCGGTGGAAAATTGAAGGAGCTGTGGTCAGGTAGAGCTGGGAGTAAGGGGAGGGGGTACTAACCCTAACTCCTCCCCACCATTTATCCTCCAGACCCAACAGATAAACATCTGAGTTTCCCAGGCTGAGAGGAGGTTTCACCTGGGAACAGCTAAGATTGTCACCAGGGGGTACGAGGAGGGAAGTGGGGGTGGGTTTTATGGTCTCCCCCTCTCTCTTTGCATTGCACTTATGCAATTACCAAAGAGGAAATGCCAACCACTGCTGCTTCAATGAATGAAAAGCCGTTGGCATAACAGAGTTTAAAATCTCCCAAATGGCTTGATACCAATACCTGCATTACCTAGATAACTTGCTAAAACTGATTCACACAATACATAATAAGAACAGGGCAGCAAGAACAATGCTTTTCTAGGATTGAGATATGAGGATATACTCCTTTGATGCCTAAAGATAATTGTATTAACTGGGTACAGGTAACATCAATATCTCCTCTGGGATGCAGAAGACTAAAGATTAAGTCTTACTTACATACCCTACAGCAAATAACTTTCCTCATTTTGTTTCTGAGAACTACTATACAATGGTCCATTGAATTTTGTCTGGCTTTATCCATAAAGGGACACAGGTGCTTGGTGCACTCAGTCTTTCACTCTGAACTGTTTCATAGTCAACACCTTCCTCTTACTGGAGGCGCCCATGTGTTATGAAGTGTGAAACCCACCAGCACCATGCTGTTTCACTGGCAAAAGCACCATGCAGGCCCTCAGTGAGTATCAGATCTCTAAGCACACATGGCACACTCTGAACACTGGGCCCAAGCTAAATAAATCATCCACCATCTCTCACAGTCACACACACAGTCACAGCCAACAGTTAAGAAAGAAGTCCACGATTTGTAAGGGACAGAAAAATCACAGCTTTGGCCCATCTGTTCCTCAACGCTACAGACACCAAGACAGTAAAACATTAGAGGGAAACAAAAACCCTAAATGAATGCAAAAGCGGACAGAGAGCTCATGAACTTGTCAACAAAGCTTATATGCTGTAATGTAGTTACTGTGTGTGCCCTCATCTCGCCTTGTACGCTATGCAGTCTGCATCTTTCATGATCACACTACTGAATTAGTGCACTCTCTGCAGCAGACTGAGTGGGGAGGATGAAGCTGAGAATTAAGCCGTGTGAACTGACAAGAGGGTTGATAAGGGCAAAACGCTGGTGAGACTCTGGTGAGAAACGTCTCAGTAACTCCACCCATCCACCCATCCATTCACGTACTGTGGGAGGAGGCGGGCCGAACACTCAAAGATATGTTTGAAATGCAGCATGGATAGAAATCTGAAGGAATTTCTCAACATTTCTGTCTGTGGGAAAAATACTCGGGGAGAACAAAGGACAAAAGACAGATGTGGCAAACAGCCAGACAGAGGAGAGGAGAGGACACAAAGGTCATTTTATCATAAGGGTCGCGCAAGGGAGCTTCTGATGGGAACTGGGAAGTGGAGGGAAAGACAATTATGAAGCCCTGTTGGTCCCCTGGGATATAGAAGAGGCATAAGATAAATGTGTTGCAACGACACACGACAAAGAGAGAAATAGAGAGTAAAGTCACAGTAACATTAATGAAGCAAGAGGGATACGACATTCCTGGAGTCAGAATCTGCAGCTTCTGGGAAAAACAGAAAGAACCGGAGTAAGAGAATAGTGTAAAACAAACTGTAACAGAAAATAAAAAATAAAACTGACTATGAGAGTTAGGTTATGTTTGCATTTGAAGAATTATCAAACAATGAGTTAATAGACAATATTAGGGCTGGAGGGCTATCATATTGCAGGTTCAAAGCTGCTGTGTGTTTTCCATGTGCAGAGGACAATGAAGATCATCAAAGCACCACAGTGAGGCCTTGGAGGTCAGGGCTAAGTGGCTCTTCACAGCAGCCTCGGAGGAGCAAAGAAAACTCTCATTTGTCTTTGTCTGTTTTGAGCTTTCAGGCCTGGACACCTGCAAGCTTTGAGTGTGCCTCTGTGTGTAACGGGTGCGTGCATCTTTAAGTGTTTGAGGCTGGAGGTAAAAAGGGAATTCTGCTCAACTGAAGAATGCACTTATATCACAGCTATGGCTCCATACAGCCTGATTACAAGACTTTCTTGATTTTACCATCACGTAGAGCTGAGCTGCTCTGCTGATCATGTTGATCATATGTAACTGGGGCACTGATATAGGGCTTAATATTTTCTTGATTCATTGTTTAATCATTAAGTTTATAAAATGTCAGAAAATGTTGAAAAATGGCAAAACATCCCAGTTTCCCAAAGCCCAAGGTGACGTCTTGTTTTGTCCAACTAACAGTCCAAAACCCAAAGAACCAGATTATTTTATCTAACAGCTGCAACAAATGATTATTTTCATTATCAATTCATCTATTTATTACTTCTTAGACTTATTATTTGGTCTGTAAAACATTAAAAAATTGTGAAAAAGAATCCAAGGTGCTGTCTTAAGATGTCTCATTTTATCCAGCCTCTTGTCCAAATGTGAGTAATTTTTGCTTTGAAAGTAACATGAACAATTAATTGATTATCACAATAGTGACAGATTCATTTTTGGTTGATAACTGACAAATCGTTGCAGCTCTACACTGGTATATGCTCTCATTCCCTGACAATAATCCTGATTAATGTATCAGCCATCAGTGATTATTAAGGAGCTGTGCGATTGGTGACTGCTTTCTAATATCCATGAAAAATGTTCTTTGAACACACATTATTTGAAGTTCTTTGAATGGTGAAATCTAAAGCCATTCTGCTTTAAGCCACACAGGGCTCAGCCTACTGGGATCTCTGTCATCTTCATTCCCATGCTTAAAGAAAAACGTGGAAATGGTTTAAGATGGGTGAGGAATGAGGGGGGCCACAGGGTTCAGACAGCCTGTCAGACCATGACAAGTCCTCGGAGGGAGGATAAAGAAGTGGGCGAGACAAGAAATAAAGAAGCAGCTACCTCCATAACCCTTCAGTGTACTGAGCTCATATAGTCGTTAAGAACGACAAGGGTGAGCGAACACTTTATCAGCTCTTCTACAGAGCAACCGCACCAGTCAAGAAATTACTCGAGTTGTTAATCCCCTTTGATTTGGGTAATCACTGTGTGAAGACAGGACTGGCAAGGGAAGACATCCTTAGTGAAGGCTTTCCTGTGACAGAATCCTTTCCCAGTCTAAAATTAATATTTACTTCCTTTTAAGTTCCTGAGCCCCAACAACAAGTTTCTGTCACTGAATGTCAAGTTGCTAATGCCCATGAGAGATCCCTCTGCTCTGTGAAATCCCAATGCCACTGTTTGGCTTTGTTGACACACCATAAACTGCTGCTTTCACAGATCAGGCCAGACAGCAGGTGGACTGACTGAGACCTTCAGCTCCTCTCGTGTCACCTCAAACCCGCCGACCTCTCGACGGTGGCTGACTCACACTAACAGCAGCTTCCTCTCTGTCTACCCTGTCATTCCTCCACTGCCACTTACAAACAGCAGCCACAAACCGACTGTAAACTCACCTCCCCTTCCCACAACAAGCCCAGATGCTGCATGTGTTTAGTAAACATGTCCACAAACCTCTGGCCATGAGCGACAGGGGAGCTGAGCAGAGAGGTGAGCCAGTGGAGCGAGGCTGAGAGCCACCTGGACACACCCAGAGGAAAAGGCCTCATCAGAGAGACAGGGTTTCAGCCTCCGGCCACGTTCAGCCCACACACACACACACACTCACAACCTGACAGCATAAATATTTGTAAGATGGGAAACGTCCTCTCATCATTAAGCACTGGCTAGTCTCTGAGCTAAACATTGTTTCTGTCCAGGAGGGAAGCAGAGCTGGTTAGCGCTCTTGCCTGTGTGTTTAGTCTAGTGACTCTCTTTCAGAAACGCCCTTGTCAACAACTGAATCACTGTATGAGACCATCTCATCAATCTTGCTATCAATCTTGCGCACTTTATTACAGACATAAAAATCATCTCTCCCTCGTTCACTGTCTATAACACGTATTCAAGCTGCATCCTGTCTTTACCACTGGGATCCACGGTACAGGAGAAGGTTTTATGTGGACAGATCTGAGGACTAAAGGTGCTGCTTTGAAGAGCACCCTGACAGCTGAGAGGGAGCAGATGTTGTCCTGCTGCAGGGACAAAGAGCACACAACACACCTCAGAGATGGTGGAGGTGCTCTCAGGAGAGAGAAAGAGGTGGGTGAGCTGGGACTACAATGAGGATGGGAGTCAGCAGAGCAATGTGTGCTGCCAGGACAGGAAAAAGGAAACCAACTGTCAGGAAGACAATAGGACCTGATGGATGGAGATGGGAATAGCTCTGCGGAGTCATGCATTGACAAGAAGATCCTAAAAGTGAGGCTATAAGGTTCAAAAATAGACTGTAGAGGCAAAAAAGGTTATTATGTGGATATAACAAGACATACTTGAGGATTAATATACAGCAGCCTACATTAAGTGTGGGTATTATAATATAAAGTGAGTATAAAGTGGATGCTTTCCTTACCTTTTCTGATAGACTGAGGTGTGAGAGGCTGCTGTCTGGTCTCTGCTCAGCTGCGTCCCGGCTGAGTAGGTTTTGTAAAGTCCCGTCTTCCAGGTCCCGTCAACAAACGTGGTCAGCCAGAGGATCAGCACAGTCCAAAGCAAACTTTCTCTGCAAAGCGCGGACACGCTCTCCCGTTGGCGCGGTCCCATTTCCGTGGCATCAAAAGTACGGCCAGAAAAGTTTTAAATGAGCCCAACTTCCCCCGGTTAGAAAACAGACCGGGTAGTGAATCCACCTCAGCGAGGGGGGGGGGGTATGTGTCAAACAGCACCGGGTCGGCTGGAGAAGACGCGCATCCTATTCATTAAAGTAGCAAACACGCACTTCTGTAGACTACAAAAACGATGTCTGACACTCGTTTATGTGTAAAATAGCCTGTCTCAAAATCCTAAGTGAACTAAAGACAAATGCCGACCCATAAACTCCCGCTTCTCGTTTGTCTCTACCTATGACAGAGAGCCGACATTTAAATAAACCTTGAATACCGTGCGTGCGTGTGTGTGTGCCGTTAAGTGTGTGTTGTCCTCCTTTCTCTATCTGCTCTACCTACCTCCGCCTGTGTGTGCGCATATCGAGCCGAGCCTTTACTGCAGCGGGCATGAAACCACTTTTATAGTCTCCTCGGGTCTTTTAAAAGCACAGCCTGCTGGGTCTTTTTTACCCTGCCCCGTTTCAACCTCTCACACAGAGGACAATGCGCGCTCAAGGCGACGGCACATTACGCATTGTTTTTGTTCTAAATGAATTATGGGCTGCTGCTTCTCCGAAGTTCCTCTTAAGTCACTGGAGCTGTGCCAGGGATGAGTAATTGTTTTTTGGTGAACACAACTGGATATCAAACAAATGATGACTAAGTTCTGGGTCTATTAGATTTGAAAAGTTATATTTAAAAGCCCATAAAGTAAGGTTCATCACTGTATTGTTACCATCATATATGCTTCAACATTCACAGTATCTATCTATCTATCTATCTATCTATCTATCTAAGATGTTTTTGTCCTGTGGTTGCCTTTAGCAGCTGCGGTCTGTAGACTTTTCTGTCAAAGCCATCAGTGCCCAGGCGGACAGACAGTGGCAGGAGAATAGTTGAGGTTACTGTAACCTCCCTCGGCCCATGCATGTGGGACATGTAGGTTTACAGTGTAAGCAGCCAGTAACCACAGGGCTGCGGTCCTGCTCCAAACTAAACACCTGGCACTGCAACCAAAAACTAGAGCCCAAGATGTATATCTGTGGTTGGGGGTGACTACACCTCTCAGGCCCCATGGGCTGAGCTGCAAGTCTCTCCAGCTGCTAAGGATGCTGCAGACTGCAAAGAGCACTTGTGCAACTGGCTAGTGCGGTGTAGTTTTGGTGAAGTTCTCAGCTAATGAGAGATGGTGTTAACACTTTGACACTCACAGAAGGGCATTCAGACTGGCACTAATCACCCCCTATACTACAGGGAGAACGGGCAAACAGTGCATGCACTTGAATGGGACTGAGTAAGCCCACCTGCTCTCAATCACAACAAACGGAAACTGTTTGGGATTGGGGAGGGCTGGAAAATTATGTGTCAGAGTTTTTTTGTTTCAGGGCAGCCTTGGCATTTTACGAGGCCACTTGGCGCTGGCAGTGGTGCCAAGAAGGAACTGGAGCAGTTTAGGGTTAATGTAAATCCCTCCAGTCACAAGTAGCTGAAAATAAATTTGACCTCCGTGGAGGGAGACAGGGGTCGGTTCCATTGAGAGGATTTTTTTTTCTTATTTCTTCACTCTCCTGCTTCCATAATTTCCTTCCCCTTTACTATGCATACAGAAAGAGCTGCATCACCTATTGTCTGTGTAGGTGTGCGTTCACTGAAGATCTGCTCACTTATATGAAGTGTAGGTTCATTAAACAACACACCATTCTTTCCCTCTTTTCAACAGGGAAACACAATTCCTCCCCTCCTGTGTTTGGTCATAAACATGTCCTGATCTTTACACTGATGATGATAGTCGTACCAGTTAAAGCTGAGAAGGGGCCTGTCTAACCTTTACCCTCTGCCATTCAGAGAGAGGTCTTTTATGCTACACAATACAGTAATGAGGAGAATGACAGTGATCTCATGTGAGGGTAAGGCCTTTTAAGGAAAGATACTTAAGTAAATGTAACATATTTTCATGTTGCTGGGTGTTTTCCTTATGATGATTTCTGGCTACAGTTAGTCACAGTTTAGTCTAACCAGCACATTCCTGATTACAGCTGCACTCTCACAACTCAGGCTACATGATGTATGTTGCACACGTTATGGCTCAAAACTGTTGCAATTTTTATTTCTGTGTTTCTGTGACCTCACTGCCACACCAGCTGCCAGATCCTCCGGGGCTGTCTGATTTTTAAAGTAAACTTCACCTGCTTTGGCATGCTGACCTCAGCAGCCTCGATTACTCAGCGCTGCACTCAATCTGTTTGTTACATGTTACAATAAAGCACACACTGCTACCTATACTGCAGAGAACAGCTGAAAAGCTACTTGGGTAAAGTGGAAAACTTTAGCAGCCTTTGGTCAGTGGCACATTTTCCACTGTATGCAGCAGCTTACGTTCCCCTTACAACCTCAGCAGAACTATCCTATAAGAATGGACAGAATATTTTGTTTTAGAAAGAGACAAATTAAACATGATTGAAGTGAATAGTAAACTTTTATTCATTAATAAACAGTAGTAGACTTTTAGGCCTGAAAGATCCTGACCCACTGTAGCCTCTTGGCACTTTAACCCACTGTAACACCAAAGAGAAATCCCTGGAGCTACTGCCCAGAGCTCAGCACTGCTGTGTGCTGCCATCTAGTGAGAAAATAATGAAAGCTACGAAGTAGATGACTCAAAAATCCCATCTAGATTTCTTATGTGTCTCTATCAATTTATTTTTAAAACCATGTACAATCTTTCATCATAATTTATTTGTTTCCCTGTAATCTGCCCATAAGCCAGAGGTATCAAATGTTTTTTTTTTCTCTAAAAAAGCAGACATCAGGCATCATTGTTATTAATTAACATGTCAGAACAGACTGTGTGAAAGCTAACCAGCACAGTGAAGCCGAGGGCTGTCTTTAGTCAGCATTGAGGCATAAACAGACTCCCTGGAGCACCCAGTGGGAGATGTGCATGGTGGTGAACAGGTCTGCCTCAAACACCAATCCCACACCCATTGCATTCCTCCGCAAGGATGTGGTGTACACCGGTGTCCGCAGCGTATTCTACGGTACAAAACACATGAAAATACACAAGACAGTTAGGAAAAAACATCAAAATAGTGAACTAAAGTATTGTATGAAGGCCTGTAATGGTCCACACCTGTAACCTGAGGCAGCGTGTCTCTATGGGGATGACTTTGAGAATGGGTAGTTCAACCACCAGAGCTTTTGGTTTACTCCTCACTAGGCAGCCCTTCTCCGCGTCCCAGTCTGCTCCCTCCAGATACAGGCCTGACACAAAGCAGCCTGCAGGGAAAAAGACTATCAGTCTCATAAAGTCATCACTAATCAAGCTGCAAATGGTGTCATTTCATTACCCTGTCCAGGTCTGTCACTGACTTCATCCTCACTGCGATACTGGGTCACCTGTGTGTACAGTGTAGAAAGATCCAGAGGCCAACCATTTTTCCTGCATGCAGCTTGGACCAGGGCAGTCAGGTAGGACTCTGGGATGTGGAGTCCTGATAGCCACATTACCTTTGGCTCTCCCTCATCCACCTGGTGAACACAAGATACACAGATACATCAGACGTAAAAATATATTCTCAACTCATTTGTTATCTATCCTGTAATGCCAGAATAATGCAGCAGGCTAAGAGTTATCTGTAATAGTGTATGTCCGTACTCACCCAGTAATTATACTGTTCATACCGCCTCTTGAAGTGGCTCATCCAGTTGCCGAGGGACTTCAGAGTGTCCGGTGCCAACTTCTTCCAAATGGCAGGGATGTGACCATTAAAAAGGGCCCGAGCGACCTCATCCAACTCGCTGCTCATACCCACCTCACCAGCCAAGGCCTAGGGGACACAAGAGAATCAGAACAAATCTAACCCTGTGTGAAGCACAAAGACGCAACACCTGTCTGTCTTGGTGTCTGTCCCTCCTTCTCACCCTCTGCAGCTCAGCCAGAGAGCGCTGCATGCGGACCACTAGTTTGTTGAAGCGCTCCAGTTCTTGAAGCAGGACCACTGAGGTCGGGGAAATGTCCGTGCCAAACTTTTTACGGATCACGTCCATGTCGAATAACGTGGGCAGCTTGTTCTGAATGTCCTGGGCCACCTGGCTGATGTACTCATCCCTACTGATGCTTCCACCAGATTCACCTGAGGCACAAGAGAGTGTGTAAAGGCCATAAAAGAGAAAGCACTTGGTAGCATGGTGGCAAAGAAAGTAAAACAAATATCATTCAACAGTATGGAACAGCTTCTCCTTCTGAAAAATAGTAAATATTACTTCCAGGGATGCTCTTCGGCACTCAGAACTCAATGTGGAGGCAGGCAAGCAACGGTACAATTTCTTCTTTTGACATTAACTAAGAGGCACAAGAAATGAAAGAAACCTGTCTACCTGTCTGAGGCTGCAGGTCTATTAGGTGAGTCCACATGTCTTTAGCTGCCTGCGTGTAATATCCTATCTCTGCATTGGAATGAAGACCCATTACCTCTGGTGTGTTTGCCAGTGGCAGCGTCTCAATCTCATCTGTACCAGATAACAGGGAAAAGCTGTGAGTGATGACAGAAAATGTACTTTTTGTTTTCTTAAAGTAACAGAACGTGAAGCAATGAAAATAACAACTGACCAACATATACTTTCTTGGGCCCATTTGGAGGGACTTTGTAATCTACATCCTTGTTGCTGAAGAAGTGGAAGCGCCGAAAGTTGTAGAAGAGGAAGTCTCCGAAGTACTCGTCCATGTAGACAGTCAGGATCCTGCGGTCAAAGCTATCTATGGCTCGCCCACCATACATCACCTATAAAACATTATACAGACATGCTAAACTTACAGCATCAGCTAGCAAGATAATGGATATACAATTTATTTAAAAACAATCAATTTAGCCTCACCTCCCCAATAAGATATTTAAGACTTCCCCAGGGAAGATTGCTGTCTCCTTGGTTGTGAGCTTTGGTCAGGTAGGTATCCAGGATCTCCATACACACCTGTTGAGCACAGTTACATTGTTTAAACCATTGAAAAGTGAAATATAACTGATATTATACCACTTTAATAGAGATTAAAATCTAACAAAATCATTTCCAATATAGTGTAAATGACTCCCGTGCCACTTACGAAGAAGTCAGACTCGTTGAAGTCGTAGGGGACATTCCAGCCAATTTTGCCATACTTGCGTCTCTCTTGCACCACAGCATGGAAGAAGGTAAGCACATACACCAGACTGCGGAAGGCAGGGTGAGGGCATGCAGTCAAGGTCTCATGGGAGATTTTAGAGTACGTGGCTCTCATGTTCAGCTTGAGACCGTTGGGAGGCTCCGTCACTACCTGCACACAACATTAAAGTACATGTAAACACACTGTCA
The DNA here is from genome assembly GCA_008360985.2 of Macquaria ambigua. Classification (NCBI taxonomy): domain Eukaryota; kingdom Metazoa; phylum Chordata; class Actinopteri; order Centrarchiformes; family Percichthyidae; genus Macquaria; species Macquaria ambigua. The sequence goes on from VMKM01000996.1 coordinate 40,733, forward strand.
ATTATTACATCCTGTCTCTATTATTATTATAGCTTCTTTGCAAAATGTTTACCATCAAAACACCAGTCTTAACAAGCCATTTGGTCTCATATTCAGCTTTCAAGACTTCTTTTTTCTTAACAAAATATAGATAAAGATAACTCATACACTAAAATGTTCCTAGTGCAGTTTCCCTTGTTTTGAGATTTTTTACAAATGTGTATCAATATGTTAGATAGGTTAAAGGAGATGACAACACTAGTTTTAAAAAACAATTTGATATGTATTGGAAGTATGTTCTGTGGTTATCCCCCACTAGTGTGTACAATTTCATCACCTTGCTGTATTGGAAATGCAACGTAATATTCCCAACATATAGATTGAGAACATTCAAATGCAACACCTATTTGAGGAAATCCGTGTGCCCACTACTGGATCTTGGAAACTTAACGCTGCTATCAACAAAAAATCTAAAGAAAACACAGCTGAAGGTAAAGAGAAAACGTGTTTCACCTTTAGAGACTTTTGTAGTATTCCGATGGGGAAATCCTTAATGGGGTTGGTGGTGATCCACAAGCGGAAATTGGGGTTGGGCTTGGTGATTCTCTCTAAGGACTTCTCCAGTTCCTTTAGCCACTTTACCAGCAGGTGGCAGTTCTGTAGCATCAACCACTGACCACGGGACACTGCCCTCTCCAGCAACTGCAATGCCACCTTTATCACAGGTACAGAAGACAATTACCCTCAACTTCTTTACTTTTTATTGTTACTTAGTGTGACTACTTAGTGATCCCAGTACTCGCCATTTCACTTGACCACACTTAAAGCTTCATAGCTGTGATATGGAAAAGAAGTCTTCAGTACCTTCTCTTGGCCTTGGCCCATAGCGAGGAACTTGAACTTGCTTCCAAAGCCTGACCTCTCTGCTAGTTTCATGAGGTCACTGCCTGGGTCAGAGCCAGGGCTCAGGATGAAGACAATGGGGGAGGAAGGTGTGCTCTGCTCATAAATTGCATCAAAGCTGATCACAGGGGGCTGTACATATCTGAGCAGAAATACAAGAAAACATGTGGAAACTCAGGGCTTGATTTCTCTCTGTACTTTGTCAAATAATTATGTTTAGTCAACAAAACCTGCACCATAGTGGCGTATATAGATACGCTGTATATACTGTATATACTACATACACAGTGACACAGTATACATAGTATATACATACAGTGTATAAATATATATATATCTTTAACTGCATTATTGCAATAGAAAAGTCTCACTTCTCTCCCATGGTGACAGTGACATAGTCAGTTACAGCTCTGTAGACTCTATCAACTCGGAAGCAACGCAGCAACAGCAGCTTCTGAAAGGCTGACAGGTTCTCTTCATATTTCATGGGGAATGTAGCCTGTTCCGGTCCATCTAAGTCATACCACTGAGGAGAAAAAGAATGAGGGTTAAACTCTCAATCGATTAAGTAAAATGTCTATGATGATTCCTGTCACTGTTGTCACTTACAGTCTTCCAGTCAGTGGAATTTTTCTCCACGTCATCAGGCAGAGAGCCAAACTGCTCAGGAAAGAGCTCCGCAAGTTTCATTATGTCTTCCCAGCCCTGGTCTGGAAGCCAGTCACAAGGCTTTTTGCGCTTGCTCTTTTCCAGGGATAGATTACCTTTACACGAGGTAGAAAAACTTAAAAAATTACTTTGAACATTGTGTGTATAAACATGTGTATCATCACTGTAATCTACTTAAATATTTTAGAGGAGTTCAACTTCTCTGGATATCTCACCCTTGATAAAGAACTCCAACTCCTCCTGAGGTACCCTCCCTTCTGCCTGCTCAATCTTGATGGTCATGTTAAAGGAAAAGAGCAGCTTGTGTCTCTCAAACAGACCTAAGGATATGCAGACAGTTCAGGTTATAACATCTACAAAGTAATCATAAATATCTTTAGAAATGGACCTCTTTCCATCTATTCCATTATTCAATCTTTAGTATCTACCTGTGCAGCCATAGTTATAAACACTGTATGTCAGAGTGTTCATGATGTTCTTCAGTCTTTGGAGCAGGACAGAGTCAGGCAGAGATTTGCGGAGTGAAAAGTCAAACACGCCCAGGTACGAGGCTAGAGAGTACTGGTACATGCTGTTAACCAGAGCCATTTCTGTCAGTACGAAGAACAGAATAGCACCGCGCTTGGCAGCAGGGCGGTAGCCGTCCCTGAGTTTATCAATGTCCATGGATGTCTTCTCAGCCAACTTTAGTTTCTCAAATACCTGATGATCACAACATCAAACAACAAAAAATTAGGATTAATGACTTCAGCGAAATTGCTAGTCTTCCATGAGTTTCACTGATGCTTGCTGTAGCCAAACTGACCTCACTGGCTTTTGACTTTGTTTCCTCTAATGTGTGAACCAGCTCTGTGTTATCCAACATGTTGCCTGTAGATGTGGCCAGCTCTCTGAGCAGGGAGTCCCCAAGGTTCTTCAGCAGCTTCTTATTGTTGCTTGTCTCTTGGATCAAATGCTCACGCTGCTCCTCCAGCTCCTTCTTCTCAAAGCCCATGATAAAACTCAGCAGCTGGTCCTCCAGACCCTTAAGGGTCACTACACGTAACATAGATACAATAAATGGACAGACACAGACAGACAAAGCATTTAGTACATGCTGTTCAAATGTTACAGACAAAAACTATGGTTGCCATGCCAAAGGACCTTACCAGTATAGTTAATGACCATGGCTTTTCCAAACACTGATGGGGAATATTTGGGGTTAGCCAGTTTGGTGTTGAGATAAAGTTTAAAGTTGGGATCATAGTCAACTTCCTTGTCACCCAGCATGATGACCTGTCTGCCCTCTGCTCCTTTTACATTCTTCTCCAGGACATTGTCAATCACAGGGTCAATATACTCATCCACATCTTGGAAAAGGAATGGGAAGCCATATTTGATGGCCATCTCTAGCTGCTTCAGAAAGTCTGGATCATTGAAAGATGAGATCTGAGGAAAGAAAGGATGATCACACTGTCAGGACTGCACATTGTGACTCTTTCCATAGTGCTGATTCTGGGGCTGTCAGCAGTGGGAAGCTGATTAAAGCAGTCATTCTGGGCAGTAATGACACCTAACTTGTACGAGGTTTTTGTACCTTGAGGTTATTGTTTTCTTCCTTCTTCTTAATCCAGTTGAGGGCTTGCTGTTGAGGGTCAATACACATGGGAAATCGACTCCCTCTGGTTGTGAGGATTCCATTCTGCACTGATAGCTCATCTGGAGGCAAGCCCTCTGAGCCCCATCTATCACACAGGGTTTACATATACACATAGTAGGCCCATAGTCAATGCTGAGTACAGCCGGAATAAAGACAAATGCACATATTTGCAACAAGCACCTGAACCGCTAACAAAAAAACCTAATTCCTATCATTTGATAGGACAAATTGATTTAGTATGTTGTTTTGTGATGTTTCAAGTTTCAAAATCTGTCGTGAGCACACACTCCTTCTCACCTGCTGATTTCTACCTCATCAGTCAAAAGGTTTTCCATTTTGAAAGGCTGGCTCAAGGGGATGCCTCTCTCCTGCACATCCTTAACCCATATTTGGTATACCATTTCATTCCTGAAGTCCCAGCTGAAAGCCCCTTCATAGCTCAGGAAAGCAGCAGAGATCAGACAGTCACCCAGGAGACGCACACGCCGCTGCTTCAACTCCTCCAAATCTTGTGTCCACCTGAGTGGGAATAGTTGAAAAGAAGGAGTAGTAAAGAGACATAGGTGGAGACACAAAGGAATGAAGAAAGGGAGATTAAAAAGAAACAAATAAGCAACTCTTAGCAGGGTTGGTTAGGTTCATAGTTGCATAGTGTTGTGACTCCATGTGTTGTATCTTTTACAGCCTCACCGTTCATTCTCAGAGCTCAGGCCAGAGATGAGTTTGTCAGCAGCTATCAGCCTCCTCTCCATGAGCTCAGCCTCCTCTTGTAGCAGCTGTTTCTCCTCGATAGCTGCTTGGTACTTCTCTCCAAGAGCCTGCAACTCTTTCTGAATATCGCTAAGCTCGCTCTGAATGCGTTCCAGCTCCCGCTTACTCTGAAAGAAGTTCTTCTCTAGACGTGCCACCTAAAAAAATATTGGAAATATAGCTGTTTAATCTGTGTTCCTTCTTATAGAGCATGATGTAATAGCACTTACCAACCATACATTACCTTCTCTCTCTTGGGTTTTATCTCCCTGGAAACATCACAGTAACCCATGATAGCCTCAACAAACTTGAGCATTCCTGAGCCAGCCTTACTGATGGCTTGCATCTCCTCAAAGGTCGTCTGGAGATTCTTTAGGAAACCTAACCAGGTGAAATTGCAAAGTGTGGCATACTTAGCAAACCCAAATGCCACTATCTTACACAGTACACGGGTATTATTATTTGCAGTTTTTATGGTAGGTTTCCATTGATTATGACGCCGACTTACCTTTGACAGTCCTGACCTGGTTGTTGTTTATGGAATCACAGTCCATCTCCATCAGCGAGCGCAGGAAGTTGGCCTCTGACATCATCCCCTTGGCTGACTGCCAAGAGATCTCCTTGTAGCCACGCATCACCAGGATGCACTCACAAACCACCTGCACCTGTTTGGGTGGCTTGGCAAATGATCTGCACAATGGACCAGCAGGAAAAGGCAGATAGAGGGAGAGGATAGATTAACAGATGGCATAGGTTTTTTTTGATCAGGTATGTTAAGTCCTGGTTTTGCATGATTGATCAGTGCTCAATTAAACATTCTAGAAGATTAATCAACCCCCTAAACAGTATGTTTTGGGTTTTCAGCTGTTTTCTTTACAGAGGTTTAGTATGGGTGTCTGCATTACAGACATCACAGTTTGTCTATTCATTCATCCTGATGAATTTGGCCATCATCATCGTCATCAGCAGCAACTTTTTCAACAACAGAAAGAAAATGATGCTCTAAGAAAGGAGGAGAGTTTACCGGATCTCGGTGACATCAGATTTTTCCAGGTCTTGCAGGGCTTTGCGGGCAGCCTCTAATGCCGGCAGAGCCTCAGCCAGAGAACTTTCAGCTTCTTTCTTCTCAACGGCTATCACTTTGTTCTGCTCTTCAATCTCTTTGGCTTTGTCTTCTGCCAGAGTCTTTTTCTCCTCAGCTAGACGGAAAAGTTATTGATAAGTAGCTTGTAACAGCTGTGTTTAGTTTCGGAAGTTTCACACTGTGTTTATTATAACCCTAAGTTAAGAGATGCAGGTACTCACTGACCTACAGTCGTGTTTGTGGTGATCTCATCCAGCAGGGCCTCACAAGCTGTGGACTTTTCAGCGAGGACCACCTTCTGCTCTGCTAGCTTGACATTCAGCTCAGCCAGCTGCTCACTGGCCTCCTTCAGTTTATCCAAACCTCCCTCTAGACGCTTGCACTGAGCTGGAACAGGAGAGAACAAGTGAACAAAACAAAGTCTCTCAAATTATCACAAACATATTAATGCACAGTAGCATTAGCCCTTCACACAGAGGCACCAGATTTATAACAATTTATAATCTTCTCACCCAGGATATATTGGTCCTTTTCCTCCAAGAGGTTAGAATAGGTGCTGATGAAGTCCAAGTAGTTCTTTGGAGTAACATAGTTACAACGCCTGAGTTTCTGCTGGAACAGCTTGCTGTAGTCACCCACGGAGCTATGGACCATGCATACATGAGCTATCACTGCTGCAGAGTGTACCTCAGGAATCATTGGACTTTCACCTGTAGAAAAACAAAAAAAACCATTGTGAATTCTTACAAATTCAAAGATAATATTCCAGCTGTAGGTCTCATCACAGCTAAATGAACTAAGGAAAGCCCTTAAATGGCTGAAAACTAACTTTTCCATAATAAATGCATTTTTAAAAAAGACATACCGAGGAAAGACTGAGCCACTGCAAGTAACGCCTGTGGAGGCCACGGCAGGAACCAGTCTATCACAGTGTTATTCATCAGTCCTGAGAAAAAAGAACGCACAGTTAGTAAAATGAAGTCAGAAATGTTATAAAAATCAAGTGAAGCCTGACACTGTATTTCACCTGGGAAGTTCCTGCAGCGTGTCCTCAGGGTGTCTCCCACTGGAGACATGCCTAAAACAATGTGTAGATTGTTGGCGCTCTTGTTGACAAAGTACTGCCACACACTCTCTTTTGAAGGACCTGCTCCCATCTTAAGAGCCTCATCGCGAAGCTGGTTGAGAACTGACTCCCTCTCATCATCAGGGAACAATGCTGGAACAATGCCTATAAAGAGAAAGCATGATCAGAGTACTACAGCTGCAGCATTTAAGAAAGATAAATGTAGTGTGAGCCAGGAGGTTAGAGTGATATCCAACCTGAGGTGAGCATGTTGTTAATGAGTTCCAGGAAGCCTTCCTCAGCAACATGGGCATCAGTAAAGAGGAACACTGTCTTCCTATTTTCAATGCCAAGCTTCAAGTACAGTGTTTTCAGGTCTTCACGGAGGTTTGACTCACTGTATCCTCTGCTTAGTGTTATCTCAAACACCTGGGAAAAGCGGATTCCATTACTAGATACTGTAGATTTCTTTGCAAATATTTCTCCACATGTGATGTTTGACAACATAGAAATCAGAGTTAAAAACTACTTTTAAAAAGATCACCATGAAAATATAGTTGAATGCCTCTCAAACCCTAATTTTCCATTTCAATTTCTCCTTTAGCAGCTTAAAGTTAGAAGAAAAATCTTCTTGTTCCAATGCTTCACTGAAGCTATGAGTGTATTGAGTCAATATTCAAAACTAAGATGCCACATTCTTATGGCAGTAAATGGAAATATTCTAGATGTCTTGTATCTTGTGTACATACAGTATACCCCCATTACTTGGCATGTCACATTTGGTGTCTAGTGGTGAACACATTAATAAAAAGTTTATTTGCTCTGCCTTAAGTGTAATTGTAGCATATATGATTTATCTTTAACTATAAGCCAAAAAAAATGAAAATTGGCCCCATTTTGTCATTTAGAATCATTTGCCCTTCATCACACCCAACATGGTTATTGTGTTTTACAACCTCACAGCCGGCAGTGAAGGCAGCGAGCTTGGTGAGGGACTGCTTGCCAGAGCCCCCCACACCGACGAGCAGTGCATGGCCACGATCAATGCGGATGATGCGGTGCACTCGGGTCAGATGTTCCAGGGCGTCATCAAACAGTACTAGGTTCATCCTCGACTTGTTCTCATTGTATTCCTCTAGAATTTCCTACAGAATGCAAAAACACAGTGGTCTTTCAGTATATTTAAAGACAGAATGGCAGAAAATAATTGTAACAAATGTCAAAAAGTGTTGTCGCATTATTATATTACTACATTGCAAAAAGAACATTAGACTGAGGCCACAGGCACAGTTAACACAGTTAATAACTTGACACCTGAAACAGGGCTTTTGAAGCATCATAGTCCTGTATGTCCTCATAGACCCTTGGTTCAGTCTCACTGAGGGCTGTTCTGTAGTCTCCAAAAAGAATTGGGTCCCTCATGACTGCCTCTATGTCTGACTTGAAATGCTCCTCAATCAGGTTCTTTATGTGGCCTTGGACCTGGTGGCAAAACAACACACTGGGTACATTTGAAAACTGAAATACAACACTATTTAGTATACAGTAGATTTTGAGCCTACATTTGTAATTACAACTTTTACAGGACAATTACACATATTGTATTTGTCCCTGCAGTCAATACAAAAGAGAATTTACAGTAAATATCTACTACTATTATTATTATTAATAATCATTACCAAGGCTTTGTCAGTTTCATCAATGAGTCTGTCATGGAAGATTCTCAGGCACTCATTTCTCCAGACACGCACAAATTGGGTGACAGTCAAAAACCTATTAGAGAGCAATCAGGTAAAGCAAAGACATTTAGAAACATAGACCTCGAACTGCAAAGTCTCAGTTAGAGAGAGTGACTGTGCTTGATCAGACCTGTCAGGTTTGGTGAGGGTCAGTCCATTGTAGACTCTTGACAGGTCCCTCAGGTTGAAGATGTAGTGGAACTTGGAGGGAGTGGGTGGCAGATCTTTGATGATGTTGTTGTACAGTTCCAGAGTGCAGAAGGTGACTTTATCACAAACCTTCTGTATGGCGTCCTCAAATAGCTAAAATATTTTATCAGCTTTGTTTAATGTGAGTGACATGGCTGATTGAGATTCTGATAGGTATTGATTTATGTGGAAAAGAGATACTCACTCTGGTGTGGCCTTTGATAATGGAAGCATAGATAAGGTGGAGAGACTCCACTGCAGGGAAGGGAATGCTGAAGACACTGAAGAGCGAGATAAAGCGGGGATCCACCTCGTTCCTCCCACCTCCTGCCTTTCCCATGGCAGCAATAAAGCCAAGGTCCTTGAGGATTTTGCAGTTAAGCTCCTTCCCTCTGTCATATATGCCTCCTCTGTCCAGTAACAGCTTCAGAAGTGCAATAGGCTGTTGTGTGCCGTAATTATCCACCTGGAAGGGCATACAGTATATTACAATAATGTCAAACATATAAACGCCGTCACCCACCACAGTAAATTAGATAAGAGACTTGGTTGAGAGCTTGGAGCAGGTACCTTTGGCATATTCATGTCATCCATAAAGACCAGCAGTCTCTTCCCCATAGGAGGCCCGTAGGTCTCTTTGGTCCTTTTCTCCACATTGGCCTCCAGGTTCCTCTGCAGGTCCATTGAAGTCGTTCTAGATGAGAAGTTGATGATCAGAGTAATCTAGAAACAGAAGGGAAGAATTTTAAAGAACTCAAGTGGCATAACATATGTACACATGCGTGTTTAGATGGTGAACTCACACATTTTTCTGCATCAAGGTTCTTCAGGAAGTTATGAATGGTGGCAGTCTTGGAGGTTCCAGACTCTCCAACCAGAAGCACTGGCCTCTTTATCTTCACCATTTGTTCCAGGATCCAGCTGGCTCTCGTGGTGTCGATAGTTGGCACTAAAGCAAAGATGGAGGATGAGGGAATCAAAGTGGAAGAAGGAGCTTGGGAGGGCCAAAAAGTTTAAATCCATATGTATGGATGTAGGACACTTGATCTGTCTTTGCCTTACAGCTCACAGAATTGACCTTTACCTAGAATATCAGCAAACTTCATTTCAGGGTTGTAGATGTATTTGGTGACCAGGGAACTCCAGGGAACCCACTTCTCCTGTGTTCCATCAAAATGGAAATCATACAAAGTCGGGAGGTATCCTGTATGGATACAGACATTTTCTTATCAATAATAAGACAAAAGTGACATAATAAAACGCACTTGCACGTATTCATGTGGAGAATAAAATTATCAAAAAGTAAAACTGGGTGTGTTTTTATCATAATATTTATTAATTCAACCTAAAACCATAAAGAATTCCTGTTCATTGATTTTCAACAGTGTCTGTAATCATGGACAGCCAATTTTTTTTCATAATCTCATATTATATATAGTCATATCTCCAAACCTTGTTCTCTAGTATACAATATTAAATGTTACCCACAGTCAAACTGTACCTAAAAGGGTATATTAATAAATGCAGTTATCTTGATAATTTCATAATCATACAAGTACAAATTATTGCTTTTTACCTGGGATCTCACCAGGTCCAGCCATGGCTTTCTCATCATGCACTGAGGTTAAGCAGGAAAGCCTTTTGATGAACTCATCAAACTTGGTCCTGCCGCTTTCCAGCAACGTGGCTCCTAGTGAGAAGTACAGAGCTTCCAGGAAGTAACACTCCAGGACTTCAGCACTGCTGCTCTCACTCTCAAGCAGCGCATCCAGTGTCAAGCACAGCTGAGTCACCTGAACACACAGCCAACACATGCACAATTCATCCAAGCAGTCTGAACATGGGACTAAACTAATCTTCATTCAGTTCTTCATACATAAATACAACAATAACGGTACTGGAGTATATTTGAGATGGATGAGATTAACCTACCATGTTCAGATCTGTCTGAGGGACAACAGTCTTCAGTTTCTGGCCCTGTTTGCCATCAACAATACCATCCACAATCATGTCAATAGAGCTGTACACATATTTCTCAAACAGTTTGGTGAGCACTTCTTGTTCCTAGAAAAAAACAAAGACAGTATTGACATGTTATTAAATGATAAGCAAGTACAATTATTACATAATGTATATGTTATTTCTCATACCCCGCCTGGTCTGTTGTTCACCCATCTCTGCCAGTATGGGGTGTATCGCAGGTTTTTGGGATCAACAAAAACCATCCCACAGCGGGAAACAGTAGCGGGGGAAGCATACTGCAGATCTCCAACCTGTGACAGTGAAGTTTCTTTACATTATGCTCTGAAAGTTGCTTTTAAGAAAAGCTGACAGCAATCTTAAAATTCAGACAAACCTCGAACAGCAGGGCACAGTGACTCTGTAAACGGATCCGTTCTCCATTGGCTAGAGTGAGGAGCTTGTTGTCATCCATCACTGAGTTCATATTCTCGACCCACAGAGCATCCACATCCCCATCGAACAGGATGTACCTGTGGGTAAAAGTTCATGTCTTCATGTCACAGAAATTCTTTCTTCTTCTCAGTGTATGAATGAATGAATGAGATCACAGGCATAATGCGCATCACCTGACTGATTAAATGTTTCCTTTAAGTTTTTTTTTTTAATTTCTTTACCTCCGCTCATTTTTGTCAGTAGGCTTGTTGATGTCACGGAAGATGTTGGATAAGATCCCATCAGTCCAGTCTCGAGTTTCAGGGTCCAGAACACCGTAAAGTTCAATGACACTCATTGCTTTAGGGTTAAGAGGATGCATCTTGGTTTGCAATCCCAATCTAATGATGAGGTAAAATAAAGGTTACTATTGTCCACACAAAAGATCAGGAAGGTGGTGTAAACCTAGGTGATGAAAACTGACACTGACTTGGTCTGAGCTTGACATAATGTGCTGATCACAACCGATTTTCCTCCACCTGTTGGGCCCACAATCATAGTAGTGTGTCTGGTCATCATTGTCTCATACATCTGCACCACTTTATCCACCTGAAACCACAGACAGCATAGTGAATAGGGTATATCAACAGCTAAACACTCACATGCTGAAACTCAACAATATTTAAGTGGTGTAGGGAGCCTGTATCTCAAAGAATCAAATCTAAGACCCAGATGAGACACCTGGTTTGGCAGTATGACATAATTGTTCTCTTGCAGGATCTGTTCCACTGCATCATTGAAGTCTGGATAGCGAACACGAGGGCAGTCCAGCCCAGGGAACAGGTCTGAAATCAGCCCGAGGAACAGAGGCACATCCTCAAACACAAACTTTGGAAGGTTCATGTCCCTGAGAGCACGCATCAACACCACATCCTATGATGAGGAAAGACAGAAATAACAGCATATAAGCGACAAAAGACCACGAAGGATTACAAAATCTATAAAGAACAGAATTTATATGTTCACAAGGATAAAAGGGGAAATATTTTCAAGATTGAAAATCTGTCATATCAAATAAACCTCTACTTCTTTCATTTTCTTTCTTTCTTTTTAGATCTGTGTGACCTCTCACTAATTGTGTTTGTCAACATGAGGCTGCGTGAGTGTAATTTTACTAGAGAAAGTTTAAAATAAAGTCACAAGGAGCAGTGAAACCTGTAATAAAGTACTATAATACCAGATTTCAAAGTGTTCCTTTCTCATATTCTCTGTGGCAAATTCCCAACATTTTCACAACAGCAATCAAGCTTCAGTCTATGCCTGAGGGATCACAAATAAATAACTATACTATATGAAAATGAAACATGAAAAATGTTCTCTGGTCTCTACCTCACTGAGTTCTGGTGAGCCTCTCTTCAGCTCTCCTGCCATCACTAGAACAGACTTCAGAGCTCGCAGGCCAAAGTCATAATGAGACTGTTTAGAGAGCTGCTCACGAGCCAGCTTATACAGTACTGTCATCTTCTTTGCCAGCACCTGAATTGAACAAAAGTGAAGAGATAAGATCCTCAATAAGAAAGTGGCATGTGTAGGTAAGCAGTTTGAAGTGTAGAGTTACAGGTTTTTCCTGTTCATATGAAAAACTTTTGTCTTTCCACGCTTAAGAAATTTCAGAAAACCTTACTTCAAAGTCATTATAGATTATCCTTTCATTTCTGAATTACCAGAGAACACTAATATAAATCTTGTACATTATAGTAATATTGCATATACATGGTTCATTATACATTGCTCAGGATGAGAACATCAGCTAAATAGTAACAATGTAATTGTTTGTGTGTGCGTCCCTCACCTTGGCCATCAGGAAGCCCTCAGAGAAGAGCATGATCTCACAAATCTGCTGCAGGTCAGGTACAATGACCACCACAGGCCTAAAGAGGGCTTTGACTGATTCTGGCAGCTCTGTGCGTCCTGCATAACCTGGGTTCATGGTAATGAAAATCCCCATGCGGTCATCCAGGCTGATCTCTTGCCCTTCAAACTGATGTGCATAGTGAGAAGAAGGTGGTTTAGGGGGAATAAACAACAAACAATTCTTCTGCTTATAGGCTAAAAAAAGCAAGCTATCAACTTAAATTATCACAAGTGAAATAACCTTCAATCTTTGTGAAATATCCTTGAATCTATATGAAAACTGTAAATATTTTCATTACTGGTTCTGCATAACCACAACAGACTTACGTGAAACCTTTTAAGATGCAGAATGAGAGCATTGCGGATAGTCTGGATTTGGGAGGAGATAACTGACAACACTGAGGCATCAATGCGATTGAACTCATCAAAGCAGCCCCAGGCTCCACACTGGGCAAGGCCAGAGAAGATCTTACCCACAGCCTGCACACAAAGAGGGAAGGAATTCAAGGAAAAAAGTGACTAGTGACAAATGAACAAAAAAAAAAGAAAAAACTGAGTGGTAAAGTTTGCACACTCAACTGACCATACAAATAATTAGTGCAACTTGTGGCCATCACTTTTGAGACTGATGGAAGGAAACAATTTGTATACAGTTATATGTGTATATGCCGTATTCTTCCAGCACGTGCGCAGAAGTGCATGAACATACCATAAGCACACATGCCTGATGATTACAGACACCCTCTATTATCCAAGGGGGTGTTGCATTATTTACATGTGACATTTACATCAGAATCCCAAACAATGTACTTCTAAAAACATTTGATTTATAAAGATTTATAAAAACAACACACAGTAATATCTTAAATGTGAATTATAATGTAAACAAACTGATGCCCTTTCTCAGGAAAACGTCAGACAACAGGTTCAAGGCACTAAGATATTTTTCAGTAGCTGTTGGCTCTTCAAGTGTAGGCTTCTTACCATGTAGTCCATGCCCTCACCACAGTTTGTAACCACACAGAGCAGGCCTAAAGCCTTGGCCAGATCTTTAGTGGACTCTGTCTTTCCTGTACCAGCCGGTCCAGCAGGAGCTCCACCCAGGTACATAGAGAGGGCCTGCATCACAAATAAACACCCACAGACATCCTGTTTTCAAAACAATCTGATAGAACAATTTACATGTGTCTGCATAGGTGTTTTATGCATTATTTGGTTAATACAAATTTGCAAAGCTTCTCAGACCTGTGTGAGGGTGAGGTAGATCCGATCTGTCAGTGGGGTTATGACCAATCGACCGTTCAACCCCATGTATTCATATCCGTAAGAGAACGAGGCACTGCACTGACGCACAAATAGGTTGTCATGTTCCTGGATCCAGTAGAATCTCAGTTGGCTTTCCCACTCAAACTCTTGTGCGTCCATTATACTGAAAAGATAATTATATTTTTAATTTAGTTCGCCTTCAAACACATGAGCACTCTGTCATGTGGAAAGAAAATAGCTGAAACAGGCAATGGTTAAGTTTACCTGTTTAGTACAAAGCTGTCTACAATATCTCTTGCATGGACATCGATGATAAGCACGGTGTTTATCTTTCGTCTGTCATTTTTTTTCATAGGTTGTGTAATGCGTGTTACCAGCTCATCAATCTGCTGGTGCATTTTCTTAGCATAGAGCTTCAGTGCATGCTTCTCTCCTTTCTTCACATTTTTAAAGACATCTTCTACCTCCCAGGTCCACCACACTTGATTTGCAGCCAGCACCACCATGCCCTGGTACAGCAACATCCAATCCACCCTGAGAGATATGGGAATGACAAATTTGCTGTGGCTCATTTGCACACACAGACACTGGAAGAATTGCTCAGACACATGTATCTACACACACCTGTTCTTGTTTTCACAGTAGCGGAAGATTGCTTCCTTGGTGATGAGTCTATTAGTCCTCCTCATCTCCAGAAGTACTGCCGTCATCCATTCCTCCACCCTGCCCTCCACTGGAATGGGCTTCTTCAGCTCCATCACCTCACCCTCAGCAGACACCATGGCTCCAGCTACTGTCTCCCCATTGCTTTCCACATCAAACCTCAGAGATGCTATGTTGTCATACATCTTGTGGAACAAAGAAAAAAAATGTCTAGGAAAATGTTTCACACACATGGCAAGCAGTGATCCCTCTCATCCCTGATACCTTGATCATGTGCTCCTGGACACAGGCAGGGTCACTACTCCCCAGAATGCTGAGCAGTTCATCATCAGAGATGAAGAAGAAGCGAGGAAACACATTCCGCTTGGAGTCCAGGTAGTCATTAAGACTCTTCTGGCACCTCTCTAGACCATCACTCAGGGCCTGAAGGTCTGTTAGTCGGTTGGGAACCAGGCAACACCTCTTAATGTTTGGACCTTTCACTGCGTCACTCATCATCTGCACAAAAAAATGAAGAAGACAATATTATTTTGAGATGCCCAGTAACAGTACTTTGCTTTCACTGGGCTAATATTGTGTTTGAATCTGTATATTAACACTCACTTCTTTAAACTTTTTGTCAATGTTATCAAATTTCTTGGCTTCCTCAGGTAACTGCAAGCGAATGTCTCCACCAATGAAAATGCTCTCCAGGTACATCCATTTTCGTTGTACCAGCAACCATACCTGTGCAAGAAATATTTTTTCAGTAGGGATTTTATGGATCAGCTTAAGTGTGATGGGAGATGTGGCCGCTCTCACTGACCTCAATGGTCTCACTGATAAGGGACAGGTCTTTTTCCCATTGCTGTATGGTGCCAAGGAAAGGTCCAACAAAACGGCTGCCCGCCATGCTCTGTAAGTTCATGGCATCGTTGTCCACATTCAGCAGGATCTCGTCCACTGCACCCAGAATAGAACCACGTTCTTGGGTGCCTTTAAAATAGGGCAGCACACTGAACTTCATGTTTTCCCAGGTCTCCACCACCTCCTTCACTCCCTGGAAGCACACACAAACACACACACACACACACAGATAATATGTTTTATAAGTATTTATGATTTCACTGATAAACTGATGCAACTGATCCCTAACTCCAGTTTGAGATAGTTCACGATGACGGAAGCTTGCCTTCTCAATACTGAGCTCTTTTACAGCAGAGGTGACAATGTCACCTATGACATTTGCATATTTGTGCAACTCCATAGCAAACATGTTCTCCAGAGTGAAGCTGTCAGGGTTCATCTCAAAGCTAGTGCCGGTCCTTTCCATCAGTTCCTTCCAGTGTCTGCGGCCCGAAATATAAAAACACGTTAATTTTTATTATTAGTGTTTCACTTCATCTTGTCATACGATCATATTTATATATTTATATCCTGGTCAATGTACATTTTCAATATTTGATACTTTGATACTGCATACTGACCTGTCTCTGAGGGCCTCATTCTTCAGGTCTAGCAGAAGAGGCAGAGACTCTCTGAACTCCTTCATGCGTCCTTCTAGGAAGAAGGCCACAGGTAACGCCCGCACATCTTTGGGTAGCTGCCTCAAGCTTTTGATGAAACCCTCAACACCCTCCTGTAGCAGCTGAATGTTTAAATCCACCCACAAGGTCTGAGACCACTCTGTCTTTGCATCCTGAAAGATGTAAAGGACAAACACATGAAAAACTTGAAAAACCACGTTGACCAGAATTATGTGTAATGTGTCCCAATATGCAATTTTAATTTTAAACTGACAGCTACCATGTCTGACCTTCTGAGCTTTATAGACATCATATATCTGTCTCAAGCCCTTCATGTCCTTCTGCATGCTGATAACCTCTGGGTACACAGTGACTGGTAGGTCCAACAGCTTCTCAGCATTAGCTAGCTCCTGCCGTCCTGACACTAACTTGGCAAGGTCTGCCTCATATGTCCCCATAATTGTCAGTCCTGCAAAGAACAACAGAGAGAGAATGGTCCCTCAACTACATTTCAAAATTTAACACCACATATTATTGTTCTGGATGTAACCACTAAAGGCAGGGTAACCTGATGCACCAGATGGTTTGTTACACAGAACTGATTCTTGCGTGATCTTGTGATCTCGCACATTTAGCTGATTCGTGAGGTAAGGGTTCAAGTACCTTTCTCCAAATCATCTCCCACAGCTCCAGGACCATGCATGCTGAAGCTTTCAGCAAAGATAGACAACTCCTGCTTAAACTCTTCAGTCTTCACCTTTGTAATCTTTGGGTGTAATGGAGGGAGAATATGAAGAGAACTGTAAAAAAAAAAACCTGTACATTTCATTTTCTGTTTTTGTGTGTTTGGTGTCTTACCTCAGTAAATGATTTCTTGACATCTGTCAGACTTCGATCCACTTGTCTGGATTCTGTAAACAGGTCACTCCACATTTGACCAATATTGGCCACCAGCTCCAGTTCATCCTCTCCAACCTACACATAGAAAATAGGGCACAAGAAGTTCAACAAGGGAAACACTATAAACATATGCTTTCAAGGGACAATAATTTAACACACAGTACCTCCATTTTGTACATGGCCAGTGTTCTGTATCTTTCCTGGATGTCAATGATTCTCATCTCCACATCTAGAGACATATCCCTGATGTCTGAGATGGTGCTAAGGACAGACTTTAGCTCTTCAAAAGTGTCAGGGCTCTGTTTCAGCTTTGTAGAGAGTTGCTGTTGTATAAAATAACCATAAAGATAAATCACATATAAAAATCATAGAATATTTACTATAAAAACAATATAAACAGGTGTAGCATGATTCAATACCATGAGCTCATCTCTCAAGTTGAAGAGATCCTCTTTGGTAGGCTTGTTGAGCAGGCTACCTAGTGAACTGATCCAGGACTCAGCGGTCTCCTGCACTGTCTGAGCCAGAGGCTCCAGGTTTAGATGGATGATGTGCTCATTCTTAAACAGATTCTCCAGCATCACCTCCTGATTGATACGAGAAAAGATCTGAAGCTTATCATCATACATGACACAGGATGGTTTTCTTGCAGCAAACTTTTCATTGACGATGGTTTTGTTCTTTTCCCAAAGGGGCCGATAGCGTTTCCAGTGGTTAAGGTATCGATCCACAGAGAGGAGCAGCCGCTGGATGTTCTGGGACACTGTCATGGCACTCTCATTTATCTGAGAATGCTGCCACACGTCACTGTAGAAGCTAAATGTCACCAATTCCTCTTCACCAGCCACACGTTGTGGAGGACACTCAATGCAGGTCCCACGCATCCAACGCACAAATTGCTAAAACACAAAAATATGGGCAGAATCAAGTCCCATCGTCCATGTTAGATAACAAGTAATATTTTTTTAAATGTAGTGATACATAAGAGAATCATGATGATCCCACCTTGGTGCTCTCTACACAGTCTCTGATACACTGCATGATCAGCCAGTAGATCTCATTACTTTGAGGTTGCAACACAATCTTAGGGGCAGATAGGATGACATCAATTTGGAAAAGAGTGGTACTTCCCATCAGCGCCATGTTGAAGGCCTGAATGTTCCTAAATGTGAAAGTCAACAAGTGGGATGTTACACGTTTGAGACAGATATAGTGCTGCATTTCAAAGGAACAGTGATTATTACTGTTCACAAAGTAGATAGCTTCAAAAACATTAATATCATGTAATTACCTCAGCACCATCTTTATGAGGGAGTCTAGCACCTTGCGTTCCCAGTACATGTAATAATCTGCCATACATTTGGCTTTGCCACTGCTGGTTTTCATGATCAGATGTTCTGTCTTAGTGATGAGGGGTCCAATGTCGGCATACTTCCTACTCAGCAAATTCACAGTCTTGGCCCGTTCTCGTTCAATACGTTCACAGAACTCCTTGACACCTTGAAAAAAATTGTGATTAAGTCAATGAAGTTTGAATTCTTGGAATATAATTATAATAAATTAATATTAATATCCTTCTATTAGTTCTACCTGGTAAGTTGTTTGATTTATCTGGGACTGGTAATTTCAGTAAGTTGGCCATCACCATGGATTGCAACTTGGAATCAATATCTCTCTCATTCTTCTGAATCTGATTGACAACTGACTCAAACTTAGAGACAGCCTGAATGCCTCGGTTGATGAACTCGGCGATACCTAAAACCAAACACATATTATCTGATTTCAATTTTACAGACAATATTAATTTCATTAGACCACGAGTGTGCATAAATCAGATTACACAGACACAGCCTCTGCATGCATCATACCCAAGGAATTCCAGTTGAGTCTTTTGCATCCAAAGTTCATCTCTTCTGTAACTGTTTTGATATGTTGAGCCAGCATAATGAACTTTGCCTCACTTAGGCTGTCCATTACAGAGTGGTAGCGGTTGACAAGGCTATGCAGATCATCAACATACCTAAAACCAGGGTTAAAACAGGTCAGGCCAGAGATGACACCAATCAGTGGTCTTGTGGTTTGGTGTAAACTCTTGCATTCAGTTACTGGTGAGTATCATTACCTGATGAATTTGTGCTCCTGTAGAG
The DNA here is from genome assembly GCA_008360985.2 of Macquaria ambigua. Taxonomy (NCBI): domain Eukaryota; kingdom Metazoa; phylum Chordata; class Actinopteri; order Centrarchiformes; family Percichthyidae; genus Macquaria; species Macquaria ambigua. The sequence goes on from VMKM01000996.1 coordinate 59,540, forward strand.
CAATATTTTGAGCCAGATATGGCACAGAATAGCCCAGTGACACAAGGCTGTTTGTCTCAGAAATTATTTCCTTGATCTCGGGAGAAAACTTCACAATGTATCGCACACCCCTCTGTAAGCTGCTTTCAGTTGGTGGGACACCCTTAAAATGAGAAAAATCAAAACAAATGCAGGGAATTTGAGAGAATAAGAATAGTTGTAGCTGTATCTGTATTTTGCAATACTGAGTAACAGTTATAAGTAAATAGCGAGAGATACATACCAGTTCTGCCTGGATTTGGTTTTCAGTGGTAATCGTGGCCAACAGGCTTTTTTTCATTAGCAATGGCAAGTTGCATTCTGTCTCAGTCATCCAGCACTCATACTTCTTCACCTCATAGTCCCTGATCTGCACTGCCATTTCCACGTACCTGTCCTTGGCCTGAGCAGAATGCAAAAAAGTCACATGAATGCTTTCAATAACATTTTGGTGTCTTAAGAGTTTAATATTTACACTAACCTACACAGCTGTGCAACAGTGAAATAACTCACCGCTTTGCTCTGTTCACTCTCCAGCATCTCCGGCTCTTTCAGGAAGGGAAGGATGGTGTGTTTGATGCGGTGGAAAAGAGATCGGGCCCATCTGATTGCTCCTGCCACAGGAGGCTCATTCTTATTTAGCGGTGGTTTGTCCTTCTTTGCCTCAAAGATTTCATTTATGCTGTCCACCTACAACAAAGACAAAAAGACTTAGATATTCTACAAAGGTGTTTGTGGCAGACCATGTTCATTCAAAATCCTAATTATAAACTGGTACAATAGCAAAGCATGAAATATTGTTTAGTTGTATATTTTATTAATATACATTAGTGTTAAATCATGAGGCTGCGTGCAATGTAACTTCCAGGTTTTATATGGATTAATAAGCTGAACTTTGATGTGTCAAAGGTATATGGATTAGTGTCATAATTACCAATTTAGTTAGTTGCAAAGGTTTGGATCCTTGTTTACAGCACAATGTATGTCACATTGTAAAACACATGCATGGACTCACTGTTCCCCAACTGAAGCTTTGTATTGATTATCACATTATTGATTATCACATAATTTGATAGTAATTCAAATATAACTGCCAAAGTCAAATCAGCCAGCACTTTTTCTTGATTTCACAGTACAGTACCTCTTTGCAATACTGAGCCAGGATGTCATTAAACTTTCTCATCAAATGGTTGTTGATGGCCTCTCTGGAGCGGATGTGTTTAAATTTCAGGAGCATGTCAAAGGCAGCAGCTGAAGAGCGCAGTGTCTTAAAAGACTGATCAATGAAGTTGATGGCCTCGCCCTCAATAGCCTGAGCAGACACATGTAAGAAGTGAATCATCTGTCTATCTAACAGAAAAGTATGCAATTTTATTGGTGCAATCTGACAAGTACATTGATACTACCATGTTTACTTAAATTGTTGTGTTGGTCAAGAACATTTTTACAACTCCTGCATTCTAGATGTCCTAAACTCACCTGAACCGTAGTGTCAAAGTGTTGCATGATCATTTTCCAGCTGCTCATCTTACAGATGTTGAAAGGATTAAAACTGACATCCTCAATAGGCAAAACCAGACTATCCACTCTGCACAGCACTTCATCAATGCGTTTTGGGTCACCGGTCACACCTTTTAGCTCTGGACCAAAGATGTTATAGAACTCCTCCAAAATCTACACAACACAAATCCAGGAAAACTGTTGTTGCTTTTTATACATTCACATTCAGTTATTGAGTGAGAGGTCAGTATTTATGAAGTGTATGTACACTGACCTGCACAACATTGTACAAGTCCTGGCAGACAGAAGCCATGTAATCAGTCCTCTCAAACAGTCTCTTACGGTCAAATTCCCAGCGTGGATCCCTGTCTGATTCTTCAATTTCAGCACGCACCTCAAAGTAGGATGACTTCCACTGATCCAGAACCTGCTTAGCATCATGCACCTTGGATTTGGCCACTTCCCTCTTATCTCTGTCCAAGACACAGCACATTGTTAACTTATACTGAAACCACAAAACAACCTATACGAATAAAGGATTCTGACTGACTGACCAATACTGGCATGATAAAAGATAGTTAAATGTAAACTCTATCTAAAATCTGAACACCCAATGTAAAAGTTAAATGTATTCACACATACTTGAATAGTGTGTGGACATCAATTACTTGATCCACACGTTCGCACAGCTGCCAGGCAATACGCTCCATTAGAGGGACCATACGCTCATTTGTGTTATAGTGGCAAGAGATTATCCACACAATTTGCAGGCTGTTCATCAGAGGAGGGATGGTCTCCAGGATCACACCAAAATCTGCTCCAGTAGCCAGATTCTACAACAGACAATGGTAACTTTGATAGAAGTTAAGGTGAGAATGGCAGAACAAATCTGGAGTCACTATTTTGATGGGGGAAAAGGTTTTTTGGCAAGTGTGTTTTTGTAATTATGAGGTCTTGGTAGTTGCACTGTTCATTGTTAACAGAGAAAAGAGTAAGTCAATGTAAAGAATATCCAGCAATAATGCATTTATAAAAAGTTCACCATGAAGTGCCTTTCCAGTGTGCTGAGGAAGCGTATGTTATCGTCCGACTCCACACGGTATTTAGTAAGTTCAGCAACTGTTCCATCCAGGGTCTGAATAATTCCTGCATCTGCTTTGGTCATCACCTCCAAGATCTTCTTTACCACAGGCTGTTTAAGTTGCTCACTCAGAGCACTCAGGATAGATGCACGCTCCTGCCAAAAAACTATCTCGGCCAAAGGGCCAGGTGCCTGGAGGAAAACAGGAAGTGAATGTTTCACATTGGTCTATGGATATGTTTTATGCTTTCTTCTACCGAATAATTTCATTTTGAGCTGACAGGGATTTCATTTCTTGCTAATATTTCAGACATTTCAGCAGCAACTATACACGTGAATGCTGGGCTTGACCCCAAGTCCTGTAGCTGAAGTTTAAGTTCTTTAACTGTGACACCACCAAGCCTGCCTGGGTTGAAGCTCAGAATATAGGGAGAGTCGCAAACCTGTGGCTTTTTGTTTTGCTGCTCCTCAATAACAATGGTAATCTGAGTCTGCCAGTTCATCACACACTGCTCCAACTTCTCTACCATCTCTGGATTAGAAAGCAGTACATCCACCTCAGGCTCCAGGTCGAGCTCAGGGATGTGCAGCGTAATCTGATCTGTGACAAAGAGACTGATCTTTAGATTGTACTGTTTATTCTGAAATGTTATCAAATGAGCATTAAAAATAAGCATCAGCAGTATATTTAAGTCGTGTTTTAAAAAAAAAAATCAATTTTCACAAGAGTTCACAGTAAACAAAGTCCTCTCATAACAGGGACAGCTCAAAATATGCTTAAAATAAAATTTCTACTTGTTTTTTAGTAGTCAAATACTAATAAATCTCTGCAATTAAAAATAATAAGCTCTTGGTATATCTAATAAAATAAACCTTGAATCTGAAGGTGTTGGAGAGTTGTGTTGATCAGTCCCAAGAACTTGTGTGTCCTGTTGAGCAACTCATCACGAATTGTGAATTTTCCACTTGACTTCACTGGAGTCTCCTCCTGAGGAGAAACTTCCCCACTTTGATAATCTGCACCAGTTATCTTCATCTGGTGGGCAGTGAGCAAGGGTATATACACCTGACAAGAGACACAGTGAAAATATGCATCCTGAATTCTTTATTCAGAAAATCAGAATTTTTTGATATACATGGTTGATGAGTTTTTCTGCGGCTGTTACATTAAGTTTTGTCTGACTGTTAGTAGTTGCTTTGTTGTTTGAAATGTTTGTCATTATACTTACTTGGGCAAGTTTGTTCCGCAGCACAAGAAGGGGGTCTCCATAATGCATGCCAATGTCAAATAGCCTGGGCATCAGGACACCAGCCTCATTCATGTCCAGTGGTTCAACAATGGTCTCTATTTAAAACACAAATAATAATCTCTTGGTTAATCCTTTTATGTGCAATAGAAGCTTTAACATGTTTTATTGTAGTGATACTGAACTGTCCTCTCACCCTTTGTGTTCCTGAGAAAGTAGAAGACACTGGATTTCAAAAATCTCTCTGGGTATTTATTTACTGCAACATGAAGCTCAATGTGATAGACCACTTGCACCTCAATCCTCTGAAAACACAAAAGCAGACATGGGTTTAAACATTTGTATCATCTCTATCCTCTCCATCAATAACACACTGATAAATTATTTTAAAAACAGTTACCATTTGAAAGTAGTTAAGACAAGATGGTTCGAATTCAAATTTGATCTTACATGGCTGGGACTTTGTTCACTTGTCTCCTCTGAGTCTGAGGTTATCTCTGCTCCACTTTGGGTCCAGGACTTCTTGTCAGGATCTGAAGAGTCTCCATCTTTCCTCCTTTCTGAGTTTATAAACGTTGTCGTTATGCAGTCTTATTATCCACGTATTAACACAATTCAAAATACGAAACTAAAGATAATTAACCTTCAAACATCGCCGGTAAAGTTAATCAACTTAAGAGACACTGACGGTTAGCTGTGTGACTCAAATGTATGCTAATAGCGCTGAAACTGGGGCTACACTTCTGCCAACTTACCGACTGGAATTTCAACTTCAATTTCTTCCTCTCTAATAGTTTTGAAAAACAAAAGACATGATGGCGAGTCTTCCTCAGAGACAATGTTCAAATAACGGATAATTTTCTCTTCTTCTTCCCCATCTCCCCGACTGAGAAGTTCGTCGAAACAGTTGGGACAGTCCGGTAAATTGAAACCGGCAGATACGCGCTGTCGCATCCACTCCACTCGTAAATCGTCGTGGACCATATTTTTTAATTACCATTAGTTAACATTTGAAGAATTAACTACTTCCTGGTTAATTTGTCGCCATTTGAAAATTTGTCAATATTAGCTTGCGGTTGTCAGTAGCTTTAACTCTCCAAACAATCGTGTTGTAGTTTAGCCATGGCAACCATCGAACGTCTCGCGCTTACGTCTACTACTGCTGTAGTTGGGAGACTGACACCAGGAAATTTGTTCCCAGGGCGTTGACTGGAAGGCAGCTATCTGTGTTGCTTTGGTCAATGATCTGAAACCCTTGATACTTAAAATAAGTAAAATTGAAACCCCATGTGAGAACTAGTTTGCGTATCAATAAATCTAAAATTCAGTACTTTAAATGGCATGGCACTGTGGCTGCACATTGTTGACTAAATAAATAAAAACTGAAGATAAATAACTTGGCATTTTAGAAAAAAATTAGCTCAACAATTTGATAATCAAAATGAGTTTACACAATACAAAAAAGCAATTGGTAAATGTTTAAGAGATTAGTTCATGATAATGAATACATAATTTCTATAATTTTGTTTTAGTAAGTTACATTTTTGATTTGTCAGTTGCTTTATCAAGTACATCCCTTATTATTATATTAAAAAAATTCTATCTTTTTGCTATTTTAACTTGCCAAAAGTGTGTGAAGAGGTCTTCACACTGAGCCCATATTAAAACAGAAAAATAATTTTGTATTTTTTTTAATCTCTTCTTTATTATGTTAGATCAATATAGACTGCTATTAATAGGGTGCTATTTCAGTAGTGAATCAAAACTGATAAATCAAATGAAAAATAACTTGATCACCTGGTTTGACATATCAATGGTCAGTTAATGAATCAGAAATGTACAGAGATGAGTAAGTTTCAGACAACTGATTTGATAAAAATGATACAAAACGTGTGTGTGTGTGTGTGTGTGTACGTGTAATACAAATGACATCAAAATAAAGCAACGTTTAAAAAGAAGCACAAAGGTCACCTTCCCAGAATTACAGATTGTAAGATTTAAGTTGATGAATTTGATCATTCTGTGCTCAAAGTCTTAATGTCAAATGTTGCTACGTGAAGTGGGTCAAACATCTTAGTGCTGACTTCCATGGAGCTCGTCTAAACCTAGATACAATAAGAAATGCAGTTATGGGCTTTGAGGGAAAAAAAACTCAACTAAAACAAATACAATTTATTATTCACATGAGGATGATTTTCTCAGACGAAGTAGAGCATGGAGTGTTTGTTAATGAAAAAAAATACCATTCTTAATATTAAAATGAATGGCAAGATTAGGGCTGCATTAGACAAAATTACAATTACCCCTTCAACCAATAATTGCTAATCAAACATCACTTGCTCCAATCAAACAGTGACTGCCACTTGTATCATCAAGATTTGACACCATATTCTTCCACTGTTAAAAGCTAGCATACAAGGTCATGACTTTCAAAAATGCATGGCAGTATCTCACTGTAGCAAATTGTGTTGCCAGTGAAAAAGTGCAGACATCTCAATAATGCAACGGTGACGACAATTAAGTCTCCTTCCCTTAGAAAAAATACAAATACCAATTCCATACAATACTAACAAATTCACAAGTAGTACGTTAGTACGCAATTCAATCTTCTCCTAATAACATGTAATACAGCCCAACCACTGTATTGAATATGGATATAGGATCTTTCAAAGTAATGGACTCCCGACCAGAGCTGAGTCAACAAATGAATGATTGAAGTTTTCCATGAATGGTATGTTAAATTGTAGAGTAAGTGACAGGCGCATAGGCAACACTGTGAATGCATAAAAGTAAAAATCATACCCCATTAACATTCATCTTTAATTCTGATGCAACATTGCAAAATACAATAAATTAAAAAATAATTCTGTATAAGTATATACATCTCATCACACACCTGCCCAAGCACTTTTCAATACTGAAAATGCCAAAGATCTTTTGCAGTGTTTATACAAGGGAAACTGAAGAATTATACAGTATGTTGTCATTTGGTTGTATATCTGTAAGGCAGTCAGTGCAACAAAAAGTTGAGCAAGAACTATGTAACCAAAAGGTGGCTCACTACTCAGTGTATGGAAACCAGACCTGCCGAAACTGAACAGAAATTCAAAATAACTGCATGAATATACACAAATATGCCAAATTAATGACAAAAATAATTAGACAGAAAAAAATGGAGGGAAACAGAAATGAATATATTATTCTTAAAGGAAAAGGTGGATGTTATTTTGTCTTTCATCTTATCAGCAAATCCCATGAAAAGACCAAAACCAGCCACAAAGTGTCATCTGTGTAGCCAAAACTTGGGGCATTTGCTTATTACTGTTTAGTTATCTCATCCTAAAATCCTATATCTTTTTTACTTATTTATTCTAAGTTTGGCAGATGTGGTTCTCCATACAAGTGACATCAATAATTGCTACCAATAATGCCTCATGAGAAAACTGATTGTTTGAAGTATATGAGTTACATTTTAAATTTGAGCCTCACAAAATGTTCTGCTGTGAAGCATACTGTTTCTGGTACAAACCCTTTGTTACATACATTTGCAATAAGAAAAACAGTAATTTCTCAACAGTACACTCTGTACTGTCTGTGTTCTTGAAACTGTTGGGAGGGCAGCGTGTTTCACTCCAAAGTCTGTGAAGCTCACCGTACAATTTCTTGACATGACAAATTGTTAAAATATGAAAAGAAAAAAATCTCAGTCACCTCATGACATCTCTGAAATATGTCTTTATAAGCATGGAACCCTGCTGGCTTGTTTTGGCTCCGTTTACCACCTAACAGTATTACCACATAGTCCCGTCACAGTAAGCCATCGTGCTCAAAGCTGGAGGGCAGGAGAGAGAAGGAAAAGGGGCAAAACTTGACTCCAGTCCCACTGTAGAATTTATTCTGAAACTCCACCCTGAGGAAGACACAAACAGCCGCTATGAATATAAAACACTGAGATAATTCACAGCACTTTGGCCCTGCCGATGACACAAGTACATTAGTGGTTATTGTTATCTTACCAATGAAGCCGGAGGGCATGAAGGAATGCAGACAGACCCTCCATTACCAAGAGGATGGACACAGTGAGAACGGCAAACAGGCCAAACACAGGCACCAGGAATAAAACCCCGAGTCTGGTGTCCATTCGTAGTCCTACTCGCATCACCATGGCCCACAGCACCTCTGATAGCTCTGTTAAAGCAGAAAATAACAGCATGTGTACCATCCATTTAGGGAATAACAACAGAGACAAAGGGTATTTGCCAGTTACTAATAGTCAGGCTCAAGGTTGCCAAATGGTTTGAATGGTTTAATTAATGACTTAAGGGGTTAAACTTGTTCTGAGGGACTGGCCAACGCCCTTTCACATGTCAGAGTTATGTTTGAGAGGGACATCGAGTAGTTTTTGTCTGTGTAAGTCATGCAGTAGTATTTGACTGGATACGACCTATTAAGATTTATGCAACACTTCCATCAGATATATATTAACAGAATGGCTACACACACACACACACACACACACACACACACACACACACACACACACACACGGTTATATGCACATATTGGAGATATTAAATGGCCATTTGGTTCTGCCTTCTTAAGACAGGCCTGTAATTAATTTTCCATTTAATTATAATTTTTTATGCAAAATGAATTAAAATCAGTTAAATAAACCATGAAATACTGTATGTACTGTACTGTAATACTGCATGAGCACATTTCAAGATGTTCTCAAGTTGGGTCAAATTGTGCTTTCATTGAGGATTTTCCCCTTGAAGTGTAGCAAAAGAAAAAACAACAACAACCTGAAAATAACTTAAATTATCCACCTACATTATTGATATTAATTCTTACACGTTGAGAATCTGGAGAACTGCTTTATACAATGGTGGGCCTCAGAGCGCCATCTAGGGGCCACGGAGGCAGTGGTACCACCAAAGGGTTGGATTAAAATTATAAAGGTTTTTTTGGTAATTTACAAAGCTAGTTATATTTATATCTAAATGTGCTTTACTGTTAGCTAGCTAACGTTCCCTCGGATGCAGTGGCACGAAATGGATCAGTTTTTGAAATGAAAAAGTGATGTGGGAGACAACCCTGTGCCAGTAAAAGCTCCAAAGGGTGTGGTGAGGAAATACAAACCCTGAATACATTAAATTTGGATTCATAATGGCAGGCAGCAAAGCTGTAATGCTGTAATGCCCCTTACCACTGTGGATTACAGAAAATGTTATATACTGTTTATTTATGAGTGAACAAAGGAACAAACACATAGTGGCGATTATCTCTCAATAATAATAAAATGTGAAGTGGCTCCATCTAATTAAGCTACTCTTGAGTTATTTATAATTTTATAAACTCACTTTGTGTTCAGTGTGTGTTTGTACAGGTTTGAAGGAGGGACTACCTGTGTGTTGTACTGCAAACCATCATACTCACGGGCATGTGCCAGACTCAAAGCCCAGAGTCTTAGGTAGGAGGCTGTGTTGGAGATGCAGCCCAGGCAATACTCTATAGTGTGGATGGCCTGATGCAGGAACTCATCTGCAAAGTCAAACTAATACAAAAACAAAACAAGACTCAGCATCACCGACAGACACCAGTAAAAATAACAATGGTTGCTTATAAGGAAGTTTAAGATTAATGGGTGAGAATCCTATGTTTTTGCTGTGCTGACCTCCTCTGTCTGGCGCTCTCCGCTAGTGGAGAGATCACTGTGACTGCTGCCCTCCTCCATGTCGTGAGCCCTCATCAGGTAGAGCTCCTCTTCACTGTTACGCCGCACACGCTCATATCCCTAAGAACACACAAATAAACTAATCAGATTTGCATATACAGTCAGAGAACAAATATTTGGACTGGTTTTTCACATCTATGCACACATTCACAGGGAGACATGAATTTCAAACCCTCACCCTGTACATTCCTAGGCGTTGGCTTCCATTATGAAGCCAATAAAGGTAGACAGGTTTCCCCAGGAGTAAAACAGGCACTGTGAGAACAGCAATGACCACCAGAAATACCTGGAAGCCAGTCTGGAAGAAGCAAAATAATGTTGCATTACATTGTTGTGAACTGTCTCAGTGACATCTGTAGTGTATTTTTAACAACATTAGATTGAATCTGTTCAGTAAGAACAAGGACACAAGTTACACTGTAGCAGGAATGAAGCTTTACATTAGCTTCTCACCTGTCCTGGGTAGAGGGGCTGCACTGCATCACCCTGCATGAGGAACATGTTTATGAAGTGGATGAGGATGCTCGGGGCATGTCTGGAGTCCTTAGCAGAGAAGACCAGCCACTTGTATATTATCATGAACACCAGGTAGCCAAACAGACACAGCAGGAACAGGAGCTCAGGGAGAAATACCAAGTACAGGTTGTACTTCTTCCTAAAGTGCCTGTTTTTGTAGACAAAGATAATGCAGAATATGAAAAACATCTAACATCATTAACAACATTATAACATCTAACATATAAGATAAGGGCTTTACAAGGTAAAAAAAAACAAAAAAAAAACACAACCAACAAAATGGTACTTACAAGTGATTATAAGTGCTGAGGATGACCCCGAAGCTCATGTGTATGATGCCCAATATCACTGACATCTTCATCTTGTAGGAGTTCAGAAATGTAAGGCGGTTGGATGCCAAGTTCCAAATCTTTGTACAGGAGAGTGGTAAAAGATTAACTCCAGCAATGCTATTTGAATCCCTTAAAGAATAGCTGTGTTTTGTTCATTGCTTAAGCCAGTGTTTCCCAACCAGGGTACCTCTGCAGTTACCAAGCTCAGTCATTTGTAAGTTGATTAAGACTGCAGAAAGACTAGTTAAGCTAAAAGTAAAGATACTGTAAATGGTTGAAACAACCAGTTTCTGTCACTCCAAATGACAGTAGTACAAATGCAAACTTGGCCAAAATTACTAAAAAAATACCATTGAACAATACCATAAAGTCATCCCTTCTATCAAAGGGGTATGATAAAGGGGTACTTAGGCCCACCTAATAACACTGTGGGGGTACGTCGGACAAAAAAGGTTGTGTGAGTAACATTACCGCGAATCAAGCTAATAACCGACTGTTTTTAATAGTGATGCACTGATCCAATTTACAGCATCAGCACCAGACATGACTGCTCCATATTAATGGCTGTTTCATAGTCCTTGTTAAGATACTAACATAATAATATTAGACTAATACAATTTTATAAACCTTCTCAAACAATTTGATGAATTGATGAACTTTGCCCCGCACATAGAAGACAATCCTAATCAGTTCCACACAGTGATGTATAAAAATTTTAAAACTGCACTGTATTGGATCATTATTGGTTTGGGTTGACTGAGTTTGGGAATCAGTATCAGGAGAGAAAAGGTGCAGCCGGTGCATCTATAGCTCTTTACCTTGAATTATAGTAGTACATAAAATGCTCCTGCATAATTGCTACATTAGAAATACCTTAATGGGTGGGTAAGTGCATTTCAGAATCTGACAGGATTGATATGTAATTTCTGTAATTTATGGAAGCAACTAGTTATCCGTATTGATCAGCAGTCAGTGACGTGCAAAGTGCCAACTCTTGTAGTCAATCAGGAAGCTAATTAGCATGTTTTATTGTTTTTCTGCACTTATGTTCGCACACAAAAGTATGCTTGTTTAAGTATGCATGTGTAATTTTACATGCACATGGTGACATAATACATTTTAGAGTGCTTTTTACTGTGATTGTGAGTATGACCACCACAGTGAAGAGAAGCAATGATACAATTTATTTATATGAGGTATTACATGACAAATCATGTCATTCATGATGACTAGTCTTCAATATTCTCTACTCACCGGGTCAATTCCCAGAGGGTACGGTCCTTTAAAAACCCCTGTGACATTTGGATCCAGAGTAAGAAAACGATTCCCATGGATATCACTCTCCCTGATAGGCACAAAAAAAAAAAAAACACCAGTGTGTGTTACATGTATGTCATTATGAAACAAACATAATCTTATCTATCTTCAAACACATATAAGACGTTGTTCATTACATTTCTTAACAGTAAAAATAACACTTAGGCCCTTCTGGACCTGCTTAATGGTTTTTACTGTTACATTGAAGTCCTTCTTGTCATGAAGTACTCACTTCCACACCTTCGCATTAAACATCTCCTTCACACTCCATCCAGAACCAAAGATGTTAAGGGACTTTGAGAAGCAGTCGTTGTATATCAGGCCAGTGTAGATGGAGAACAGGCCCATCATCAGGATTATATAACGCCCCTCAAAGAATGTGTTCCAGATCTGCACATACACATCGAATCACTCAGTTACACGTCAGACACACTGTCTGCCACAAGCTGGCTTTCGTTAGGTTACTTGAGCGAGCATTCAAATGAGTATTAGGTCAAACATTGCTTTGGAGCGCTCATGTACCTCATTCCTCGTGTTTTTAAGTTTGCGGTTGTTCTCGTACAGCACCATCCAGAAAGCAAACACGGCCATGATTACTCCGTGGCCCAGGTCTCCAAACATCACAGCGAACAGGAATGGGAAAGTGATGATTGTGAAAGGAGCTAAAAAAAAAAAGAGGAGAAAAAAAAAATAAAAAACACAAGACTAGTGAACATAAAAAAAATTATATATTGTAGAACTTAAATATATTAAATAATTAAAAATATAAAAGACAGCAGGATATTAAAATCTAGACAGAAAAACGACAACAAAAATAATTGTAATTGACAAGTTAGCGGAAAAAGATAATAAAAATCTGAATTAAAACCAGGAAAGTTAAATGATATGCACTATTATAGAAAGTATTATAGAAAGACTTTTCCATAAAAGGCACTTTAAAGCAGTTAGCCTGAGCTCTTCAGATACTCTGTTCTGTAATTTTTTTCAACTTTTTTTTCAAAGACTGTTGTGCAACACATGCATGTTGCTGTCACATCTTTTGACTTCTGATAGAGTGACATGAGACATTTAAAAATCTCCAAACTGATCAATTAAAGTGCTTTTTTGTTTGCGCATTTTATTTTTGGAGGCTTATCTGATGATTCATGTGTGCAAATACAGAGAGAAACACAAAGATCCCACTCACCAGGGTTAACCTCCCTGTAATTGCCCACTCCATAGGCATCCACAATGTTCTGGAAGCCAGAGGTAAATTTGTTGGTCCTTATCAGCGTGGGAGGAGTGTCGTTGGTGGGGATACGATTGACAAAGGAAGGAACTGTTGCTCCGCTTTTTCTCTGAAATATCAATGTCAAATCAAAATGTCAGCATGTCATATTTGCAAACATTTGATTAGAATGGCAAAAAGTAGGCAGCACATGCAAATCCAAAAAAAAAAAAATCAAACGAGAAAAGGCGGTTTTGGCATAATGTAATCATTAGAGAACCAGTTGTGGCAAAATGATAAATAAACCTCTGTAGGAACAGTTCTTCCCATTAGTGCCTCTTTGTATGTTTTTGTCCCAAATACACACTCTGTCCTCCGCAGCCTGCAAACTGAATAAACAGTGGCCTTTCAGTACCCTCGCCACGTCATGTAAAATGTCTTTTTCTTAAACTACAGAGGGCCGAATAAAAGCAATGCCTCATACAATACTTGCTTTTATGAGAAGAATACCCCAGTTCATGAAGTTAAATAAACAGAAAAACAAAGCCTGTAGTGAGGCCAAAGCCAAAAACAGAGCAACTCTGTCTGAGTTTCCTCACCGATCCTTCTTCTAGGGCCCGCCGCAGGGTGGGAATGTCATTGACAGGACACCAGACCTCAGCGATCAAACACTTGTTAGTAACATCAAAACTACACAGGTTCAGAATATAGTAGATGGCCTTCATCTTCTTGACCTGGATGACCCAGGTGTAGACGGATTCTGAAGCCTTAATCAGGACCTGTCTCAGGTAGTCCTCTGTCCTATGAAGTACCTGGACACAGTAAGAGATAAACAGGACTCTTTAGTGTGATACATGATATAAAATACAAAATAAAGATATTGATGACTTTTAAAAAACTTGACTTTTTTTTTTATTTCTATGATTACATATGGAACATTAAGAGAGAGAAATAAACATTTACATTTTAAACAAGAGGCATTTGTGAGTGTTTGTGTGAGTGTTTGTGTGTGTGTGTGTGAATAAGAGGCAGACAGACGAGGAACAGTCAAGAAACGGGAGAGGATGAAAAAAAGGCATCCATGAAAGAGAAAAAACTGTTCCAACTTTCAGCTGAGGCCTCATGTTGATCATGTGCTACAGGGGGTGAGTGCAATTCTATTCTTCAGTCACAGTGGGTTAAAGCTACCAAATGATTCACAGTGAAATGCCCCAGACAGAAACTTAACTGACCCTACAACTGCCAGGACTGGCTCACAAGAAAAAAAATTGGGTTAATCTTTTAAAAAAATAAATCAGCCATTTAATTTTAACTTTGTTCTTTGACCATAAAAGACCGGTTCAAAAGAGAAATCTTTACTTGATGTAATGTTATACACTGAACACAAGATCTTCTGCAAGCTTGTTTTGGAAAATGTTGTATTCCTTTATCTTAAAACCCATCACCAGGGAAAGCTCACATTTTAAATGATCTAGCTCATATTTTAACAGGGAGTTGAGAGCAAACACGTGTACATGTAAACCTTTAGTGAATGACACACAGAATAACATCTTTTTCTGTCACTAATTAAACACTTTCATAATTAGATACCTAAAAAAAAAAAGGTAAGACATACTGTGTGCAGGTCCTGAATGCGAGTTTTTAGTCCTTCCACAACATCATTCCTCTCCTCATTGCTACTGGGATAGGGATACAAGTGACAGTGGTAGCTATGGAGAGAAAAAAAATGTTATTCACAACTCACTACTGCTACTAAAAAATATCTTAAACAAACAGATACCAGCTCCTTTTTTCTGCCATTATTAGAGCAACCATAGGATACAGCATTGAGGAATAACTACCAGTCACAGATCTTCTTCACTTTCTGGCCAATCTGGTCTCCCCAGTAAGAGATCAGGAACACCACGCTCTTGGTAGGCTCACCCTGCAGATAGAAAATAAGAGGAAGTGTTGTATATCAATGATGAGACCCACATGCTCCATCGATAATAAAAAGAGAAGTGTCATTTTGGGCCCAGAGTAGGTTTTCAAGTACTGGTTACATTTTCTGCTCAAAAACTGAATACTGTGCAAAAAAATAAATAAAACGAACCGTAAATATGTATTTATATTTGTTTGTAAAATCAAGCTGTTCATTACAAAAACAACATTGAGAAGTACTTGAGATTGGAAGTTCATTCTCGATCTTGGAAACAGCTTTCGAAAAAGCATGACTGCTGTATTTTTTAGTTCAATGTTAAGCCTCCTCTTTTCACACGATTCAGCAACACGTTAACAATCTTGCTGATTTTCCATCAGTAAAAGTATGTCCTGACATTCCACTACTGATCAGTCGCAGCCCTGCATGCCTGCCTTCTGGTCAAGCAGAGGAAATGGATAAGTGGATTAGCGCTGTCCCTCAATATGAAAAGACAAGAGCACAGCACTCATTGTTTATGAGAACAGCAAGAAGGACTAGAACAGACTTCACAACAGCTTCACCAGTGTCATTTTCAATGTTGTCCCATTCTATTAACAGGATTTTCCTTTCCTTTTGGTCATTTGCAATGCTCTACAATAATCCTCTGCACTGTTTCTTAACAAACTCCACTGTGGCAACACTACACAGACAAAAGGAAGTGACAATTATATTTTTACTGATATTTAAAAGCATGTAACATCAAGCAAATGTGTGTTCTTCTTTCTATTATGCTTAACTGCTGTTACAGCAAAAAAATTAAAATGCTGAAAATACACAAACTGTGTTGGAATATTTGTATTTATATATTTTACTTATATTCTTATTATATTTTCTAGAAATAAATTACAGGTTCTTTGCAATGTCATGGAATTGAACATGGGACAAGCATGATAAGGATTTGTACGTATCAGCTTATAAATGGTTCAGTTTTGATCTTACCTACAAAACTTATGGAAATAGAGAGTATTGAGTATATTCATAATAATGTATAGCCCCACAAAAGTCCATATCATGTGCGGACACAGCAGTTAACATACAATCTGTCCTTACAAGCATTTCTTGGATGAGGCCTGCCTCCCCTGTTGTTATTTTAATCTCTTTACTGTATGGTGTGAATTTCTCTTGGAGATCAATAAAGTATCTATCTATCTATCTATCTATCTATCTATCTATCTATCTATCTATCTATCTATCTATCTATCTATCTATCTATCTATCGCAGGGAAGACATAACAAAAGTAACTGAACTACATCATTAACAACACAAATCGTGGACAAAGTTAGCTTTGAGAAACCTACCGTGTCAGGATCTTCCAGATACTCATCGACCTCAGCATAGCTGAGGATGGTGTAGCCTTTACACACTCTCCAAAGCATCCGCTCAAAGGCCTCGATCTTCACCCTCTGAATAAGCCCAGAAATGAAACTGCAAGAGAATGAGAACATTCAGCCCAACATATGCGCCTTCTAGGGCACACAAAGTTTTAATCTAAAAATATCACTATAACGATATCATGATAAACAATAACCTTCAATAAAATAATGTAATTCAAAATTCATCTTAATTCATAATTACATTTCCAAATTCAAAAAGGACACCCCCTTTTGTGCTATTGCATCAAACAAAACAACAAACAAAAAAAAAACCTGTTGCTTACACTAACATCTTCACATTGATATTTAAATTCTGAAGCTCACAGCTTCAAAATATGCAAATAATTAACAGCCACAAACAAGGGTCATCTAAAATTAATTAATTTGGGAGATAGGGATGAGGGAGACAGTGTGTGTTTGCATGTGTGAACATCTTCACTGACACGTGTGCATGTGAGCAATGTGGTTAACGTCACAGTGACCGTAGATTTGCTATTACCTCAACAGTCTTACATTATTGATGTCACATTGTGCTCACCTGAACACAACACAAGCTGCCTGCTGTAGCTGTGATACTTTCTATGTTGCAGAGTGGCGACGTAGTGACTGTAGAGATATGAAACTGTGAGGTTAGCTGTCTTTCCTTTGAACTGTCACTGTTGTTGCACATTCACCATACTGTGTCACAGGCAATATAGCTGAAATGTTTGGTGAATAAAGCATGGTGTACTGGAGAAGAGTTGTGCAACGTGTTTTAATTTTAATGGACATTCACAATCAACAAAAACTCACATTTAACTAAATCTCTGTCCTTTTTACGGTGTCCAAAGTATTCCCACACCCCTGACTTAACTGTTTTTGAGTATTGTAAAATTTAAGAATAAGGTTTCGTATGAGCAATATGTGGTTGGCAAAGAGCCAGAGCTGCGTTTCAGTTATTGCAACGTGCAACTTGCCTGTTTGTTTGTGAACTGTGTATAAAGTGCGTCTGTAAGTGAAAAGTAATGGGAGACAGAGGAAAATAAAAGTGCAGCTTGCCCAATTTTAAACTTCCTTTAAATGTGTAGCAGCAACTGTGCAACCCATTTACCTTCTCCTCGAGATATTATTGTGGCTTGAAAATCACATATTGCTATTTCATTTTTAAAATGTCTTGACAATTGTGAAAACTGGTAAACCGTGACAGACCTAGTGCCTACTGCCAACTCTAAAATAAATCATCAGTCCAAACACTGACATAATGCTGATATGGCTAGCAGAATTTCCATTACTCACCCCAGTTTGGCTCCTAGCCTCTGCATGCTGCTGTAGTCCATCATTGTGTCTTTTTCTAGGAAAGGAAACTCCTCATACTGTACTTGTAGTGGTTCCCGCTAAAAGTAAAGACAAGATGCAGGCGGGTAAAAAAAGAGAGTCAAAATTAAATCAAAGAGCAGATTCTAATTGCCATATTGTGAAAATAATTCATTGCAAGACAACACACATGAAAATGTGGGTGTAAAGAATCCAGCTACATACACACTAACCTCAGCAGTTCTCTGTACAAAGCTGCGGGTGATGCGCAGCATGTGTGTGTACTCTGTCAGCTCCAGCAGATTCCTCTGCAGCTTCTCTTTATTCCTGGTGACTTCACCTAACTCTACTTCTAGCCTCTGCAGCTGATCCTGTGAACACACACAAAGACACCCGATGATATAAGGATAATATAATTATGATAATTTATAAGGTTTGAAAAAACATTTTGGATGTAATCTACCAATTTTACACAGACTAGAGCAGAACAAAGTAAGGTCCAGTGTTCTGCATAGAGAAAATACTCAACTACATTAATTTATTGGCAGTAGAATTAACTGTCCAAAAATACCACCATCAACATATTTAATTCAAAATGGATATAAGCAAGTAACTAACCATTATAGCCATGACGTGCTTGGGTAAAGGAGCCACTGGGTTCACATCTCCTGCTGGCAGTGAAATGTCTGCTTTCTTGACTTCCCTCAGAAGGTATCCTGTTAAAAATAAAGAGCAATCTTTTTTAAAACAACAAAAAAAAAACTAAAATGTTAAAGCTTCCATATACCATGACCAGCCTTTCAATAACACTGGATTTGGAGCAAAATCTGACAGTGTGTTAGTCTCTTCTCTTAACCTAATAATAGAGGTTAGTTAACTGAGGCATTTCATTCAACTAAATCTACAACCAGCTGACATTTCTCATGACTGTAGGCTCAATTCAATTCAGTGAGAAGGTCCTCTGTGGCTTCATGTATTCCTGCCTTGCTTCTACAGCAACTATCACAGCGTTGCCTTCATCCTGTCTGGGGCTAAATAACTGTATTACCTGCCCAAAGCTTGATTACAACTACAACTCAAAGAATAGATATGAAGCCTTACTGGTAAACTGTATATTAAAGGTCAATATATCCTTACCAAGGATCCTCTCCATCTCTTCACATTTTTTGATCTCATTGACATGTTTTCGCTGGAATGCGTTAACACTGGGGTTGAGCTGAAACAGGTGCAAGAGACATATTCAGTCAAGAATTGAATGACTAACAATCCTCATCCCCACTCATCAGTGTGGAACATACCACTATCTCCAGGACAAACAATCATAAACCATACAGTACGGATCACTTTACAGCAGCATTTTACAACAGCTATGATCTATGGGATATCGAGTACTTCCTTCTGTAAGTTATAAGAAGAACTACCACGTCTGCTTTAATATAAAGTAAAGGTTAGTGACAAATGGTACAGAAGCTCCGATGGTATGTATGTAACGTTACAATAAACAAACAACACTTTGTCGAGTGCTTTCGATGTTGGCAAACTCAGCAGTAACTTTCAAAGTGAGACATTACTGTGTTTCAGGAGATCAAAACCGGTCTACTTCGGGACTTACGTCTCTGAACTCCACAAGCCCCAGTTCTCCAAGTTCACTGATGCAGTCGTATGCTGATCCAGACTGTAGAAACAGTTGGGCCAGACACATTTCTTCACCTCGGAGCAGAGAACACATTTTGACAGTTCGCTCCGATATGTGCCTGCTCAGACGACGGGCTAATATTAGCAAGCTAACTAGTGCGGTTTCTGTAAATTAAACGTCAACGGCGGTCAGTCAAGTCCTTCTTAATGCTTTTCATGTTTTGGCTCCGGCGTTAGTACAACATTTGACTAGCATACCGGACACTTTAGATAGCTATCGTTACAGCAGAGGCTGTTCCTGTTAGCTAATGGGCTAGCCGGTGAGCGCCGTGTTGGTAATTCTTGGATGAAAAACTTGTTTAATCAAAATTAAACCTGAAACTGTGAGGAAACCGTGTAAGAACGTTAACGCAGCATATCCAAAGACGTGGTCGCAACTCTTCTCATAGTTTATGAAGTTTCAGCAGACGTCCGCTTGCAATGTCCATAGTACTACACGTCACTTCACTTCACACTGTTGAATACGATCAACTTCCACAGCAGTGAATGTACCGCCTCCTGGAGTCTGCGCACCACACACTTACTTTTCAACATGGTGCCATTGCACCCTCAACGCTGTCTGAAGGCGAACGTGTGCACATGCACGCATACATGTCCACTTTTTACAGTCTTTGATAGATAGGCAGACATAAGTAGACTGTCAGTTTAATATGCCTACCAGTCTGTATTACAAAAAAGTCTTCATGGTCCAGTAACGTCTCACCATAATGCAAACAAAATTTAAAAAATGGGTGTAAAACATTCTGCACAAGTATCCGGAATACCGGTATTTGAAATTAGTGCAATCTTCTCTGGGGTGACGTTAGTTGTCATCAACCACACGATGTTTACTCTGCAAATATTCTGTTACTCTGCAAAATAAACCCTTAATTTATCGTGGCCGGATTAACCTGTTAGGGTTACAACCTGTTTTGCCGACCCAGGTTGTGAAAACAGGTTTTTAGGTAGGAGGCTCTAAGAAAACGATGCAAATGAGGGGAAAGAAGGAGGCAAGACAAATACATCTCCACCTCCATCTTTTGGAACCATAGCTATAACATCTGTTTTGACCTCATTCAGTTGGATGAAATATTGGGTCATCCATACAGGCAGGTCAGAGGCAGTAAAGAGGTCTAGAATCATAGGGGCCAGCAGCTATGTTACATTTGGTGTTGTCTGCATAAAACTGAAACAGAACTATGCTTGTGGATGATGACCCTTTGTGGGAACATTTAAAACCTGAATAAACATTGACCCAGAAGACCCTGCAGCACTCCTTAAAAAAATTTAAATTAGAGGATTGCACAAGACACCTACCCACTTTTCAAACCTATCAGTATGAATGTTGTGATAAAAAGTGTGTTGAGGTATTGAGCCAAGAAAAAGTAATAGAAAAAATATCTTTATTACAAAATGGTGCACCACCACAACTATTTACATTCCCACAAACATTATAAACATGTAAAAACTATATTACTATAAACAATGTCTAATGGAAAAAGGTGTTATTACATTTCAGTGACATTTAAATACATCATCTTGTCTAGCCTCTCACTCTCCCATTATCCCTCCATGTGTGTGTCTTCCTCTACATCTTTCTCAGAGTTTTAGAGAGCGGCACAGTTCCACGCCTGTCGGATTTGTCTCCATGGAGTTCCAAGAATCGAGGCAGTGATGAAGAAGAAAACCAAGATAAGGCCCTTAGCCAGTGACTGGGAATATGGCTCACCTGGGGAGGGTAAAGGTAAAATAAGTCAGTAATGGTACTGTCAGTATCCATTATCATACTTAAACAGTGTTTCTCGCAGAAATATTTCACAGCTGTGGGATATGGGAGTGGCTTTTTTTCCCCAAGGGTTCACTCTGGGATCATTTGCACTCACTGTTGCATTTAAAGGCACACTGTGCCAGAATGCTGATGATCTAGAATCAACCACAGAACAATTACCATCAATATAATATATTATATATTATATCTAGACAATCACATTGAATACTGATGTAATTTAGAGATACGGCTGTGTTGTAAATTCGTAAGGCTCTCATGATTGAATGATGGCAACAATGATCATACAGAGTTAAGCTCAAATTATGGATTTCCACAGTAATTACATTTTTCTTAGCATAAAGACAATTTCCAAATTACTGAATGAACAACTAAAGGAAACAATAAAATACTGGACAGATTTCCTAGGACTAGATAAATTCCCACCTGTGTAATACTTGGTGATGGGGAAGGCGAGCTCAGGCCAACACACATCATTCCTGTTACAGTCATACTCTGTGAAGTTGATCTGAAACCTGGGGAAAAAAAGTCACACTCGCGGTTAGAATCAGTCACGCAGCTCATACATAAAGTCATTTATTTGGCTCAAGTCCACAACCCTCTTTATGAGGGCGGTCTTGCTGTTTGAGGAAGCACCTGGTTTTTGGTGGTCCTGTGTTGACAGGAATGTCAGTAAAGGTGACTGAGGAGGTGATGGGGAACAACTGAGTCTCCACTGGGTCCAAACATGGAGAGACATCACCTCCTCCACAATCCAGTGCCCAGGTGGACGGGCTGTATCTAAAAGTGACCAAAAATAAGATTCTTGATTCACAATGACTTATAATACTAATGGGAATTAGAAAATATGGTGACTTATAATGATTAACAGCTCCTCCTGAATTGAAAATACAATTTACACTGTGCATTGCAATGAGTATACATGTGATACACACCTGACTTGCAAAGCACGGATATCCCTTTGAGGTATGCCATCTACTATGCCAGTGATAAGACTCCAAACATGGATATGCTGGTGGGATGGAATCCCATAGCATGAACTTGTGGTGTCATCCATAGTTGTGCTTGAGTTCAGTGTCACAACTGGAATGTATATGTTGTGTGTAACATTTAGTTAGAATGAAAAGAAAAATAGTTTGGCAGAATGTTGAACAATTTGCTTTACACGTTAAATTAAAAGTATAGGGTTAGAAAATAAAGTTAATATTATTAACAAATGCATGATCTCATTACATAAACATACAGTACATGGACAGAAAACAGAAAACTTTGCATGAATTGTTTCTTTGCACCATCTACTTACAGCTTATGTTTAGCCAGTCTGTCATAGTTAGAGGATTTGGGTTTCCACTCTTTGCTACATATGTGGCTGTAATCAAAGCTGCCTGGAGAGAAGAAACAGCCTCTCTAAAAGAGAAAAACATTATATTTTACTTCAGCACAAATACATAAAGATATAGATCAAACATGAACTCATGCTGAGCTACTGACCTCAGGAGATTACACTGAGTCAGATTCTGTTGGCTGACAGGTAGCAGACATCCTGATGTTGAATTCTCTCCAAACAGAACTGGTCTCCTCTCAGCAGTGGAACAGAGTCCATCACTCACTGTTATCCAGATCAGAAAATGTTGTTGTGTCTCTTAGTCAACATGTTTTGATGGACATATATGCAATTTACTATTACGCAAAATGCAGTGAGACAGTAATCAATAACATGAATTAATGGGTTTTACCTGGTTTCCAAAGATTGATTGACGTCCTCTGTATTGAGCCTGTATTGTTATCCAAAGTGTCCACAATTCCAGCAATAACAGGCCTTCCCACCTGATAACCTGTCATTTAAAATGTTGGTGTAACAGCTACTGTGAAGTATTTTCTACAAAACAGGTATTTTATCTTGCTCTCACCTGGGTTCCCTGAGTTGGGCTCAACCATGAATTCTCCATTCAGAAACACAGCTGAATAACTTGTAGTTAATGCCACTGTTCAGGAGACAGAATAACAAAAATTAGCCCAAACTATATCAAACATATTGATCAACTATGACTGGTGATAAGCCAAATCATGGGCAAGCGTTATGGAAACTTACCACTGCTATTGAACATGATGGTCCCAACAGTGCGTGTCAGTGTGACACTTGTGATGCCATTTCCTTTCCAGTAGAATTTGTAATCCAGCGCTAAGGTCACATTCTCACATACCAGCCTCTCATCTTCAGAGAAATGTTAACAAATTTCAACATGAAATTCAACATTATCTGGTTAAGTTGTTTTAGTAATGATATGTTGTAATCTCCATACCTGGAGAGGCAACAGCATCTGTGCTTGAAATAAACGGACTCCAGTCAATGGCCACTTCATCAATTACATCCACTATAACATTACCTGGAATGAAAAAAATAAATAAATAAAAATGAAAGACACATGGATTCAAAGTGCTCCAGAATGACTCAAAGAATTGCTACAGTATGTTTAGCAGGTAAAACCATAGATATGGGTAAAACATACCCCCTTGCCCATTCTTCACTTTAATCCTTAAATCTGTTGGTATTGTATGTAAGGGAGATCCAGTTGGACAGGAGCGTAGCACAGTTACACACTTGACGTTGAAATTTTTCAAAAATGCTACAGGAGCACTGTTTATACACCGCCCAAGCACCTTCTGTGGAACAGATATATATACAAGGCATTAGTTGTTACAGCTTTGGCAACACATACAATGCAAAATATGATCTAAAAAAGCTGTGTTAAAAAACAACATAGACACGAACCTGGGGAATAGTGAAGTACTGGTCATTTAATGTGAAAATGGGACTTCCTTGAATATAAACATTAACTGGCACTGGAGCTGGCAAAACAGGTCTTTGGAACGATGGCCCAGGCTTTGATGTACTAGAGAAGTTAAAGGGCAAAAGATTAATGATGAGAACATGACACAAAAAATTAATAAATAAACTATACAAACCAAACACATATACATATACGAATATATTCAATAATTTCTCACATTGTGTCTCCCTGGTAAAAGAGCCCAAGGTAAGGGTTGTTTTCAGGTGGAGAATTGACACATAAAAATGGAAACCAATCTGGGGAGTTTGCAGAGGACTGCACAGAGCACTGATAATCTGGAGTAGGAGAGACCTGTCCACCAAAGGGCCCTGGGAGACAGTGGGACACAAACAGCTTCAAATCTTCGATGGAACAGTCCTGTCGGAGTGAAAGACAAATAAGTCATTGTTGATTAATACAGGAGGAAATACATTTGCCTAAAATGCACTCTTGGTAAAATAATGCGATAATGCAGAGATGTAAATACCTTGTCACAGCAGCAGCGTACATCACATGCTCTGAATGTGAGGTCACAGGGACAAGAGCCCAGTGGTTGGTACACTTGGTTTGGAATGACTGTTTTATTATCTGAAATGAATAGGAGATTTATATTTATTAGAAATGTGGCACCCTCTAAGTGCTTACATCCTTAGCATGAAGGCCCATTATGATGAGTTTCATTTGTATTACCAGATCCAGCATTAGCAGGAACCAACAGGGCATATATCTTGGCCTGGATCAGCAGTGATGCCTGAGGTGTGCCGCCCACACAGGCAGACACCTGAAGGGTCTCCAGGACACATAGTGGCTTCGGACAGCAGCCTGTGTCTGTCTCATTCTCACCACACAAACGCAGACTTTTATCCAGTCTCAGCTGAACTCGAACTGCAGTCTGGGGCACCAAATGAATCAAACACGAGGCATAAAGAGGAAAGAATTGTTGTTCACATTACAATATCAGCTCTATTGAATTAATTGTGGGAGGTTTTTATTAGTATAAACCCTGTCTAATTGCCTCTAACTTCAGCATTATTTCAGCATTATCTGTAAATATGGTGAAAATTACTGTTCACTTTAAGATTGGCTTCTTACCTTTCCCACCTGCTCCTTTGTGAGCACCCACTGCGTTACCTCAGATACACACGATGGAGGACCAATGCTTCCTGTAAAAGTAATCAAACCATCACCAACCCATCAAGTCTGTCCAAAATGACAGTTGGCTACACAACCACAAAGTAGCCACATCGTTGCCCTCTTTCTCTCTTTTTGTGAGCCACTAAACAGGTCATGTTCTGGTAGAGCAAGAAACATAGCTGAAAACAGAGTTTAGCCGGCAAACAAACATGGCAATCTGCTAGAAAGTAAGTCCTGCTAAACAAGACAGAGCATCAGGGAGTCTTTATAGCTTTTACCTGTTGTATTGGATGGAGACAATGTCCTCAGATTCAGAGAGATGTTCGACGTGTTTCCGAGCAAAAGTGCAGTGGTCGTTGGTCCCGTTGCCGTGAGAAATAACGGCTGGAAAACTGTTCAACATAACGGTGACATTTCTATTTACTGCTCCACGTATTACGTTCATAAACTGATTTAATAAGTAATTCAACTGACGTAACTTTTAACATTAGCACGGTTGTCTCTCGGCTAGTGCTTTAGCGTTAGCTAGGTTTGCTTAGGTAACATAAGGTGTGTTAATGTAAAACTGGATGAATTGAGTATATATATTAAGGTCTTACCGACAACGTTTTGAGTGTGAGCCAAGGAAATGAACAGTAAAACACATGTGACCTGGCGTGAAATGGACGGGGGAAAGAATATATCAACCACGTTAGCCATTTGGTTCACTTCAGATTATAAAGTCGTCGTCATATTTGTAAACTGTTAGTGATGTCCTGGCAACGCAGATCTTAAACGAATCACAACCTCGAAAAGTTCTTATTCTGGGGAAACAGGAGAAACAATGTCGTACTTAAATGCGCAGGAGCGACCTCATCTGACCTGGAGTGGTTAATGTAGCTACAGCCTGTGACATTGGTTAAAATGAAAATACATCCTTTAGAAACTTCAAGTAGCACAAAAAACTGGTAACTGGTGGAGGGCAGAGCGCGTCATATTCCGTTAAATATTATTTATAGAATTCCACATTTAAGTGCTTCTATCTACTTTTAAAATTATTTTAAGAAGGTGGCGGTAATCCATAATCATAACACCAGAACCAGTGAGGCATACTTAAATCTACCTTAAACTAGTCAAATCCTTCTGTCTGTAAAGCAAAGGCTAAACAATGGCTGCTAAATAGTGTTCACTAATAGAATTTGAAGTTCTTAATATGTTTTTATTACCTGATTTAATTACTTAAAAATAATTAATTAAAATACCTTCTCCTTCACTGATAGTTGCATCTTGAATGTGTTGTCGTTCATGATGTGATTTGTTTTTACTTTGCTGATACTTTGCCAATAAAATACATTTTAATTTGACACTTTAATTTGAAAACCTGCCTCTAGGTGGCAGCATGTCGCTGTAATTCTACGATGACCACTGGTTTATGAACAGTAGATTTAGAGTTATGTCACGTGACCAGCGTACCAGCGTGCTACCAATGTGTCTTGACAACACTAAAAGTCTGTACAGTTGAGTTAATAAAACAATGTTGTCGTTTGAAGAACTGATGACAAGTCTGCAAGACTGTGTGATCACCGAGGAACAAGCACCTGAAAATGTCAGCCAAACACTCAGGCTCTTTTTTGATAAACTGTCTGAATCCTCCAGGTTGGTAGACTACCTAGAACCTCAGCATGTTTGAGAACAACATGCTAAACACTTACATTTAATAAGGTGTATTAATGACTGAATAATTGTGCTTGCTTGAACAGGAGTAGTGTGAAAAGATGTAAGGAGCGCTGTCTAGAGGAGGCTGTTCAGCTGCTGAGACAAATTCCAGAAGCACAGCTGCATGTTTTAGAGGAGAGCCATCTCCTGCTTCTTGTCAGACTCCTCATCTCCATGCAGCTGCAGATGGTCAACATCTCCACAGCCTGTCGTAAAGTGGACCAGGTCAGCCCTACAGTATATCTGTTAACAGTACGATGCCTAAAACAAAACGGAACCTCATTGAAACTTCATATTTGCTTTGACAGATGTTGCAACATTTAGCAAATGTGGACCACCCGTTGGTTTTTAGAGAAACCCATCACTGTTTGCACTCCATCGTCCATACTGACCAGGTACAGAGCCCTCGCTTCACTTGTGTTTGTCATGTATTTGCATAAAGGCACAGCAGGTCACTTTTACCTTGTCTTCTTTTCAGATATTGTCTTTTGAGGATCTGCAGAGAGGTTGGTGCTGGATAAAGATGATGTGTTATTACAGTATGTCACAAATTTTATATGTAGGTTTTTATCAACGTATTGTTGTTGTTGTGGTTGTTTTTAGCCTGTATGTTCCTGGAAGACAGCGCTGTTGGTCGTGAGGTGTGGCGAGAGTCATTCCTGTCCTTGCTGAGTAAAGTGTCAGAGTTATTCCCTGTCGTATTGCAACAAGAATCCCTAATAGATGGACCACTGTGTTACATTGCTGTCAAGGTACATGAAGAGCAGTGTGCTTTATGATTCAGGCAGAGTCCATTGCATTCATCACAGGCTTGTTGTGTGATGTTTGTTGCTGACCAGAGAACTGTGATCTCTGCAGGTGTGTTTGCAAATATTTCAGCTGTTGTCCAGTGAAGTGGCTCCTCTAGTGTGGGACAAGGACCACGGGGGCCCAACAGTGCAGACGATCCTGCAGGCTCTAATGGACATAATACTTGGACAGGTTTGTTATTAATTCATTAGTTCAGAGTCACTTATTCAAAAGATAGGCATGTTTTCAGTTGTTAACTTTTGCCTCGTCTTATCAGTCAGTGTGTCCTCTCTTGCAGTGCTGCAACAGGGACACTCGTCTTTTGGCAGGCACAGCTGTGGCCATGCTGATCAACACAGCACCGGAGAGCAGAGCTGGACGAGCTGCTGCCTGGAGTCTGCTACAGGTATCTCACTTAGGTAGGTAACCACCAATACTGCTGGACAAATAACATGAGCAAATCAAATTTTGGAATTTGACCCAGGTATGTGCCCACACAGGGAAAATGTAAATAGATTTAGTCTTTGTATCCCATCTATGTTGCACCATATCGAAAAAAACATAAAAGCTATGTATACTACAAATTCTACAGCTGAGTGTGAATGCCCAGAGAACCCTGACAGAATAACTGTTATTCCTGTTATTTCTCAGAGCCCTGGCTGCTGACTGTTGGTGCTCTCCAGGTACAGTGCAGCCCTGCAGGGAAGGACGGAGTGGACAGGCTGGCTGTGAGCAGGGGCCTCCTGACCTGCTGTCGACCTCACATCTTGCTCAGTTCACACGTGGATGCCACAGAAGTAAATCTAGTTAAAGCTCGTGTCAAAAACATTTACTTTTGTTGTGCATGCTGTCATTACCAAATCCATCATTTCCTTCTTTTCAGATGTGTTTACTGCTGAAAGGTTTGTTTCCTCTGGTCTATGCTTTGTGCGAAGAGAAGCTGGACTGTCACTACTTTGCCTTCGAAGGTGAGTAATGTCCAGGTTGTTTATTCGTGTGCTTTAATGGCAATATCACCGGTTAAAGTATGACATGTTGTTGCAGTGTTAACACTATGGCTGAAGAAAATTAAAGAATGTCTGGCTGATATCTGGAAGATGACAGGCGTTCGCCTTCTGCCTGACAACAGCAGTCTGCAGCAAGAGCTCATTCACATTATTTGGACCAATGCAGAAAGCCCAGTGAGTCAAATTAACATCATTATATTATTGCAATTCAAAACCCTGGAAAAAATGTTTAAAACGCATTATTTAACTTACAGTGTGCAAAGAATTTTTGCTTGACATTGCAATGCAGTTTTAGCTTTATTAAGATTAGAATGTTAGCTTCTCAAATGAATTAAAGACATATGACTGCTGGGATTGTTAAGTGACCTCTGTCTTACTGTGCTTTGGCAGGTGGAAGGTGTGTCAGACTTTGTGCGTAGTGCCTTCTGTCTGCTCCTGGACGTCTATGAGATGGACTGCGGGCAGTTTTGTGATACAAAGAAAACTCTTTATTTTACGTTACTTCAGCGAATAATCAAACTACCTTGGGAAGCCAAAGCCAAATATCATCGCCTTTGTGCCCTACTGCCGTATCTGGGTACTGACATGGTGAGGATTAAGGGTTATTACAGTGTTGATAATGTTATAATGTAGTCAGTAGTGGTCATGATGACTTTGATGTTTCTTTAATCAATCAGGTGCTGGATCAATATGCTGAAATACCCACTCATCTCCTGAAGTGCTTGTCGACCAATCACCTGTCACCATGTGGATCGGAGCTTTACAAGTGTCTGATCCAGCAGCAGAGGCGAGAGCTGTGTGATGGCTCACAAAAGTCTGCTTCACACACTGAGCTGGATCTGGCCAATCAGTGGGCGAGGCGTTGGCGGCCCGTCCTTCATGAGGCGCTGACGTCTGATGTGACTCTTCTACAGAACAACAGCTCAACGCACTTATTACCCTGCACCTTTCAAGTCTTCCCCTCCGCCGTTGATCCTCTGCTGGCCTCTCTGGACCCATTCGCCCCAGGCCAGCTCCACGCATGGGCCTGCATCATGAGCTCCTATCGAGCCGTGACTGGAGTCTCTCCCTGGGCTCTGCAGGGGAGCTCAACCCTTGAGACCCTCCAGCTAGCTCTCGGATCTGCAGATGACAAAATCCGTCTTGCTGCTCTCAACCTCCTCTGCTGCAGCCCAAAGACCAAAGACACTCCAACCACAGAGGAGATGTCAATGATGAGAATGTTTATTCCTCAGAATCTAAACTGTGAGTCGTCGCCTTTTCGCCAACATTTTCAGGCCGGACTGAAGAAGTTTCTTGTTCGTATCCGAGACGGCTGCTTGGTACATGTCAGAGGACAGAAGGGCAAAAAGAAAGGAGATGCCACCAACTCAGAGAGAGCACGGGACATACTGGAGCAGGGAATAGGTGAGATAACTGACAGCTGCTGTTTTATCTTCACAACAATAAACTGTTCTACTGTATAGACTGATATACATTTATCATACTGCATGTTTTATACATCTATACTGAACGTTTCAACTGAAGGTATACATTCCTACATTCCTTACTAATGCTTACTAAATAAGTTTCTGTTTTCTGGTACATCTGATGGTCACTGGCTGTTGAATGTGGAATTACTAATAATTAGATCAAAAATAGATACCTACAGGGAATACCTAGTCCTGCAATTAGCACTTATATATTTGAGTTTTTAAAGCAAAATGAAACAACTTACAGATTTCCAAGGAGGCTTAATCACCTATACCCAGATTGAAATTGCACTAAAATTCTGAATGATTTACGTCAAAGGGAAGAGTCACAAGATCAGGACACGGATAACAGATAAGGCCACTTGGCATCCAGCCTAGTATTATCTGCCTTTGTCGCATTATTTGAAATGTAAAGTTCTGTATTTTTTCAGTAAATCTTTCCATTCTTTTGTCTATTTCCTGTCCATCAAAACCTTTTTTGTATATCATGTAGGGTTTGTGGAATGGTTGGGTCAACTTCCATACAGCTACCTGGCACCAGGACACAGTTATCAGAGGAAGAAGACTGCGTTGCTGTTGCTGTCTGCAGTGCTGGAGACCTGCACGGACACCTGGAGCCCAGACAAAAAGAAGGGACAACCTCCTGGTCAGTTTGGGAAAACCAGTGATTGGAAAATGTAGGCCATAAAAACAAAACAAAAACAAATGTATTATATATACTACTATATAGTGGTAGTATTTGGTTCTATGCATTATTCCTGTCAAATTTTAACATTTATTTTATATAGTTTTATATTATTTTGGCTTGGAATTTTAATGAGCTTCATGATATAATTTTTGCAGCGAATATAGGTTCTCTTATTAACTGTGCCAGACAAAGAGGACAGTGGGATTTCGTCTGCAGGACAAAACAGCTGGTCCTTATCAGCTGTTTAGAAGATTCTACAAATGAGGTAGAGCTGCCTTAACTTGCCTTATAGGTTGGAATATTTTAGAGAGTAGATAAAGGATTTTTTCTTTTATAGATTCGGGAGCTCTCAGCTGGGCTGTTGTTGAGATTTTTCACACCCAGTTTTCCAGATGATATCGCTGCAGTGCTGCTCACGCGAACCAAACAGCTTCTGTGCAGTCCTCGGGTGCAGGAGGCTCAGATGGGAGCACTGATGATGAAGGTCCTCCTTCAGAAGTAAGCCTTGCCTCTCACATGCCCTCGTTCAGAATTATGCCTGCTTTAGATGTAAAGGATAAGCGGTTATCAGTTGTTGTTCTACTTGTAGATCACAGGACCAGCCTGAGGACTGCAGGCTGAACGGTAACATTACTGTCAGCAGTGGAAGTAACCCCAAGGCCTCCTGCATGGTCAGATTCCTGGTGAAGGAGCTGGAGGAGCACTACCTGACAGCCAAGGCTAACATGATGCTTGCTGCAAGAACCAAGCCCATACATGGTGAGACTTAAGATCTACAACACTGACATCTACCATAATCGATGTTTAGCTCTAGAAAACATTGTTTGGTTCAAATTATGTTCCAGGTGTTCTAAGTGCCCTTCAGAGGTGTTTGCTTGAGGCACCCAGCAGTGTCTATGACACACTTGACCACAGTCTGACCACTGAGGTGGTAAGCCTGCTGGATAATATCTCTCTGCTGCTGCTGGGTGTTCTGTATGGAGACCAGGAGGCCACTGAAAAGGGTAATGGAACAATCTGCAGAAACAACACTGATTTGGTGATGAAGTACATGACATTTCAGATTTATTTATGACACCACACAGTATATCGCTCTCTTCTTTCTTAGATGCCCCGCCTTCTTTTTGTGATATGGGAAACGCCATCAGCTCTCTAATAGCCCAAGCGTCTGGAGGAGGCCAAGGGGATGGAGAGGAGTGTGTCCTGCTATCTGAAGAGCACAGCCTCGTTCTCACCTGCTGCTGGGTCTCCCTCAAGGTAAAACAGAACCAGATGCACTACTAACGTAACTGGTTATTTCAGCATTTAGGAAGATGGCAAAAATGAAATTTAGCTCAGCATATTTGCTGTGTGTGCATTTTTTCCTCAATATTACTTGCTTTCGTGTTTTCTTATTAGGAAATAGGAATCTTTTTAGGTTCTCTGGTGGAGAAAATTCTCACTGAATCCAAACTCAGCAAGTGCCTTTTGACAAAAGAGGATCTATTGAGAGCATCAAAAGTATTCAAGAATATTCTTCTCAAATGCCGTCACTGGGTACGTTTTATAAATCCAGTTAGATGCATTCAGTTTGAATCACCTCAACTCTCATGTTCCTTTCTGAAAAACATATTTCTCTTCACCAGGGGGCAGTAGAGGGATGCGGTATAGGCTTCACCAAGTTCTGTGCCTCTCTGTTGAGCAGCAATGATCCAGATCTTAGGGATATCCCGGCCCACATGCTGAAACAAGTGAGTGGTGATGCGTGCTTGTATGTATTTTTCATTAATAAATGGAGATGCTGGACTGCTGGCTTATAGATGTATTTCCTCTCCCATCTCTTTCTAGGGATTGCAGGTTGTGCAGTCCCCTCGTTCTACATCTGTGACCCGGCGGGCTGCAGGGTTGCCTATGCTCATCCTGTGTGTTGTGTCAGCAGGGGAGGCCAGTAAAGCAAGACCACTGTTAGCCCACAGTATGCAAACTTTACTGGAGACAGCCAAAACCCCTCTACCTGAGAACTGGGACCAAACACTGGACCTGCCACAGGTTTGCAAACACAGCAACAAGAATGAGGATAATGGCCTTTTATAACCACAAAGACAGATGCGGTCACATAATTGTCGTTTCCATTACAGGTGTGTGCGGTTCACACTCTGCAGGCCCTGGTGCGTGGTTCGGGTCTGGGAGTAGCTGTCCTTCAGTTCGCTCCTGCTGTAGCCATCTTGTCACTCACTCTGCTCAGTTCTCCCTGCTGGGCCATGAGGAATGCTGCTCTGCAACTTTACAGTAAGACACGGGTACATTTAGAGATTTACGCTTAGTCTGTATTTGTAATATGAAGGATTTCATTAGGACTAGAGCTTATCGATTAATCTGCCCATTATTTTATTGATTAAATAAAATGGCATAAAATAATAAAAACTGCCCATCACAATTTCCCAAAGCCAAATTAACTTGTTAAACTCGTTAAATTGCATGTTTTGTCTGACCGACAGTCAAAATCCCAAATATTCAGTTATTAGTCATTCAGATAATCAGTTCACTATCATAGAAAACAAGAAGAAATCTAGCAAATACTCACATTTTAGGTGCTGGAATTTGCATTTTTGCTTAAAAAAATGATTGAAATGATTAATCGATTATCAAAACAGAAAATAATAATAATTTTCTGTCTTTTGACTAATCGACTAATCGACTATTCAGCTCTAATTAATACCCCTGATGCTATAGTAATTAAAATCTGTTTCCAGGTTCTCTGTGCTCGCGAATGCTCGGCCAGCGGCCCAGCAGTGAAGATGGTGGCCCTACCCAGCATGGCATGTCCCCCCTTGCCTTCTTCTTCCACTACCCTGCGCTCCAGCCTTTCCTCCTGGGCGAGCTGAGAGGGGCAGCACAAGACCTCCATGGTCCATCTAATGAGGCCAAGCTACACCTCCAACCCTCGCTCTACCCTGTCCTCACTCTGCTAGCTCAGCTCCAGCCTGGTGTCCAAGACTCAACAGAGTGATTACTGTTTACTTATCACTGTTAGCTATTATAATTCTTTATAACAGTGGAATTAAAATGAACAGATTCTTTGACCTTAATGGTGTGACTGAGGACCACTGGTCAAAGGAATAGTTTGACATTTTGGGAAATACGCTTATTCACTGGTATCAATCTTCTCATCTAACTCTTGGCAAGAATGCAACATGTTGAACTATTCTTTCAATAGGTTAGCATTTTATACTGTATTTATACAAAGTAGTGAGGAAGGACTAAGTTTTATATATTAATGAATCTCCATAGTGAATATTATTTTGACCAAGTGAATGTCTTCTCTGGTTTTCCTCTGCCAGAACTTTGTCAGACTTCCTGCCTCCTTTACTCCAGCTGTCTGCCAGTCCCATTTACAGTGTGAGAGTGATGGCCTCTAAGGCTTTGGTTGCCATGACTCCGCCCTCAGAGTACACGAACATCCTCACCAAAGTGACGGCTCAACTGCCCAGTCCACAGGAGCGCTGCTGTCACAACCGACTCCACGGACAGCTGCTGCAGATCAAAGCTGTTCTAGAGAGAGCTCTCTGCACAGACAGGTGAGACTTAAAAGAGCTGTTTATTCATTCATCAGACACTTTCAGGCTTTGAAATCTCTCTTGGGTTTCTATTCCCAGTGCCCCTTCAGCTGACCTGTGTGAGGTGCTGAGCAGGGTGGATGCCTCGCTGTGGCTGGCGACTGAAGCTCAACACTGCCCCCTAGTGAGAGCGGCCTACCTCAGAGTGGCAGACTCGCTCAGAAGATTCTGCAGTGAGACCTACCTGTCAGAGCTCAGTGACACACTTATGCATGACCTCCAAACACCTCAACAGGAGCTTCAGGTGCGTGACACACATGCTTACACATCCATATAAAAACAAAATTTGAAGATTTTTTAGGGGGACATTTTAGCAAGTGTGAGAGTTGACATGCAGCAAAGGTACCAGGATGCCCCAACAGATATATTTTTTCTAATGCTTTATCTATGTCATATCCGCAGGTTGGGTTGTCATCCTTCCATCAGCAAGCCATCCACTTTCTATGTGCAGATCTAAAGTGTGCACGTCAAATCTGGGACAGCTTCACTGCAGTGAGCCCGGATCTGAGGCTCTCATTGGTTACGTGGGTGGTGGATGGGTGGGGTTCGCAGCAGAACAGTTTGAAAGAGGTGATCCAGAGGGTGTTGCAGGTGAGACATGATCTGCTCCCTAGACTTCAACGTGAGGAAAACAACCTTTCCAAAAACCTGTCTAACAGCTCTCAGTACAACGACCTTCTTAGAACTCAATTTCAGGAAATTGGGGAAGCAAAGATAGACTTAAGTATAATGCCATCTGAGGCTGAAATCTGTCTGGAATTTTTTTTTCCCTCTGACATTACAGGGTGTGTCTATAGGCTATTATATTCTGTAATCAAGGAAACTTAAGTACAGTCAGGCTGAGGATATCTGTCCTTTTATTATTTCCTGGTCATGGAGGTTATTTAGATAAACTCTCCAGCACGTTACATTATCTAGACCACCCAGATTTGCCTTCCCATGTATGTCCTGTTTAGTGGATAATTGACTCTCTTTAAAATAAGCTTGATAAGATGTGACACTGCATATCTACAGACAGTACGTAAGGATAGGGACTACTGTTCGTGTGGCCTAGTCATTGATTTTACAGCACTTGTTTACCCTTATTACGTCATTTAGTTGGACTTTGATGTATCTGATTTAGTTTTACTATAATAATGGAAATGTAAAGCTGTTAGTATTTTGCTGAGGAAACCTTTAAAAATAATACACTGGCACTGCGCACTGTAAGTTGTAAGTAATGAATAATAAGAGAAACAGGATATGGGATTATTATTTAAACTAGGAAAACAGGATCTGTCTGAATATACAATTTAAACAAGGTGTTTGGATTATTTGAAGAACTGAACTAATGGAAACCAATGAAATAGTCCAAGTATTGTACTCCTACTGTTGTTGTTTATATTCACAAAAAACATAATTCTTTACGTTAGTGTGTGATAAAAGCAAACCAAAAGAATCGTGAATTTAATTTCATATATATCAGATTTGTTCTTGTTTTTTTTTTTTGAGATATGAAGTGATGTTGTAAACAGATTTCAAATTCTACATCTCTTATCTGATGCCTAGTGAGAGGTATACCTGGTTTTAAAAGCACACTGACAATTTGACACGTAGATTAAAGGACTATACTAATGCTCTCTATCTCCAGGCAAACCTGAGGGAGGCATTGTTGAGCCACAGTGTAGAGTACCGCAGGACCTACCTCGCAGCCCTGGTAGCAGTGATGGCCAGAGGTGATTCTACTTTACCCCAACATCTTCCTCAGTGGGCCCCACTGGAGGAGCCGGTTCTGCCTGAATGTCTGAATTTGTTGCTTGCGGACCTGGAGGACCAGCGAGGCGGGCCAGAGTTTCTGTCCCAGGCTCATTATGCTGCTAGTCTGCTGCTTTCCCAGTGCTCAGACTCCAGGTTTTACATGTTTTATTGTCTTTTTTTTTTTTACTTCAGTAGAGTCACATACTGGAACACTTCTACCTGCAGCTCTGACTTTCTTCTTATCTTTGTGCAAATCAGCCTAAAGATATCCGTGTTCCAGCGCTGGTGCAGCATCTTGGAGTGCCAGCGGTCCCCAGACGCCCCTGAAGTGCTCAGGATGGCATGTGCTGAAGCTCTGTGTGTGGCTGGAGTTCCACTACTGAGCCAGAGAGAACACAGCCCTCCGCCTGCCATCATGATCAGGTATGAAGGAAGTCTAAAAGTGCTATCGATCAAACGATACACTCTGGTGAACAGAAATTAAAAACGTTGAATCTTTTTGGTTTAGGTTGATCAACACGGGCCTGTACTTGCTGCAGGACCAAAGCCAGCAGGTGAGGATGAAGGCGGCCTGTTTTACCTCCATGCTGCACCATGCGAGAGAGGAGAAAGCCAGAGGAGCGTCTACCTCATGCAGGTCAACCAGGCGTTGCCGCTCCTACTGGACCTGCTGCTGGAGGAATGCTGGGATACTCCTGGCACATTGGAGGTGCTGCTGCGTCACCTGCCTCAGCCTGACCTCAGATCTGTGCTGAGAGAGCCCTCAGAGACGGCGTACGTTACCTCACTGAATCAATACACTTGTTCAAACATAGCAACCTTGATTGAGTATTGCTTAACTGTTGCTGTTGCTCTCTTATTCAGGTGTTCCAGTCTGTATGAGCAGGATGAGGCCAATGTGTTTGCAGAGCCATCTGTGATGTCTGCACATGTGCTGCCTTACCTGCTGCAGATGGCTGGAAAATACTCTGAATCCTCTGCTTTGGCACAGAGCCTGAGTGCGTGGGCAGAGGAGAGTGCTGCACAGGTGCTAGACAGCCTTGCAGTCTGCAAAGAGCTCAAGCCAGGTACCACATTAGCTTGTCAGTCTGAATGGAAGAATGTGTTTGATAAATTTATATGTGATGTCTAAATTTTCTGTGTTACAATGCAATCATTTATTCTCTCTCTAGCTGAGACATTGACCCCGGCCTGGCTGGCTCTCCTCATGGACCCCCGTCTACACAGCACCCTGTGTGGCCTGTTCACCAGGGCTGCCTTTCTCCTCCAGCTGTTGAAAACATCTGATGATGTACGACACCTTTGTGATCTTTCATCCCTGCACATGAGTTTACAGGAAGTTTGTAGTCTTCTCAGTCAGAACGGTGTCCACTTTCCCTCTGCTGTGACAGCTGCTGTGGCTGGAAAACTGCCGCTATGACAGAACGGAGGGGCTTCTTCTGTACTCTCAGTGAGCAAAGCCTTTTGGCTGATGAGGCCCGGGTTGAAATTACCTGTGGATATTTCAGGAATGCTTATGCCATCTAAATGTGCAGCCTTAGTCTTGAATGAATATTGCAACTGCTGATGCTGCAGTACACCAGCACATGGCAGGCTGACTGAGTTATGTAAGAGCTCAGTGGCTTCAGTTGGTTGTATCCATCATCATATTACCTATACAGAGAAGAGACCCACTGGGCATTAGGTGGCATGTGCACATGAGGAGGACAGCGTAGCAAAACAGTTGTTCCCCAGAAGCTCTACAGGCCTGTTTTTGCTACAGTGCTTTTAAATAAGAGTTTATGACATTACATTTTCTGAAGCTTTATTCATTTTTAGAATGAAGCTTTTTTTATGCAGAGGTACAGCCAGCAGAATAGCCCCAGGTCTGTCTTTATGATCACCATCACCCCAAGCAATATGTTCCTTCTTATTCCCAGAGCAGTGCTCCTGTCCTCTTTAGTTGTATGTTTGCCATCTTTCAGCAGCAACAGTAGCAGTGCTCAGACTGATGCAGTGATGTAATACAGCAGCATCTGGAGAAATGGGCTGCTTGGTGCCCAGCAGGGGGAATATAGTGTATGTTTTAATGCTCCATTAGAGGCCTTCTGCCTGGATAAGTGTCCATTTTCCAACCACGTGAGGGCTGAAGATGATTGACTGGATCTGACAGAGAGCTGGCAGTTGCGCCGCAACGGACCACACACTAGAACAGTCTTACATCATCAGATAGCCCACTGCTTTTGTTTGAGATGGGCGGCTCTCAGTATTAGACAAACACTGACATGAAAGAGTTTGTACATGCTATGGTTGGCCATGTTAGGCTATTAATTAAATGGACATGGAAGTTTTTATTGTTGTATCCTCCCAACTTTTATTTCCTTTTGATATGGTATTGTCAGAGGTGATTAAATTCTCAGAACAGACAGTATCTAAACAACCAATTTATCAACATCTGACTATGAACCAGCAGTGTCACAGTTTTTTTACTTTATTTTTTACCTTTTCAAATATCTCTATTTGTACATAAGGTACCTCTATTTCAGTTAAGGTTGTGTGTATGCATGAAGCATCGTGCTTGTGAGCATCTAGAATAGATTATGCAACAGCTATGACGTCAAGCTTGTATTAATGATTCATACGACCCACGCCAAAATTAACACCTGGTGTGCAGAGCTCTATAAGATTAATGGAATGCAAAGGAAGCTACAGGTGGTTCGCACCTGTCATGACGCAGAAAACAAAGTAATGCTATATCATGAAAGTTGTAGGTAAAAACTGTGACAACATGTTTGGACAAATTTGAATAATCTTATCAAGAATTCTCCCAAACTTTGAATTATGCCACCTACAGTATGCATTTATTGATGAAACATCTCTGCTGGTGACTGTATGGCTGTTACCAGACAAAGAAAAATCATTGTATATTTCAGTTTCATAGATTCACAAGTAATTTAAGACAAAGCTTCGTAGCACAGATCCTTTAAAATACAAATGGAGGCTTGAACTTTGCTCTACTTCAAGACAAAGGCAGGAAAAAATGTGTCTTGAGCTCTTGACAGCCTGTCAATATCCCTGATAACAAAGGCATAATTTTAATGAAAAGACATAATAATTTTACTTTTTATTCAGACCCTGCTTGAACAATGTGTGCAATATTGTGTATTTTGCCTCAACCTTGAAAACAAAGATTGAGAAGTGAGTTTAAAAGCAAGGTTGGAAATTTCCTGAAGCCAAAGTGTGTATAAAACTGGAAAATGACCATCTGGCTTAATAAAAGCGTTTGCTATTGTTACTGAGAGTGCTGAGTTTCTCAGTAAGCCTGTGTCCTGTTAATTAAATGATTAACTATGGCAACAGGGAACAAGGCCAAGTAGGAACAACCACTTTTATTGGGTGTGCGTATGTGTGTACACGCATGCAGACATGTGTGCACCATTTGGAGCATGAAAGAGTGTTTTTCCACTGTTGTATCACAAGTAGCCAGTGAGTCCCAGCTCTTCAGGTGGTGATAAATGGCAAAAGTCAAATGTTTTTATTCTACAAATGGAATTACAGTAACAGTCAGATCTTTTTAAAAAGAACTGTTTATGCTGAAAATAATAAAGTGAACTATTGCGTTTGTTATTCTGCAGAAATGTTTGTCTTTCGTATGATCAGTGCTACTTGGTTTCATTTTCCAAAGTTTGAAATCCCCAATAAAGATTATTGTAAACAAAGGCTACTGTACCAGCCTCCCTACAAGGATTGCTCACTTGAGGTAGTGGACACTGTAAATAATGATAGCCATTATTTACAGTGTCCATGACAGTAGCCATGACTTATACAACGTGAAGCCTGTAATGACATAGTACAATGCAGGTTTGGCTATTAGTCTATTATGGTATATTTTGGTGTGCTATCATGAATTTATGTATTTTGAATATATACAAATAATCCTCAGCTATGTCACAGATCTTTGCAGTTGTTTCCACTCCTGACAAGAAGTCTCAAATCAAATTGTTTTTAAAAAAAAAACTCTGGACTTCAGCGACTTCACTGAATCAGTCGACTTCAGCTCAGTTTAGGAAGTTGTGGAAGTCCATTTCTGAAAAGTTAGTCATGATAAAAACAAAAATGCTCATGGTAAGTCAAAATTATGAGACAAAAAGTCAAAATCTGGACTTACAGAGTCTGATTTATGAGATAGTACATTAAAATTATAAGGTAGTAAGTCAAAATTATGATTATAAATAAATTTATATAAATTATCTTCAGCAACTTCACTGAATCACTCAACATCAGCTTAGTTTAGGTAGTTATGGAGGTCAAGTTTGCAATAATGAACTTAAGTCAAACTTTACTTTATCATAATTTTGATTTAGTAGGCCTAAATTCTGACTATCGCATAATTTTGATTTACCATGAGCATTTTAATCACAATTTACTATTCATCCATTTTTATCTTTCTTTTTGTGGTGGAAATTGGCTTCCCTACATATGGGCTCAGTCCCAAATGTGTTCCCCCTAAAATGGTGACTTGATGACTTGTGGTTTCACCCAGTGCATGCTGGGAGAGGCTCCTGCCCCCTCTAACCCTGAATGGGCAGAGTGTGATGGAGAGTGTTGGACAGATGCTGTGTGTTTGCTCTAGTAATTGCCTGAAAACTGGGTAAGCATCTATTTGAAAAGTGGCTTAGTGAACATTGACTGATTCACACGTTGGCTGCTCTCTTTACCATTCAGCCAACAATGCACACAGGGCCTCTCTGCTGTGAGTATACAGGCAGACAGAGGCAAATACTATTGGCAGCTGTCCTTTATCAGCCCCTGTAGAGTCCTCTTCTGACCAAGGCCAGCGGAAAAACAGGCCTCATGGGGTGGAGAGGAAGCCTGAGAAGCAGGAAGACTGGATTTTGACAGATGCACCAAGCACTGAGAGCCAGATAAAACTGCAGTTGGATGGGGATTATAAGTGGAAAGTAATGACTAAGTGCATTTTAGAATGGAAATGGAAAGCAGAGCAGCTATTTATAGGCAACCACAGAAAATGTAAAAAGCATGGACATTGTTGTTGGACAGGGAAAAGGAAAAATAAAGTTTGAGGATGGATTATAGAAGTAACCATAAAAAGCAGTTGCAGCTTCAACAAAAATGTGAAAGAACTTCGTTGCCTTTCTGGATGTTTTGACGATGTGTTTATTCTGTCAAGGCTGCATGCCATCATAAATTGCAATGCCAGACTGTTTTTCATCTGCTTTTCCTGTGTGTGTTTGTGCACGTGTGTGTGTGTGAGAGAGAGAGAGAGAGAGAGAGAGAGAGAGAGAGAGAGAGAGAGAGAGAATCTGGTGAGGCTTTAGGACCTCGAGGTTTGCACTGCAAAGGGCAGCTCCTCCTCCTCCCACTGAAGGCTGTTTACGAAGAAAGCTGAGCTCCTCTGACAAAAACAAGGGCTGGGACTCCAACGATAGGAGCAGTGTGTCTGAAGCACATTCAGCACAGGCTCTTCGTCCATTTTGTATATTGTTTAAAATTTTTGGGGTTGTTTTTTTTTTTTTAGAGAAAAGGCACATCAGCGCACCATGTTGTCGGTGAAGTCAGCCCATCAGCTCTGCAAAATGTTTTTCTCTTTGCACATTGTTTTCCTGAGCGTGGCCATAGCGGAGAGCAGTGCATCAAATGGAAATCAAAAAGGTAAAATTATACATTATTGTCTTTATTTTTTTGTATTTCATTTGTCATATGTTGTAAAAAACTGTTTATAGTGTAGCGTGATTTACTTTAAATTACATGCATAATAATATCAATATAATTTTGTCTCTCCTTTTGCACAGTCACTTATATGTGTTTTGCTCACATGTTATGTTGTTATTTTCAGACTGCATGAGATCCAATGGTGTGGGGTACAGAGGGGTACAACAGAGCTCCTCCTCAGGTCTGACCTGTCTAAACTGGACCAACACTACTAGAGACTATGAGGTTAACATCCATCTTGATTCACAGACAGGTAAACAACGTCAGTTGATGTGTCTTAATGCAGAGATCAGCGAACCTCCCATTAAATGAAGCATGAAGTTGTGATTCCTCACAAATGTCACTGATAGGTACAACAGTTTCCTTGCAGGATAACAAATAACGCTTAACATCTTTTGTTGAGATGTTGATACAGTGTAATAACACAGATTGCAGGTAATCTTACAAACATGCAGAGCAATAAACACAGGCATGATATTTACAGCCCACACTTCAGCTACTGCGCCATTATTTATGGTGTTAAATGGCTTTTTTTAATGCAGTAGCTGCTGTTTCCTTCCTTTGTGCTCATGGCGGCCTGTTCATTGTTAGTGTGATGAAGTTGTGTTAATGATTCATGAATCCAGTGGATTATCCACACAGCAGGACAGACAGACAGACAGAGACAGGCCTATATTCCCATGAGGCATCAGTAACAGACATGTGCTGTTTTTATCGTTCCTCCTGTAGGTGTGGGTGATCACAGTTACTGCCGAAACCCAGACTCCTCTGAGAGGCCTTGGTGCTACATTGCTGGCCCAGATGGGACGGTCCAAAGACAATTCTGTGCAGTGGACCCATGCAAAGGTAAGTAAACACTGTACACAACAATAATCATTAGGAGTTGCATGGATAGTGCAGGTGGCATTTGCACAAAGAAATTGGACGTTTGTAGAAAAACAGCCAGAACAACAGCTGCAAAAGTCCAACCTGTCAAAGATAAAAACGCATATTCCGTGCATGAATGCAGAATGTTCTCTCGATGGTGCCAGCAATTACTCTCTCTTCCCTGTAAAGCTCTCATTATTTTAAAAAGTGGGCTATGCTAGGGAAAAATAATGAGGTGAAATGTTTGTAGCTATGCAAATGTTCTAATTAGATAGCTTGATGAGAGAGGATGCAGCCAAATTTGAAACTTTAATGGGTCAACCAAAACACTTTTAAAAAGGATCTTCTTGGTGTTGTTTTCCCACAAATAAACCATGTGCAAGTCATTGTTGAGAGATGGATTCCTGACCGTTTACTTTTTCCCATTTAAGAGTATTAGTCTGTAGCAGGTCAGCTGGTTAGGGTTAAGCTACTGTGAGAAGTCTCGTCTGCTTTGCCCTTTGTTTCCTTCTTGTCTGCAGACAGCCAAAGTCACACAAAAACAAAGCCCTGCAGTCACATGTCAGAAAGTTCAGTTTCAAGAAAGTCACTGACCACGCCCCAAAACTGAGCTCATTGGCGGAGAGGAACAGTCTTCCCTTGGAGACAGCAGCTAATTGGCTGCTTCAATTTATGACTGCAAGCCCTTTAACTCCAGCAGAGTTCGTAAACAATAACTTGTATGGCGGAAAAAGCGTTAAAGAGCAGATGTTGACATCTGCAGCTGAACCTTCCTGTCCCCTCGAACAGAGTCGAGCATGCAGAGCCTCTTTGTCTGGCACATATGAAAAAAGCATGCGCTGGCCAATCCTCTAACTGATTTACGTTCCAACAACTTCATGAGAGCAGTGTCAGGGCTTTCGTCCTGCTGTTGAGGAGGTTGTTGCGTCAGTGCTAATGGTAATGGACCAGCAGAAATTGGAAACCACACGGTCCAGATGATGCACTTGTAGTCAAGTCAAATCAAGTCAAAGTGTATTGTTACAGTGTCTCCACACACTATACAATAAAACAATAGTAATAAAACACTGAAAGACAGTGCAGATAAAGATAAATCAAGTAAACTACTATGCATATAAATATAAAGAATTAATACTTATGGTGTAATAATGTCTGAGGGGTAAAATGTTTGTGTTAATGCTTTATATAGCCTGTTCTTTTTATTGTGCTTGAATGAGGTAAAAATGAAATAAAACAACGG
This sequence comes from Macquaria ambigua, assembly GCA_008360985.2. Lineage (NCBI taxonomy): Eukaryota > Metazoa > Chordata > Actinopteri > Centrarchiformes > Percichthyidae > Macquaria > Macquaria ambigua. The sequence goes on from VMKM01000996.1 coordinate 103,350, forward strand.
CATATCTAATTTTATATTGTGATATAGATATATGTTGTGATAAAGGACATTTTCTGGAAAATCAATTGGTAAACTGTTTATGGACAAAATAACCTGAAATAACCTTTCTGGCTAATTCAGCAAACTGACAAATAAAGGTACTTCAGCACATTGATGCAAAAATCATGTAAAAATCCAAAATAAAGCAGCCGTAAAGCGATCCTGCCCATTGAGGATGGTCAAATACACCCTGAGATATTAAAAGGAGAGATACCACAATATAAATAATATCACAAAATCTCTGACGATACCGGCATCTGTTATATTCTTAATTTCGCCCAACTCTGTGTGGTAACATTTTCTAGTGGTGGTTACAGCTCTGGAGGGAGTATTGTGCTCAGGATGAAAAATTGTAGTTACTCTAGTCACTGTTCTTTAACAATAAAAGAATATATATTACCTGTATCTCATGGACATATTTTACTTTGATATGATTTAGCTTCCATTGACAGTACATCAACAGTAGCACAACTCAGAGCATCTCCAATTAAAATTCATTCAACAGTTTTGTTTAACACTGGCATTGTTTATTGTGTCTTTAGAACAAGCCTCTACTGTGCCAGCAGAGGCTGAATCCCTCAACCCAACAGCAACCACTCCCTCCACAGAGAGCTTTCAGCCGGCCAAGTCAGGAGCTTCTCAGGGGGAAGTAGCTGCTGTGCAGCCAGTGATGGGAATCAGCCAGCGAGTGCGCACAGGACCTAAAAAGAAAAAGGACCTTGGCACGCTCGGTATGTTGTACTTGTTATTACTATGAAAACATATATGATGTTGGTGGTACACACTAACCTGCAGTTTGAATTTGTGACGTATTTGTAACCTTTTATATTCTCCTTTTGTTTTTCAGGCTATGTCCTCGGCATCCTCATGATGGCGATTATAATCATACTTGGAGTAGGCATCACATTGGGCTACTTCTATAAGAGGTCAGTATCTAAATCACAGCAAGGTCATCAAACATTTGGTTTAGTATTAGTCATTTTATGAAATTGTAGAGCATTTTCTTATTTTTGTCTCTTTGAAGGACCATTTAATCTGTTTCCAGGATGTCATTATTACATTGTGTACATCTACTGTAACTGTGACATCAGGCCTAAATGTGATGCTTCAGAGCATTCTTGCGTCTTCCTGTTTCCGCTAGCACACTTGATAACTATAAGATGCGCAGGAGAGAAATGCCAGCATGATTAGTTAAACACACGCGATAGCATGCGTGTGAGTGGTCTCTTGAGTTTAGGGCATCAGCTGTTGTTCACATTCCCCAGCGATGCCCTCTGTTGTTCCACTTTGATGTAATGCAGCCATTTTAATGCCTTTATCACAGCAACCACAACAGAACATGAGGAGGAACATGGCAGGAAATGAAATGCCTGCAGTCTATTTCAAGCATTCATATTTTGTATTCTTGAAAGAGAAGAGAGCGTGGAGGAGGCGTCGCATTGCATAGAGAAGCCCACACATCCGCTGCAGTTATGTAAAATGCAAAATGATGGCCCCAATGACGTGAAAGAGGGGACTCTTATTCCCTTTGGCACAGCACAAAATGCCCTTACAAATCTGTCTTTGGCTCTCAAATCTGATTAGCAGTGCCCCTGTCCTTGTTTTCTATTATTAGGAGGTGATTATTAATAAGGAGGAGCAGTAGCATATTATGTCAGAGGGTTTATACCTGCCCTCAGTGATCAGTGACATCACCTTCAGTAATGTGTGGCAAGCATGCAGCCCCTCCACTGGCCCGGGAGTGTCTGCAGACTCCGCACTCAGAGGTTCATACTATACCCCCATTAGGAACAGGCTCTGCACCAACCAGTAGGAGTAGGAGATCCCTCGCAGGCTTCCAACCAACAAGTAATGGGCAAGTGTTTTGACTCTATGCCATTTGGATGCCCCCAAGAATGCCGTGCTTCATTATGTTAAAAATATATTATATCAGATTTTCAGATTGATATCTGTCCGTGAAATATGTAGCTGGAAACAGCAACAGGTAGCTTAGCTTATCACAAAGACTGGAAACATGGGGAAACAGCTAGCCTGGGTATTGTGCCAGGCAACCAGCTCCAGGAAGTTTCTGGTCCCGGCCAAGAAACAGATTAAACGAACAAGATACAACATGCTAATTAGTGAGCTTTAGAGGTGCTGATAGGCGGATTACGTTACATTTGGACAGAGCTGGGCTAGCTGTTTCCCTCTGTTTTCAGTCTTTGTGCTAAGCTAAGCTAAGCTGAGTAGCTGCTGGCTCTTGCTACAACTAATTCTTGGCAAGAGAGCAAAAAAGTAGAAATGTGAAAAAGCAGAGAAGTTGACAAACCCCAGATATGCTTTAAACTAAAATGAACCACACCGTAGTGTAAAGATGAGGTGGTGATATACAGTGTTTTAGAGGAGAGCAGAGTTGCACAATATGCTGCACTGAAGCAGGCAGGTAGGAAGTGTTTTGATTCCAAGAGTGTATTGCCCTGTTTTGGCTCCAGATCAGTAGAAAGCAGCCTCATGCTGCTTCCCATCACTGTGTTGCCTCTGAGTAGATAAACTCCTCGCCAGCTTGTCAGTGCTCTGTTCCCTTTCACCATCTGGCCCTTGCATTTGCTGCAGACCAGGCACTTGTTATAACAGGCTCTGTTATCTACATACAGTATGTTATCTGAAGCTCCTTATCTTAATAATGAGCTGTACACAGTTAGCTCAGCTACAAGACTACTTCAGTCATCACTATAATAGCTATTTTTATTATAATAACAGCCAAATAAGACTAAACACTGATTGCTAATTTGCATGATAGCTTTGATCTTCAGCTCGGAGGAGTAATTAAAGCGGCTATAATCAATCTTATTTTATTAATATTGGATCACATGACTACTTGTATGTGAGGAGTCGCTCGTATTGATGAATTGACAGAGTTATCACCTGATTCTGCCTTTCCTCTCAGCTTTACAGGGCGTTTTAGCTTCTTTCAGCTCATTGTTTTGGTTTTCTACAGCTGTACTGTTTTGGTTCACTCTCACCGCTCTTATAACGTAATTGTCTACCACAGCAGGCAGCTGTTTTCAGTGGAAAATCACTGATAAACCCTCTGTGCGATACCTGCTCAGCTCCAAACGGCAGACAGACTCAGTTAGCATCTGGTTGGTGAACATAGTGGAGCATTTAGCAGCTAAATAGGCAGATATTTCCCTCAGGAGCTGGTGGAGACCAAAACAGAGTTAAAAGGAGAGTGAATATTGGGCTTACATTTGCCATGTGGTCAGAAACACGACTCCAAATGAATGATAATGTTGCTTCGTAACTGCTAGATGTGTTATTAGGCACTTTATTGCAGGTAAAAACTTTTGTTGTAGCAACATAATGAATTTCTGCTCTATGTTTGTGTTTAGGGGTCAGGACTTAAAGAAGCAGCATGAGCAGCGAGTGTATGAGCGCGAGATGCAGAGGATCACCCTGCCTCTGTCAGCTTTCTCCAACCCCACCTGCGAGCTGGTTGATGAGAACACCATCGAAATCACAGCAGAGCACGAGACGACCCCCATCCAGGGAGGCGTGGAGGGTGGGGACCCTCTCATGGGCCAGCATGCCGGTACCCCCGGAGCCTGAGTAGGCACGTAGTCCTCAAACAGGACTGTGATATGTTTTTGTGGACCAAAACACTCCCATCTGCGTTTCTCCTCTCTGCCTCCCTGAGTACAAAGGAGTAGGGGAGCAGTGTTCGCTCCAAAGACTTGAACTGAATGCTGTGTGCTTTGTGTCCCCTTTGCTTTGGTTTTTATACGTCTGAGGCACAAACAAGATAGGCCGACACCCAATGGACACAGTCTTAACAACTAGAAACCATTAAGGCTGCCCCCCTTAAATAACAGTATCTCTAGTCAAATGGATGTTGACTAGTCAGTGTTTATAATGGTGTGTGATGAAACCAATTCTTCATAAAGAGATGGTGTTTTGACTGTGGGACTGTTTATAACTTTTTGTTTTTTAGTATGTTTCCATGTGGAGAAGATGCTCTCCACAGGCAGTGTGTTGTTACATGATGAATATGTGATTTGTGATTTTTTTGTATTGACCCGCTGGCTGTGCCGAGGGAGACACGGACAAGAAACGTGTATGTATAAAGACTGCTTTGTCTTGGAGACACATTGGTGACACAGTTGTGAGTGTCCAAAAATAGTCATCCTCCTCTGAGACAGGATGAGGGAACATGAGGTAAAACGGGCCCACTAAAGACAAGGGAAATTGCCTTAGCATGATACTTCTGAATGTATTTGTTTATCTTTTCCCGGGTGATTATTTTCTCTTTGTACTCGACTGACAGGGCCAGTGCGTTTGCAAAGCATGCTGGGGAAAGAGGACTTGCCCTTTTCTTCCACAGGTTAAGGAGTGACAGGAAATAAACAGAGTGCTCTCAGGAAGCATGAGAGACCGTAGTTAGTCCGCAGGACAAAATAGCACTGCCACAACACAGAACAGATGGCATCAGAAAAAGAAAAAGCCTAAAGTCTGTGTTTGCAGAGCAGGACAGTGATTGTGTTGAAGTGCTGAAGAAGCCTGGTCCCTAGATTAGATTCAGACATGTGAGGTATGCACTTGATGCTTCAGGGTAGAGACATGAATGGAGTAGAATAGAAACAGTCCAACGTTTGGTGTTTTGTATATTCAGAAACATTCAGAAACATGAATGCATGCACATGGTTACCTGCTGTATGTTTGTATTCAGGGGCCATTTCATTGCATCTTAAAAAGTAGAACTACTGATTGAAGAAGACATTTAGAAAATACCTGCCTGAAAATAGAAATCCTCGTACACACAAGAGTTTAGTTTGTTACACATGACTCATTGTCAGCGTGTTGCCAGTTTGTTTGTTATCACTCCATCACTCCAGAGGATTTTGTTTTGTGGTTATTGCTGGATCCACATCACTGGTAATCTTTGGTTACTGCTGCTCCATTATTTTAAGCATCTGAGTGCTGGTTGTAATTATTATTTTCTTCATATAAACAACGTGTTCAAAATACTGTTGTTGAGCATTTGAATTAAGTACTTGTATTTGTATGAATGCAGATTTTCATTGCTGAGACTGAAATAAACACAAACACAGACACTATGATGTGATGTATTCTGTATTTTAAAATTATATAGAGGAATTTTCCCCACTAGAACAACATAATACAGTAGGAATGCTTGGACTGTGTTGTTATTCAAGGTTTGTTCACAGTAGGAACGTCTTGCAGCAGCTCCCTCTGTTGGCAACTCTTAAATACATTACTTTAGTCACTGGAGTCACCTGAGAAAGTAGGTTAAGATAATACCGTAATAAGTATAAGTGGGACAAAGAGATTTGAAGAGACATATGAACTCTTAACATCTAAAGAAAAAAACAACCTGTAACAAGAAAGTTCGGATCTCTGGATGTTATTCAGCACATACACTTTGACAGTGACCCCCTTTTGATTTCCTTCTAATTATTTTTAGTTGGATGAGATAGTAACTTTGAAGCCTCAATAGACAATATTCACCGTTATTTGACGATCCACAGCTCTATTCCAAGGTGATAAAAGCAGCAGATATAGGCTGCAAGTAATAATTAAAATAAACAATTTAATATTTTTTCATTAAGCCCATTTATGATTTATTCTATAAGACGTGAAAAATGGAAAATGCACATATTACTAGGGTCAAAGGTGAAGTCTTAAATCTGCTTTTGTCTGACCAACAGTCAAAAAAACAAGAATCTAAAAATGTACATTATGTTAGGAAACGGACAAAAGCAATAAATAAATAAATTCCCTGACGAGTATTAAAATAAGATCATTCAGTTTGTCATTTTTTGCTGTGAACTGATCTCCTTGTAGGAAAAGAAAAAGAAAAAGAAATGTTTCTTTCATGTCTGATGACCAGCGCCCTGCAGTGTGTGTTTTAAGGCAACAAATTATTCACTTTGATCCTGAATTGTAACAGAAGGGCTGATTCTTAGCGACAGTTTTACTGACAGGCAAAATTGAAGAATTACAACAAAAAGGCAACTTTCAGAAGGTTTATTTATGAAACACTACAGCGATATAAATAATAGTGGTTACAACTGGTCGTCAGTACCTTGCATGATATTAGCAAAAAGGCAAAAACGTCCATCGTTGACGAAATGTCTAAAAATCTAGTTCCCATTAGAAAATGACATTCAATTAGAGGCATAATATGTACATATTTATATACACTGCTTAAGAAAAAAAAAGTCCAGTTCTTCTATACAAAGCAACTGTTCATGGTCAACTCTTGCATGATAATGTCTGACAATTATTAATAACAGCCCTACTTTCCAAAAGAGCTTCCGCCCTAAAAATAGGCATCAGGTGTTTGATACTTGGACCAAAATGTCAGTGTGGTAAACATGAAAAATCTAAATAGTGTTCATTCATCATTCTAAGAAATGAATTAAAATCATTAGACTACTAAATACAGAACCATACTTGGAACTAGCTCATCAAAAATTAGATCAGTGGTGCTTAGACGCAAAAATATCTAAACATTCCTTTGCCAAATATCGGCGTGATGAAACTATTCGGGGTCAGTGTGTGTTTTGCTTCCGCTGCTGCCTTATGTCACACTTGTTTTCTTCAAGCCCTGTTGACTTGGACTTGGACAAGCAGCCAGACTGATAAGTTTTCTGTGCTGCTGCAGTGAAGTGAGTCCACTTTTGGGCAAGGACTGATCTGTGCATTCCACACATAGCAAACAACAACTTCAGAACCAGAAAAACAAAACTGCTGTCACATGGGAACTCATCGAAGTCTTCCACCTTATAAAGATGCTCGTCTTCTGTCAGGGAAAGGATCAAAAAATGTTGCATATTGCCTTTATACACAGTAAACATTAGTACAACCCTGTGTGTGTTGAGTGTGGGCAGAGTTGGGTAAAAAAAAATTAAATGTTTTGAAATGTGTCTTTCCACTCAAATTGCAGTTCACTGGCACTCTCAAGAGTTAAGGTCCCACACAGGGAGATTGGTCCAGCTACATCAGGTTATCCAGTTCTAGTATGGCTCGGGTTCAATGCAAATTTCCTCTTTTTTCTCATCCACAGTATTAGTGCAGCAGTTCAGAGGGGTCAAAACAGAGAGGCACAGGTCCTAGGTGCCATTGTCTGTCATGCTGGAAGAGTCTGGAGAGGCCGCCGTTGGGGTTGATGACTGGTCTGTGCTCTGGGCTGGGGAGCTGTCTTTAGGCCAGTGGAGTCGACTCAGACTCTGATGCAGTTCATCCAGTTCAGCTGGCAGGGGGATCCCCAGCTCCTGGTTGAGGAACAGAGCTTCAAACCAGTCCTCCAGCTTCTGGAAAGGTGGACTGAAGGAGGAGGAGTAGGAGGAGGAGGAAAGAGCAGGGAGAGCACACAGAGGGCTTTGAGGTTAAAACCAGACTGACAAGGTTGAGAGAAAACATGAGGAAGCAATCTGGCTTCTATAGACTCTTGAGATCAAATAACTGTGGACACATTTCTTATGTGGCCATTTGAGTGAATGATAAAATCTATTAGTCCAATAAATGTCTTTAAATTATAAGAATCAGTACTCTACTCCAGTCAGAAACTGGAAAAATTAAACTTTTCATAATAAATAAAGTGTCAGCTATATACATTGCAATAACAGCAGGTGCTCACCGGTTGTCTGGTGTGAGGTCACAGCAGGCCACAGCCAGTGGAAAAAAAGCTGGTGGACAGTCTTCAGGGAGGAACTTCTCCACAAACTTGCCAACATTCAGGCCAAAGTCCTGAGTCCTGGGGAGGCACTCCGGGTCCGCATAGACTTTTCCAATGATCTGGATCATAAGACAGAGGAGGAGGTAAGCGTCAATCCATTAATAGATAGAGACACACACTTTAGAAATATCAATCAGGGCAAGTAAACTCTAGACCGCAACAGGTTTCAAGCCCATTAACTACAAGGGACTTTGCATGATGTCCTAGCGTTTTCTAAAGCATACAGATTTTAGCTGTTTTGAAAACTATTATTGGTGTTTTCCTGGAAGCTCCCACATCCAGGATTTTAGAATTGCCTGCCAAAAAGCATTGCAATCACAAGCTATATTATCAGAAAATCAAAGCAGATAATCTGGGTAACATCCGCATGTTCTTACCTCACAAAGCACAATTCCAAAGGAGAAAATGTCCACCTTCTCATCATAGCGTTTACCTGAAATAACATCAAGTAAAGGATCAAGTAAATCCTCTCAGTGACCCAAAGAATTAACAAAGCAAGTTGGTTATTCATTTTTTGCCAGCGGCTCACCGTTTAGCATCTCTGGAGCCATCCAGTAAGGGTTTCCCACGACAGTGTACCGCTTCTTTCGGTCGATACGTCTGAACACCCTCTTCTTGTTGGAAGGTTTTTCAGGTGGAGGCTTAACTTTGTCCTCTACTATGAGTCGGGACAGTCCAAAGTCAGCAACGACCACGGTGTTGTCCTGTTGAAGGGTGACACCTAACGGTTCACTTTGAACTTCATTTAGAGCCACATTACTTTTTTTCATATATAACTAAGCAAACGCTGGTCTGACAACCAACTGTAGACAGAAAGATAAAATATCAGGTTAAAAATAAGTAGCGATTTCTAGTTACTTATATGAGAATAAAAGCTCTATAATGTCAAGGAATAAATATAGTAAAAGCTCTTGGAGGCGCTACTAGAATCTGCTTAAATAATGCAGTTTAAATTAAACTTCAAAACTTTTACTTTTACTGGGTTCATGAAACGAACAAACCATTCCCACCCTTCATTCTCATTGTTCACATTTTATATTTATATGTGTATTGGCTGGTAAGATGCCACGTTACCTACCAGTTTAACCAGGCAGTTGTGAGAATTGAGGTCTCTGTGTATGATGCTCATTGTGTGAAGGTAGGCCTGAAACAAACAGGACAGAAAGTCAAGGAGGGTCAAATTCACATGTGCAAGGAAACTCACTTTTACACTGTAGAACTTTTCAGCACTATCGACACATCTTCCATGACTGACGCCATCTTTAATCCTTCCCCTCTATGAGGTAGAATTTGTGGCTAAATTCAGATCTCATCAAATCTCTGCAACACAATCTAAAATGTTGCACTGTGCCTTTAAATGCATGATGGTACGGCAGTGGTTTCCAAACTTGTTTGCTAGTAACCCCTTAATACAAAGCCATGTCAACTTATGAACACCCATAACAGGTTACATATCTATGAGTTGTGAGCAGCTAAACCAGAGTGATTTTCCCTTCACAGATTTATTTTATTTGAATCATTTTTCGTGGCCTAAAGAGGTAAAACTTTATAGTATTTAAAAGAGTGAATTTGAAAAAAAATCCAGTTTTGTGTAACAACGTTTTGTCTTTTATCATTTACTATCCCAGTAATCATCTGCCGTTCATTAGATTCATTTCGGGACCCCTTGTGGTAATCCCAATACCCACAAGGGGTCCTGTGTGTGTGTCCTATGTGCCATTGAGCACATTTACACACATTTAGGCAGCTGAAAATAGCAGCCAGAGATTTCACTAATAGTAATGTCTTTGCAAGAGGCCAACTCACCATGCCAGAAGCGATGCTCTTTGCAAAGCTCACCCTTTGCTCCCATGGAAACGGGTCCTGTTAGTCCAGAGTGCAGAAAAAAAACAAAAAACAAAAGAGAGAAATGAATAGAAGCTCCCTCAGAGCCCATAATGCATAACAGGCGTGAATACAAAATGATTTTGCACAAAGGTAGACACAGGAAAACAGCATTCAACAGTAACAGTAAACTAAATTAAACTTCTAAACTTCTAAATGAAATTCAAAACTGGCCCTCCCCCACATACTTTAAACATAATTAGAGGCAAAAAACCCACTCTCCCTCTCCTCACTGGGCCGTGTGTTGAGCTTAACTGCTCCTCAAAAATAGTCAGCTGTGGGAGGAGGGGAGCACAGCTCTTTAAATTTCACCTGGGAACACTTTCTACAACTTTTCTCATTCCACGTCTTGGCCAGTTGACATGCCAGCCAGCCCTCTATCAGTGCAGGGTTTACTTCAGGTCAGCCCCCCCTCCCACACTGCAAACAGCTCTTTCTGCGGCGACTGAAGGTTTTTTTTGTGCTCTACTGTGGGAGAGGGAAGGGAGAGGGTTAAGTGAATCAACTAGTTTAACTCACCATCTCTCTGATGAAATCCTTCAGGGTGCCTCCCTCGATAAACTCGGTTATCAAATTGAGCCTCTTGTCCTTGTATAGCACGCCGATGAACCTCAAAACGTGGGGATGATCGAGGCTCCGCATAACTTTGACCTGAAGATTAGGCAGAAACAGAGCTAGAGTAAAAGAGAAGTCGACCGTAACGTTTGCAAGCTGATAATCTCTAATCAGTTTCCACACAGAAGAAATTTAATCCGTGACAAAAACTAAAAACCAGACTAATGTTTTCCCACAAGACTGGGGCAAAAGGCTCAAACTAACAGGTACAAAGAGGTAACTGTGGGAGCGTGAGGCGTGCCTTGGGTTGCGAGTATAATAAATGACAGCTCTGTGCAGAGCCAGAGGTCTCTGTTTTGTCTGTGAGGAAGCGCAGGCCTCCTGCTGCAGATTACCAACCTCCTTTAGGAAAGTTTTCTGGGTCTCCTCATCACAACGGATCAGCTCCTTCATCACCATCACCTCTCCTGTGGCTTTATGAGTCACCTGTTAGTGGGGCAAAAAAGCAACATGTGTATTACTTGAAGCCCATTGCGTGAGGAACCAAAAAAGTCCTGAATGGTAGAAGTAAAAAGACATGGTGAAGATCTGATGGCAGTTGGAGGCCGACCTTGATAGCCTGTCCGAAGAAGCCTTTTCCTAAGATCTCTCCATGGATGAGGTCACATGGCCGGAAGATGCGATGAGAGCAGCTACTGTAGGATCTCAAAGATTCAGAGCGCCCAATGTCTCGTGTAATAAAAGACGGCTCTTTAGGAGAATTTGGCCCCGGTGACTTACAAATACTGTTACTGCGTCTGGAATAGAGAGAATATGGTTGATTAAAAATTACAAATTGTCCATTACAGACCCACAATATGTAAGCTGTATGGTTTCTGGCTGCTCTAACATACCTCAAAGACCTCCTTTTCAGCGTGCCATCATCAACCACGTCGGTTCTTTCCAGGACATCATCAGAGGGTGAGGACAGACGCATGCGGGAGGTGGCTGGGACTCCCAGCCGGGTTCTTGGTGATCCCAGCCTGAGCCGGTCTAAACGCTGCCTGACTGGGTCATACTCTATAAGCAGCTGCAGTGTGTGACTGGTGCGGTGAATAAGATCGTCCACCTAAACAAACACATGAGAGTTGGTAAATAACATTTGACTTTAACTTAAGAACTGCGTATAATTAATTATAAAAATTATGTTGATTCTTCTTTTCTTTTCCTTCACATTCTTTAGTTCATGGCAGCTATATTACAAATGACTTCACTGTATTAACCCCTACAAGAGTGAAGCATCTGTTAGAGCAAACAGCTGTCTATCAAAGTCAGAGAGGTTTAGTGTAAGTACTATGTACACACTCAGTTGCCAGTTCTTAGGTACACCTAGCTAAAACTAATGCAGTCTAATAAAAACAGTCCTGCAATAAGTCTACCTTCATGAAGGTTATAATGTTCAGTTTATGTTGAATATGATCATTTTGGAGGCTGCAGCTTTAGTGCTGTGGAACTGTATTGCATTGTATACAGAGAGTTGTTTCTGTTATTTAGCCTACCTTTGTTGATATAAATGGGGTGGACAAAATAATAGAAACACCGGTGAGTGTAACACAATATAATTCAACAGCACCACAAACTGCAGCCTCCAGAATGACCAACATAAACTGAACATTATAACCTTCATGAAGGTAGAATTTATTGCAGGACTGTTGTATTAGACTGCATTAGTTTTAGCTGGGTGTACCTAATAAACTGCCAACTGATTGTACTTGTACTAAACAGACAGAGAGTAGAAGAGTTAGATAAGTTAGCAGGACTTGATTTCTTTAAACTATGGGACTTTTTTTTTTTTTATCAGATTAACAATCAAAACAAATTACAAAGCATGAAATGGTTGCAGCCAATGTAATGCGACCTTTCAGAGTGGGATATCATATTGAAATGTGTTATAAGGGAAACAGGATACTGTAGGTAGAAACAAAATAATAAGCAATGAATGATGACAGAGTTTATATATATATATATATATATGAATGATATAATATAATATAATAGGGTGAGGTTATGGGAATGAGCCTTTAAGTGTAGTCATTCCACATACCGTCCTCTCCCAGCTGAAGAATTTATAAATAATGGAGGTATGTAAGGAATGCCAAAAATCACATGTGCAGTTGTTATACAATAAAAACATAGCTTTGCAGATCGCATTCAAGGAATGGCCTTGCCCTTAATAGTGATGCTAATTAGCTTCATTTGAAGAATTTGTGATCACCCACCTCCTCCTCCAGCAATGTCCCGACAGGAAGGCCATTGATCTCCAGGATCCTGTCCCCAACATGGATAGCATTTCGCACCTCTGGGCTAATAAGCATCCCTCTGACTCTGGAACAACACAGTACCAACATTTATATGTGAGTGTTAGCACTATAGCAGGAAAGTACTTATTTAAAGACAGTAGGTTGAGGAGAACTGGGTCACAATCTTACATCATATCAGGTATCAATAACCACCTTTTACACTTACACACACACCAGTGCCCTGCTATTTATCAAACCTATAATCAGTCCTGCCTAAAGCATTACCTCATGCTGTCCCTGCAGAACAGCATCCATCAGGTCCCACTTACTCTTTGACTTGAACACTCGCTGAGCCGTTGACGTCCCTCAACACTGAGACAGAGAGGCCCCTCTTGCCGTTGGCTGCAGAGGGCATCGAGATGAGGGTCACTGTGTGGGGCAGGGAGTCTAGGACCGAGTCGTGTGAACGTTTTTCCAACATGGGTGTAAGGACCACTTGCTTGTAGCACTTTCCACTGCACACAACGGTAAAGGGGGTGAATCATTGTGTGTGTGGACATGTGCTTGTTGTTAAGTTACTGTTCAAAAACTGAAGGAGTCATGGATTAATGACTAATAATGAACACTTATGGCTGAACATGAACTTGAGGACACTATTATTCAAAAAACAAAAAACATGAAAAAAAATACACATTTAATAAAAGAGTAAGAACAGTGAAGACGCCACTATGCATTCCAATTAAATGCCATTCATGCCTCCATATAACAATATGTTTCTGTAACAAGCACAAACTAGAACTCTACTAAAAAGAAATGTTTTACTATTACTTCTTTCATTTCACTGGTGTATCAACAACTTTACAACCTTTACTTCCACACTATATAATTAGCCTACATATTGACTCCTCCAAAGCCAGCAGTGACAATATTGCAAATAGCTTGAAAAAGTCCTTTGCAGGTGTCTTACCAGTAGAGTTTCGATCGCTCCACTAAGGCGTACGTATCCCTGTCCTCAATCACCACCTTGCAGCTCAGACACACAAAGCACTCAGGGTGATACTTGTGTTCTCCGGCCACCTGGAACCACAAACACAATGCGCTGATCTTCAAAACATTCGCACAACTCGAAGACGAGAGAAGTAATACGCTGACGGCGAGGCTGCGGTCCGGTTCTGCTCTGCTGTGCTTTGCTCGTCAGAGGTGAGTTGTGTTCTGTGTTGTGTTGCGTGTTGCTTTCTTCCCTCCTCCTGCTGCGAGCGGTGACACAGTCGTAACACCTGCTTTACTCTCGCACTGTCTGGAATCTGCTATGATGTCACCTCCCTCTACAGGTCTGAGCCACTCGTCTCGCTGACGTTCTCGCTTTGAACCCTCTGAAACCAGCTTGCAGTCTTGTCATGTGCTTTCTCTCTCATTAACACTGCCTGTGCCTGACCCATTTCCCTTTCTGAAATTTACGTTACACTCCCATTTCATCTGGCTTTTTTCGTCTCTCTCTCATGCAAGATGAGATCATGTGTCTGCCCTGTGCACATAGCTGAGCACAAGAATGATGATTTCAGGTTCAAATATGAACTTTAAGTGTTAAGCCTACATTTTAAATGTGGCTCAGTGGAACATTTACACATGCACTTGAGTGATGTGGAGAAATATTTTGAAACAAACTGTGTTGTATGGAATTAGGACACATCCTAACAGTATAATATACTCTTTTTTATGGTTGACGGTATTTGCAGTTAGTACACACTAACATACCTAACAGGAAATGGACGTCAATCAAACTGTGACTGCAGAATGCCACTGCCAGTTAAACTTATTTTGTTCTCCAAAAATGTACATAATTTTTGTTTCACCACCATTCATAATTTGTTTTAATTTCTTCCTCCATTTCCTTAGTACACTGCATTGTGGGAGAATAATGTCCATCAACCCCACTTAAAAATCAAGGGTTTTTTAGTTGTCCTACTGACTGTCACTTTTCTGGTGAGAACACACAACGCACTCAAAACCTGCTTAGAATTAGTATGTAGTATTGATTTGGGACACAGCTAAAGAATCACTGTTTAGTTATCTGCAATTTAAGGAAACTGAAAGTTGAAGCTGGTATTTTTTCCCACATTTGGCACAGCTCTGAGTCAGGGAGTCAGTGCTGGGAAAGGATTCCCTGCTGCCACGGAGAGATTAGAGTGATGTCAGCTGAGTCACTGTGACATCTCAGGAGTCTGTCTGTAACTCCCTGCCTTCAAGGCAGGAACTGAACCACCACCACCTCCGACCGCAGTAACAACCTGCCTCAGGCTTCAACAGCAAGACAGAGCTGCACAAACTTGGCAAAACAAGATGAAAGTGAAGAACAATTAAGCAGGTCTCATTTTGGAGAGGTAGAAAGTGTGAAACTTGGCAGCAAAAACAGATGAATTACATGAAATGCTCACCAAAAACAGTGCCTTAAAATATAACAACCATCTTTAATCAACCGAGAAACTAACAAATAATTAAAACCAGGACAAAAACAATAGTGTATGGACTTGAATGCCTAACAAGCAGCAGCAGCAGCTCTGCATGACCCTCCTCCGCTGATGGCCCACAATGATTCTCTTTCTGGCCGAGAGGCTGCAGTGCCAAATCAGCTCTGCCAAAAACACTTGGACTTCACTGGCTGATGAAGCAGGATGCCAATACTAAATAGGAGAGTCCACTGTGTGTGTTGCTTGGTGGCAAAAAGAAAAACTTCAGTCTGGCTCCATGTTAGACAAGTGACCCCGGTTGTGAGCAGCAAGAGCTGCTGCCACTCTGAATTTCATGTTTCAACTTGTAGATACTAAATCAAAGCTGGCTGACGTTTGGATTAAATTCAGCATACGCCATTTTATCTGTTGCCAGATTTGACTTTTACTGTTATTTCTTGGTTACTTTAAATCTACCTTGACTCGGTGTATAATTGTTGGTGCCTCTACATTTGTCTGAATCCTATTTTTAAGAAGTTTCTTTAGAAAATCTAATTGATAACGTGTGTCGGTCTGAAGCCAAGCCTTTCTTTTATACATTAGTAGTAGGATTTGCATCAAGATACATACAATTACACTTTGAAATTGACAGCTAACTGAGCAGTCTTTATATCAAACAAGAACTTGACTAAAACAAAGGTTGATGATGGAAATTAGCCAAAAAGTAAAAACTGGTATTTCTTTTAGTTTAAAGCATGACTACATAACTTAAACTTTGACCACAAGTGGCAAATACAGCGTAATAGTAAATAATCCAACACAGAGCAACATTAGCAGTAGAAAAGACTCATAAAGTCAGTGAATTGACTCAGTAATGTCAGTTACAGAGCAATTTCTCGCTTAAAGTGTACTAACATTAGCCGATAAGCTACTGGTCATAGCAGACCAAAACCCCTGACAGTATTAAATTAAGCAAGGTTGCCTTTTATTGCTTATTAATCAAACTTTTGATTTATTTGTAGAGGAAATAATGTGTTATTTCTTCTTTCAAAAGTGGCATGCTTCAACAACAGATACTTGATCTCTGAAAATCCATCAGTACAGATGATGATATGAGTGGTAGACTGCGGGCAATATCTACAGAGCCAGCTCACCGCAGAGGACTGAACATGATGGGCTCCAAAACCACCTCATGTTCTAGCGTCTTCCCACTAGATCCTCTGTGTACTTGGGGATGTGAACCGTGGAGAACTTCTGTACAGAAAGGGAACATAATGGGGCCTTGAGGGGGGAATTCACAAGTGAGGTCTAGATCCCAATGTGCTATGTTCAGCAGCAGCCAGTGTAAAGTATCACCCATCTGTAAATGTAATAATCGCCACAAAAACAACCCCCCCTGCCTTTTAATGCATGTTAGTATTAATCTGGAGCAGTGGGGAGAAACTGGAACACAGAGAGCACTGACACGCTCTGCGGGCATTCTGGTATTATTTAAGTAGAGGAGGAAATTGTTGGCAATTGTTGTTATACGATCATGGCAAGGCAGACTTTGAAAGCTTGGCAATCACACACAGCAACAGTGGTCTAATAGTCTTGACCCAGTGTTGGGCTTTATTGCAAACTGAAAAAAACCCCAACAAGTTTAAAAGAATATAGCCACACTAATAGCCTGGTAAGTTGTAATACTCATTATACAAAAAAAACCTTTAATAGAAGGAAACTGCACAGACAACTCTGGTATTTTTAGATTTTTAACACTAGTGGGGCAAAAAAACACAACTTGGCCTGAGGGTGGTGCCAGAGCAAGTGCCAAAGGTTAGCATGCCATCTTAGCATTAAAAAAGTACATCAGCAATTTAGCACAGCACTTCCATAAAGTTGGGGGACTTGCGAGAGACAAATAATCGAATATTGATATTAAAGATAGTCAAAGATACCAAAGACATGCTGACTTTTAGTCCCTTGTGTGGGTGTTGATCCTGCACTTCCCATAATGCAACTTGATAACACCT
This sequence comes from Macquaria ambigua, assembly GCA_008360985.2. Taxonomy (NCBI): domain Eukaryota; kingdom Metazoa; phylum Chordata; class Actinopteri; order Centrarchiformes; family Percichthyidae; genus Macquaria; species Macquaria ambigua. The sequence goes on from VMKM01000996.1 coordinate 120,304, forward strand.
TTTGTTACATCATCGCTGCCTGGTAAACGCCCACGTCTTTCACATGCCACACCCCCCGTTTGTACCTTAGACTTTCATAAATATGTAGTCTCCAAGCCAAAAAAAAGTCACAAAAGATATCATAAAACTGTTTTCACAGGCTGGGTGGTACTTTGACATGTAAACTCAGCAGAAGTCCTTTAATCTTCAAGTACAATTGAAGTTGATTCAGTTCAAAAGGAATTAGTTAATTAATTATAAACTTTTATGTTAATCAATTTAATAGTCCAATGTTTTGGACCGACAGTCGACATTGCCTTGTCAAAGAGGTAAAAAGTGTTAAACAGTAAGTGCAGCAGACTTACCATGGCAGGTCCGGTCATGAGCAGAGAGCAACCATGACAGAGCTCTCCAAACTTCTCCCAGTAGTGTTTGCGACAGTACAGCTTGCCATCCTTCTCATAGTACCAGTTCGTCAGGTGGTCGCAGCACACAGAACACCTGAGAGGGCAAAAACAGTCTTGGTCAAGTTTGCACAGAACAAAGTGGATGAAGAGAGAAGAATGAAGCGATGAGGTAAAGCAATCACCCTGACAGAGGCTCTAAAGACTGGAGTATTATTTCAAAGACCTGTTGATAATATGAGGTATGTGGTATCCTCATGAAGCACTGATTCTGCTGCTCTCACTTAACAACAACAGGTACTCTGTGACTCCGCTCTGTCTCCTACAGGTTAACATGAGCAACCTGCATGTAAAGCAAGACAGTAGTGCTGCAACAAAACTGTTTTCATTATTAATTAATCTAGTGTAATTTTTGATTAATCAACTAATCTTTCAGTGTATAAAATAAAAATATTTTAGAAATACTCATCACAAGCAGCCAGAGCTCAGCAGCAATGCCTTCGAATAGCTTATTTTGTCTTTACAATGAAATAAATCACAGAAAAGCAGCAAATCATCACATTTGACAAGCTGTAACCAAGAAACGTTGAGTATTTTTACTTGACTTGAGTGATAAATTCCCAATCCAAATAAACATAATTTGTTTTTATCAATTCACTAATTGTTTGAATTATTCATTTAAATAGTTTCAGCACTGTAAGACAGAATTAGGTAAGAGCTGAGAGCCACACAAAAGCTGAGACATTTACAGTTTGGTAAGACTTAAAAATTTGAACCATCACCCAAACTAGGTAACCTATCTGTACATTTTTTCTAAACACATTCCTCATATTACTTACAGTACATACCACTGAATGATGTTAAACAATAAAAGAGAGCTCGTCTGGAAACTATAAATCATACTGCTGAACACTTTCAACTCCGAGGTTGAATAGGACAGGAACATTAGCTGGGGGCATGTTCCCCCCCGACGACGAGAACATGTACTTTTCTCCTAACAAGGCGTAGGGCACAGTAAATACCTCGCTCCTGAGATGTGCTGGGTCTTGCATGTGTGCGGTTATTTGTGCGGTGTTACAGTGTAAAAACAACAGACAAAGCACAAAGAGTTGTTCCACTTTTGAGAAAGCAGAATCTAAGCGAGCTTTTGCAGATGGTGGATACAAGGAACGTTTGGTTATTAGCCTCTGCACACTACCAATAAGGCTGCCAAATACTTTGCCAGTTTTGAGCATCTTAATAGGATCCAGTTGTTTGAGGGAAAACTGCACTATCACTTTGACAACAACCTATAGAGCCTGTTAAAACAGGCTAAAACAATCTCTACAGGGGCAAAGTCCTCGAATCATCTGGTTGTTTATTTTGCAGTTTTTGCTTGCAGTTACTTAACAAAATTCTCATGTGTGAATTTTCTTATCTAGGTCAAAGTAAATAATAAGGCATCCTGATAGCCTTGCGGTCAAAGGTGGAAACCATATAACATAACATCCTGGGTTCAGTCAGGGATCTTGATCACATTGTATGCTAATTCTCCCCATCTTTTCAGTCACTGTCAATTGTCTAATTTATGTGAAATGCTACAAAAATAACAGTTTAAAAAGGTACATATCAAGAACTTGTCATACATAATTCCATTTTATTGCATAATACTACTCCAACAGCTGATTGATTCAAGCTGTAACCTCAGAAGAAGATTGAAGAATTAAGGGGACATTTCTGGCTGCAGCTTCGGGACAAAATGTTCAGAGTGAGGAATGCTAAAGTTGCTAGCAGACTGGAAAGCACCTGCAGGCTACGAGCGCTCCTTAAACAAGCTGCACTGGTTATGCAAAATGGTGGCAGCAGGTTCGACATGTCCAGAATACAATCAAAGATGAACCACTCTGTCAGAGATTAGGTTACTGAAATTTCTGCAGTCCTGTTGTTGTTTTTGTTTTTTGTGCCGTTGCTGCATTCAGACTTTGCAAATGCTCCCATTGTTTCTCATCCCTTTTGTTTTCATCTTGGTTTCGAAGTAATTTGAGCGAAGATGCTGAAAGAGACTTCAGATTTAGGTGATGAAGTGCAGACAAATGAATCACAATAAAGGACATGTGTCGCTGCTGTTTGGATTTGGATTATTTTGCAGTTGAATGAGAATGCAAAACTGTTCACAGGACTGATTTCTCTTGAACTCCAGAATAAAAACAAAAGTAACATAACAGGTGTGATGCAATACACAGATTGCTTTCAGGAATGTCTACAATAATAAACTTTCAACTGACAGCGTACTGACTTCCTGATGAACAACTATTTCTAATTCAGGTCTATGGTTTTACCCAACATGACTGTGAGAGCTCTGCTGATGCTTTTGCTCACATACTTCATGTGTATGCTGATATTAGGAATATCACATTTACATCTTATGCAACCATTTAAAGTATGCAAGACGAAATGACAAGTCAGAAATATTACTTTGAGTGGGAATGTGGTTTTTATGCATTTTTAATCTTTCGATGCAGCGCTGGCAGCAGCCTTCTGCTGAGCTTTATGCATCACGTTGCTCTCTGCACTGCAGGTAGAGTTGATCCAGGCTTATTGATTTTGGCAAAGATTCCACATATTTCAAAGTTTTCTGGCATTAGTTAAGAAGGAGCCGTCTTTTGGAGGGAAGACCATGTTTGTGTCTATTGTGGAGAGAAAAGTGGAGAGAGGGGGAAGCACTGGTTGTGACGCAGCCAGCAATGTTCCATCTTTAAAATCCATGTTAATGCCGTTATAACAAATAATGTGAGGAAACAAACAGTCTGTTCTTTTGGGAAGAAAGCAAGAAAGACTAAGAATGATCACGAGGTCAGTGTGATAATGACTCCAGCCTGATTCATCACACTGTGACATGATGAGGGGAAGCGGAGCTGAAAGTTTGCTGAGGTAAAGACGGCATGAGTGATGGTAGCTGTGCTGCTGTGGCCGCAGCTGCACTGAAGGCCACACGTCTGATTTGTGTGTGGAAGATGTCACACAGTCTGGATGCAGAATAGTTTACTTTCTGTTCTAGTTGCTGTTTATGAAAGCTTTTAAATGGGACCCTAGTCATTTAAATAATTTGTAAAGCTTTGTGAAGTAACAAATTGCAGTACAGAACTGCCAGAAATACAGTATGTTTGCAGTAATTTAGAAACCGTGTTTCCATTATTACAGTTTGTCCAGTTTGCTGACAGGTTCATACAGTACATATATTGGTCACAATTCTTTAATATGCTAATCTAAGGAATCCTGATGAAAAAAAATGTTGAATTATATTATGTATTTATGTTTAAAAAAAAAAAAAAAAGCATGGCCGATATATGTCGTTAGGTTTTTTAACTCTCAAATATTGCTTTCAGTATCGGCCTCAAAAACCCAGTATTGGTCAAGCTACAGCATACTCAACAGTATCGGTAGGGTCAGTATCAGTATTGCCTGGTGATACCAATGTACCCATTTGGTCCAATCAGATAAAAGATACATACACTCAAGGAAGTGAAGGACTTGTGAAAAGTGCAGTATGTATGACATTCAGTATCTGTCCAGGTGTGGCAGGAAAAACAAAACCTTCACCTTGTCCGCCTTGTTCTGAACAAAAAGCATTCCTAGACAAAACCAGCTGAGAAACTACAATTATTGTCCATTATTTCCCTATAATATATCAAGATTAAGTGATGCAAGGGTGCTTATAAAAACACCTGACGTCCTTCTGTTCGTACTGGTGAATGGGGGGCGTGCACGCTCAGGTGGTTCTTCAATGAACAATGCAATGGTCCTGCCTGCACAAACACTAAAAAGTAAACATTAGTCATTTCCTTAAATCCACATTCCTGCTGGAGTGTATTCCTTTGTTGGAGTATAGAGTGGAGATAGTGAGCTTGAAGACATGAAGAAGGAGTGTTTCGCTTTTAATGGGACCTTATCCGAGGGTGTGTGACTGTTTCCAAGGAGTGGAGAGTGACAATTATTTCTCCATTCATATCATTCAGCGCGTTATTAATGTCAATAGGCTTAGATCACGTGCCATTAGTCACCTCTGATTTCAAGCAGCATGTGTAAAAAAAAAAAAAAAAAGATCTGCTGATTTTAGTCAAGACAAAGAACTATGGCACTAGATTTTAATTATTTGATTAATTGTTTTGGTTTATAAAATGTCAAAAAGAAAAGGTTAAAATGTCCACCACAATTTCCCAGAGCCCAAGATGAAATTCAGTATATCAATATCAAAACTGCTTGTTTTATCCAACCCACAGTTCAAACCCCCAAATATTGAGTTTGCTATCAAATATGACAAAGAAAAGCGCCAAATCTGCACATCTGAAAAGCTAAAACCAGCAAATGTTTGTTTTTGCCTTAATATTTAAACAATTCATCGACTATCAGAATAGCGGGATAGATTAATTTTCTGTCAATCAACTTATCAGTTAATCAACTTATTGGTTCTGTAGTGCATACAATTTAAGATTTAGGATACACAGGTCATAAGAGGCTGCACCAAAAAGTAAAGGAAGCAATAAAAAAATATTGTATCTGTCACAAAAGATTTCTCATGTATTTGCAATTTCATATTTTACTGCAGAGAAATGAAATGAGTGTACTAAACATCACCATCCTGTATTGTAAAAAACATATGAAATACAATGCTCCTTTTGTGGCCAAGTATGATGACAGCATCTGTAGTGCTATACACTATACAGTGAAGTACAAGATAAGAAAATATCCAGCTTTATTTGGGGGGGTGGGGGGACAAAGGATTCTGCAGCCAGTGTTTGAGACAGCGGACTCACTACTCTGAATCGCTGTCTAGGAATGCAGAACACAGCAGAGTGGAATGTGCCGTTACCTATAGGCCTCAATAACACTGCCAGGTTTACTGGAACAAGAGTGGCGTCACCTTGTAAGAATGTCACACATTGGTGGAAGTACATGGAGGGCAGAGTGGCAGCATGTGGACAATAGACAATAGGAACACCACAGGGGGTCTCACATTAACGAGGACGTTTTATTTTTGGAATTCAGAGATTTGGCTCTTCAAGCAAATAATTGTCTTGCAAAAAATGTGAGTGTCGATTACAGTGTCAAATTACTGCAGTGTGGAGACATCTCAACCCTTTTTAATGAATGAGACAATTTTGAACCCAGGAGCCAAACCTCAGAGGGACACTCTGCAGCACATTAAGATGAGTGACAATACCGCAGTCTGGCTTTGGACACACACACACAAAATATCTATTATCTCCCGTTTTTAAAGAGTGTAACTGAAGACCTTTCAGACAAAGACACCGCTATGAAGGAGGATGCCAAAAAATGTGAAGGAGTATAAAAGTACAAAGGGAGGGAGAGGATCAGTAACACAGCTGTGTCATGAACTTGCATTATTGAGGAGTCAGTGTTTGGTAAGAGTGAAATCACGGGTTATGCAAGGACAACGTGCTGCTGGATATTGAAAACTTCAAGAGAGCTATTTCAGTTGTCAGAAACAGACAACACAGTCAGCATTAAATTTACTCTATTCTTAAGACTTTCTGGACATGCCAGAAGTCCTCCAGAGCCAGACTCCAGTTATAAAAACCAAAGGATTTTTGGATATACTCTACAGTATGTGGCTTCTGAGAAAAAGCTGCGCTCCAATCAGCTACATTCACAGATTCAGGGACCCAGTTCTTAATCATCTGTTTTATAATGTTGGTGTCAAATTGAACACATACAGGGTTCATACAGCTTTTTAAGAGTAAAATTCAAGCACTTTTCAAGTACTTTCAAGGTACCTAAACCAAAAATGTCCAGACTCTCAAAGCCTTTATCATCACATCTAAATTGTTAGTATAAATGCCAGCAGACAACAAACAAATATGACGACGGCATTGTTTCATTTCAAATATAAAAAGATTTTTGCTTTACATGAGTGATTGTGTCGATGAAACACCAGATTATGTTGAAAATCAAGCATTTTTCAAGCATATTCCTAACCTTGAAAACATAACGGTTAAAATGAAGCATTTTCCAAACTTTCGAGACCCTGCACATACTCTTTTGCGGTCAATTCAAATCTCACGTGACAGTTTGATCGAGAAGTGTCATCAGTTTGCCTTATCTTATCTCCCATGAGAACAGGTGAATGTTACTGATAACCAAAGGGGGAAAACCCTATGAGTGTTATATCATGCTGGCATGCACAGTAGGTCGGCCTCCAGCCACAGGTTCACTGCCCCACACAGAGATATCTCACCATGAAGCAGTGACCTGTGAAAACCAGAGAGCTCACATTAACTCCAATGTGGCAATCATTAAGCCTCAGAGCAGAGGCAGAGAGCCTGGGCAAAGTCCTCCAGGACAGCAGGACAATTTCACTGACCAATCTGTATTCAAGAGCCTGGACCATGCCCATGCAGAGGTCTGTCAACTGTGACAGTAGCAGGAATGTTTAGGCTACAAAACAGAAGCTTCTGGGATTATCTATAAGGCCATTTGTGAGAACACCCAAACAGAGAAAGCAGCCAACATGTTGACCAACAGAAAAAAAAACCCAATTGTGTCCATGTCAATGCAAACTGTTCCCCCTCTTCTTTCTATGAAAACAAAGCACTCACTTATCAGACAATCACTGACAAAACTGTGCTCATTACAGTACAGAGGGTGCTTGCAGGCGTGTTTTAAAATCATAAACTGGAACACTTACTGAAAGCAGGCGTTGTGCCAGGTGTCCTGGAGGACTTTCATGTGAAACGAGTCCTGAATTTTTTCTCCACATCCCGCACAGTAACAATCATGTGTACCTGTAAGAAATGAGAGTCTTCACTTGAAACTGGAGCAGCACTGCAGGATAAAGTAGTTGAAACTGGTCAAACTGAATAGCTGAGGGAAAGTGAGTCAACAACAGGTATGTTCGACGTTACACTGAAACTGTGAAAAAGTACATTGCATCAACTCACCGTGTAAAACGACAAGACTACAACAGAACCAATGTAGCTAACCTCTCCTCAGTATAAAACTACAACCTCAAAGATTGCTCACCTTCTGGTTCCTCCATCTGCTTTCCGAGATTGTCGTCGATATTCAAATCCGTTCACAAACTTCTCATACTGAAGCAGGAGAGATGTGATGCGCCGCCTCAAAGTCTCATTCGTCCCCTCCCGACTCTGAATACGACAGGGGGAAAAACACACAAATCCCTTTAATTCTCCACAGAAAAAAAAGGAAACCACACTCCTCCTGGACGGAGTTGCTCTCTTGCCGCTGGCAGGATAACTGACGTAATGCAGTCTACAAATTCCTGTACGGAGAGCGGAAGGGCTCAACAGCAGCACCTGGAAGCAGGAGAAAACTGAGGTTTGGCCCCAAACTGGAAGGGAACAACAGTGGCGCCACCTACTGCCAAAATGACCACACTGCACACTCTCACATAGGTTTTTTTGGTTTTTTAGGTGCTGGGGAGCGCTGGGATGAAGCGCTCGTGGTGAAAGGAAAAAACGCAGCACGTGGATTTTGTTTCTATGACAACATCTTAACGCTACGTTAAGGGGGTGACTACACAGCTAACAACAAGCTAGCCTAATAATGCAAAAGGTGATAAAACATAACATAAACATTCAGTGTCCGGCCGATCTGCTCCCACAAATGGGAGCCTATCATAAAGTTCAGGACAGACAGACACGGCCAGAACAAGTTTCATTTTCTTGGTTACCAGGGTGACGACGAGCCACATCTAATATATGATCGGCTGCCTGAAAAGAAGCGACAGTAATGCCACCAGCGGCTTTCTGAGAAGTTCTGAGATTGTCAGCTGGAAGTGTTCAGAGCGGCTCTGAAAACAGACGCTGGGTGCAGCGCTTTCTCTCTAGGCGGCCGCATACGCTGTCGCTCGCTTCTCATTGGGATCAATTGGAAAAAGACGCTGGCGCTCAGAAAAAACGCTATGTGGATACAGGCCCTTATGGCAGGTTTTAGGATGTTAATTGCAGACCATTATTCTTTTAGTTGCAAGTTTCAGCTGGTCTCCCTGTGAATCTTTGGCGTAAACTCGCCGTATAGGCTATAAACGCCCACCAAGAACACCTCACCGCCCCCTTTCATAAATATTGCTTCCAGCGCCCCCCGACATTCTCTGAACTGTACAGCCCCTGTTGAGAACCACTAGTCTAGACACTACTGAATAACAAGTTCAGCTCGACTTTTATTTTGGAAAGGGGCGTAGGCCTGCCTAAAACAGTGTAGTTTGACGGCAGCCCACCCGGGCTGGAGTGAGAATGCAGAAGGACATCTACAGTTATGTCACATTACACAAGACTGAGTTGGCTCAATGGGGAACAGGCGTGGTAGGCTGTGCATGTGCATATTGCCGGTCATTGTGTTGTAGGCTGGCATTCGTGTTATAGGCTTTCATAGAAAATCACGAATCACTGTTAAGTAACACACGTTCAGGAAGTTAATTGGCGACCTGATTAAACAATCACAGAAGCGTTACCGGCTACCTGAGGATAATTTACTCGGCAGGGCTCATTTGAACGGAATCGATGCGATTGGTTCAGTAAATGTAACCGGATTTTTGTTTTGGATGTATGGTAGTGTAGCGCAGCACCGTCTGATTGTGATAAGAAAAAGAGTCACTCTGCTCTCATCGCTAATATACTACTATGGAGGCCGGTGCTGAAAATTCAATGATACCCTCTGATGAGAGAGATTGTGCTCTGAAACCCTTAGATCTCAAAGTGGTCCCCGAGAGGACTGCGGGAGCAGGGGCGCAGAGACCCACATGGAGTGGGCGGCTGGAGTTCATCCTTGCGTCGGTGGGGTACGCGGTGGGACTGGGCAATGTCTGGAGGTTCCCCTACCTGTGCTATAGCAGCGGTGGAGGTAAGACTGTCTAAGAGGTCAAGGATGTTGGCTGAACTGTTGTAATAATCCTGATCTGCAAAATAACCTGCAGCAGAGGTGGATTAGGGGAAAATGCCTTCTCACTGTGCAAATTTGTTTACAGTGAAATAGCTTTCTATTTTGCATATAGGCTACATTAGGGTGTTGCTGTTGTAGACTATAGCCACTAAAATGCATATGCTAGCCACTAAAAGCAGCCTGAATCAGAAGGATAGGGTTAAAACACTAGTACAGGTAGAGTACAGGTGTACATACTGAAGAGTGTATATAAAATACAGTACTTCATGAATAATTATGTAATTTACCAATAATATGTCCAAGAATGCCATTAGGTTCATGAAAACATACATACATACATTGTTTTTTGGGATGAGTCATTTCTTTATATTGCCCTCAAAGTCTTTAGCTTTAAGAGCTGTCATGTGCAGGGTGGCTGATATAGGCTACATGATGATGATGATTTCAGCCTATACATGAATAGGCTGAAATCATTTCATTAGACTTCCACACCTCAAAATATCCTCACCCAAATGTTCTATACCAGCAGTTTTGAATGAGAAAATAACCAACAACTTTATTAATAGTCATTCTAGTCATCTGTGCTGTAACCAAGAATGACTGTGATACCATTATACATACTTGAACTACTCAGGAGGTCACCCACTGTTCCTCTTTGTTTTTCTGATTCAGGAGCATTCTTGATCCCTTATCTCACCATGGTGATCCTGTGTGGCATTCCTCTGCTCTTCATGGAGTTTGCTGTTGGGCAGTACACTCGTTTAGGGCCCGTGCATGCTCTCGCCAAAATCTGTCCCTTGTTAAAAGGTGAGTGACTCTCATGTGACGGGGATGAACATCTGATGAATTTTGCTTCATATTCACATTTTTTTTGGGGGCACTCTTGCAAAGAGACAATGTTGTTGTTGTTTTTTGCTATTGGAGTATGTATACAAAATCTGACACATGCCCAGGAGTATGGACAGTACAGTGTTTTGCTCATTTGTAAAAAAAAAAAAAAACAAACACAAAAAAACAAGATAAATTACATGTTAATCTTTCCCCAGTGTTAATCTTTTAAATATAAAGTTTTTGAATACAAAACGAACAGGTCCATCCTCTCTTACCTTTAGAAAACTACTCAGATAAGATTGGAGTGTCTCCTCATATCAGATTTTATCAAGTAAAAGAACAGAAGCGGGAATGCTTCCACCATCACTCTTCAATTACTAATGTAAGCTCATTAATTTCTTCGTATAGTTGTTACTATAAAAATATTACTACAATCAATTGTTGAACAAATTACCCCCCAAATTAATTATTAACCATGAGTCCGAGAAATCTCAGTTGATCAATACAGTATGTAAACAAAGAGCTCCACATTTTTGAACTAGACTATTCCTGGAGAGGACAAGGCATCAGATTTGGAATATACATGGTCTAAACAGTATAGTCCTATCAGCTAAACCACATAATGTAATGGGAGGCTGATACATTTTTATGTATTGAACAACTGTAACAAAAAGTGAAAATTAAAAGATTAGACAAAACTTGGTAACTGCAGTAGCTATATGTAATAGCTGTCACCAGCAGAATCGTTTGTTAGGGTGTGAGTCAATAATAAAAAGTCTTTGGGAAACAACATGTACATCCAAATAGAATGAGAAAAGAAATGTTTTGTTCTGCTAATGTGCTAATGTTCTCCTTGTCTCCAGCCATAAAGCCCTCCTCCCAAAGTCCCTTTGTCCTGCACAGCATGAATTATTATTAGCAAATTATAATATTTTATATATTTCTGTTCTGTTATCCCTCTTTATTCAGGTTGTAACAAACCTGCACAATCACCATTACAACAATGCACCTCATTTCAGACTTGGATGGGCTGTGTCAGTAGTTTTATACTGACTAGCCAGTGAGTATACTTTTCATAAGTGATAATATTGTCACAAAGGGTAGTTCAGGCAGCGGGGAATGGACCCAAATGCAAACAGAACAGGGAGACTGATGAAGTTCAATGATTTATTTGTAGTTAACGAGCTTGCAGACAGGCAACTGCTAACAGGCAGGTCCAGGTTACAGAAACTCAAAGGAACACATAAAAGGCAAGACTTGAACAAGTGGACAAGTGGGCCGGTATATGAAGGGAGTGGCTGATGAGGGAATGAGGTGCAGGTGGGGAGATGGGCAGGGAAGCTCAGGTGAGGGGAATGTGGTGATTGCAGGGCAGATGAATGGCAGGGGAAAGTCTGAGGGCATCTGGTGGACTAATGAAAAGAGAGGGGACAGGGAGACAGACTGTGACAAATATGTGTGCAGTTTGATAACTGTAGGTGACTATGTAATTTTTGTTAGTATATCTCAGAAACAAAGCCAGATTTCAATGAAATTTGATGAACGTTAGGCCATTGTGTCAAGAAGCAAGTGATTTTCTTTTATTGTGAAACAAGGAATGTTTCTTAATTTCTTAATATTGCAAGATAGGGCATTTAGACATGAACATTTTCACAATATTCTTATGACCTATTGCACTTAATTAAATGAAAAAATCTGGCACATGCATCCCATGCTTGTCCGTCTCCAAATACAGACTAAAAATGTTAACGTTTTCTATCATTTAAATGATGAGTTTAGAGGACTGTGCTGCACATTGGAGTGCTTTCTATTTTCTTTCTGAAATGAAATCTGCCCTTTTCTGTCTGATAAATGGATTGTTGGTGGGTGAGAACTTGTTTTCTGGAAATCTCTGGAATTGAATGAACATTAAAATGTATATCATCAAGAAAGAAATCATTAAATCAACTGAACCGTGAACTGAACATCCTTAAATTTGATTTATTTGAATGATAACTAAGTCTAAATATTCGTGACTGAACTTGTGCTCTCACAGGCTACATTAGTTCTTTAAACAAATTGTAAACATCAGACAGATCATGTGGATCAGTATAAGGGGTTGTTTGTTTAAAAGCTTACAGAGCTTATAAAAATAAAAAAAATCATACACGCCAGGAGGTGTTTGCAAAATTGTTAATCAAACGTATGAATGAACTGAAATGTGCACTGGCAGTCACCCAAACCCACCTCAAACTGATTTCTGTCCAAATCAAACAAGAGCCCAGCCATCAACAATCAATACTTATGGGTGTGATTTGTAAATGCTGCCTGTCTTGTTCTAACTTAAGATTTTTCTCCATAGTTTTCCTATCTCCTTAAAGACAGAGATTATCTACCCGGTCAAAACGTTTGGGTCCTTCACTTGATTTATCGCTCATTTCTTCCTGGTTAATGCTCTGTGCTAAACAAGGTCCAAAAGTAGGTAGTTTTTTTCTGTATGTTCTTTTGAATAATTTCCATGTGCAGTTTGCAGTGATGTACCTGTGATCCGTGATTTAGATGCTCACAAATAGCTATCACAAATCAACAAAATGTGCTCATGTTTAATTTACTGCATTATGTTTAATCACAGCATAGCAATGCATAATTTTAATGGGTTCAATTCAGGACTTTGGTGATTGTCTCAGTGAGGGCGTGTAGTGGACAGGTGAGGCATGACAGGGGAATAAACTAATGAAGATGAGACAGGAGAGGATAGCTCTAACTGATTCCCTCCATCTTTGTCTGCTCTGCCTTGTTTTTGAGTCCAGAAGACTATAATGTTTTAGCAGTTTGAAACGACGCATCACTTCACCACTTGTAGGGTGTCTGGTGTACCACTGGAGCAGTCAACCATGTAAGCTGTGTAGAGTGAAAGAGGCCAACACAGGCAGCCACAAAGGAAGGAGCGCTTAGCGTGGATCATACACAGTGTGTCTAGCTGATCCTGGAGCTCAGAAGAGGGTTTCCTTTGGTTCTGTCATTGTGATCACACAGAGCTGTTTTTCAGCTGCCCTGTCCTTTCAATTTAGCAGATAGTGACACTGGATCCAGCGGAGCAAGGAATTCCAGTCGAGGATAAAAAATGTTTTCAGGAAGCAAAGTTTTTATATGCTACTGAAAGACAGAACGCCATTTCCTTCAATGACATGAGATCAATGAGATGAGATGAAAAAGATGGCAAAGATAATGTGAAACAAAAGATCAGGACATAATAAAAGAAAAAGGAATAGTTCCACATTTTTGGAAAGTGCTGGTGCTGTTTTTCCAGAAACGACAGTTTATACAGAAGAGACAAACTGTGAAAAATGTCTTATCGAGGACACTTTCCTGTATTTAAAATGGTTCAGGTTAAATCCTCCCTGCCCAGCCCTCTGAAGTGTCCTTGAGCAAAATAATCTACCTGCTCTAGAGGCCAAGCTCTTTAGCTGAGTCATTGCTCAGAATTCTTGAGGAGACAGGTGAAGAAACTAGAAACCCACGTTTGGTAAACACAGGCATACACACCCCAACCTGAAATTGGATACCACAGCCAAGAACCACAGGTGTTAGAAGACTGAATAATTAACATCTGTTTGGAGGACTTTGATCTCACTTTTATTCAGGTTATATTCACAGACCAAATGACACAGTGGAATTTCTAATCCATGCCTCCAGGAATGCCTTTTGTCTGTGGCCCAGTTTGCTTGACTTCATCTTGGCCACCCCATGATACTGTTCTCTGTTGTCTATCTTTATGTGAGGTATAGACTATATCCATAATTATAATCCTGGGCCCAAATAATTAGCACTTCACTGCAAAATATGGAGTATGAGAGTGATTTTATAACAGTTTTAAGAAGTAAAGTGTACAACTTCTTTCCCACAGATGGCATTATTTCTGCAGAGCGGTCTCTAACTTCGAGCCCCCCAACCCTTAACGTGTCACTCTGCAGGTGTTGGTCTGGCCACAGTTGTTATCTCCTTCGTTTTCTCCACGTACTACAATGTGCTCATGAGCTGGGCACTTTTCTATTTATTCAACTCGTTCGGCGCGACCCTTCCCTGGACGTCCTGCAACAACACCTGGAATGCTGTCGGAAACTGTTCCAGTGGTTTCCCCGGCAACACCACCCACCTGCAGTCTGCCAGCCAGCAGTTCTTTGAGTGAGAAAAGTTCACTGCATTTTCACCTGCAGAAAATATACTGCATCTATATTTTTGCACTATTTGTGGCACCCTTTTTTAAACCCTCTTAGCTGTTTTTTTCTGTGTGTTACATTTACTGAAGGAAGCAACCCTGAAAACCCATTTTCTTAATCATCAGCGATGTGGGTCTTACATGAACGCACAATTTTCTCCCAGAGTTTTGGTTATTTCACATGAGAGATTTCGATACTCTTGGTAAACCAATCGGGTTTAGCAACGTGAATCTAAATTTTTTGAAAGTTGTAGGGTTGTGCATTTATGATAAGGCCAATGTCAATTAAATTATCACTTGCTATTTGTATTTTCACTCTTCCAGTCACAGGCTTCTGGAGAAAACCAGTGGCATTGAAGAAGCTGGCGGCCTTCGCTGGGAACTCTTTAGCTACCTCCTTATTTCCTGGGTCATCGTGTACTTATGCATATTTAAAGGAGTTAAATCCACTGGCAAGGTCAGATCAATAATGGCTGCTTTTCTGCAAAATGTGTTTATGCATAGTGGTGATTATGATTAATGTTGTGTTGGTCCCGTTCTTTAATTTCATTGTTTGAAAATGTTCTATCCTGTGACATTTTGTCAAAGTTAATGTTTGTAATTTAGCAATGTCAGAGATAAAGTCAAGTTTGACTGATTACAGGAATATAGTTTATAGTCTATCATCTGTAGGCAAAGTAATTTCTTTTCTCAGAATGACATATAAAATAATGAGTTTGTAATTCTGAAAAAGTGTTGGTGCATATACTTTTTCTGCACCATATTCTACATTATGTGTTATTTATTTTGCAGATGGGACGCTTGTGTTGCACACTCAGGAAATAGATGAATATAGTTTAGTGTAAAACACACAAGACAAGCTTCAGATGCAAAACAAACATGTTTGCTCAGCCAACTCAGAATCAGGACATGATAAAATGAAACAGAGTAGAGCTTTGAAATTGGGTTTCCTACCAACATGCATGTGTCTTTATACAATTGCATGTGATATACTATACAGTACTAATTCATCAACTGGAAATTTTGACCTGACTTGATAAAATAATAGATATTTTCTTGAAAGCAAAACACAAATCATCCTCACCGGTGTCACTGAAAACAGGGAACAGTGGCTCAACTGTTACAACTTCACCTACACAACAAACCCACATGTTGATCAATTTATGCTTTTCACTGTTTGTGTCACCCAGGTTGTGTATTTCACCGCTGTATTTCCGTACTTCATCCTGTTTGCCCTGCTCATTAATAATGTGCAGCTTCCTGGAGCCAAGAATGGTATCCTCTACTTTGTGACGCCTGTGTGGAGCAAACTGTTTGAAGTGAAGGTGAGACTCTGTTCATGAATGAGTAACACCAAAAGGTAGGCTAACCCAAAAGAGTCTGGTTACACATTGGCATCAGATAGCTGAAAGCAACTGTTAGATGTTTAAATCAAATCAATTATTATCGCATACGGTAGAGATTGATAAATGGTATCCATTTTATTTTTAACTTGTCCGTATATGTCAGAGAGCAAGGAATTCAATGCAAATATTGTTATTTTCTTAGAAGCCTCTCTTTTCAGAGAAAAGGCTTTTATCTTGTGTTTGCACAAGCTTCAAACTCAGCAAAAGCCAGAACTGTGAGAGGAAACAGGGGAAGAGGTCATTGCAGCAATGAACTCAATAAACCACTTAGGTAGTACTCAGGACATCTTAGAAAGTGAAAAAATTGGCTTTTTAGATTTTAGGGACAGCTGCCAGAATAAAATGTCAGGACAGAAAGCTAAACTAGAGTGATAGTTTCCCTTTGATGTTAAATAAAATCCAGAGCAGGAGCTTAAAATCTCCCGGAATAGTCTGGGTTTGGGTCTTTCTTGACCCCTTAATAGCACACGAAGCTGAATAAGCTGAGTTAGCTGAATAAGTACTGAGGTGAGAATAGTCCAACTTAGGTTTAGCACTGTAAATGTAAACATCAGTGATTCTGAGCATTGAACACACAGACATTTAAAGCGTAATTTCAGACCTTGCGTATTTCTCTAACATTAAATATTTATTACAAAATGTGCACCAATCAAAGTTAAAATTCTGAAAAAACACTGCTAAAACACTCAAAAACCCAACTGCTTTGGGTGTAGTTTCATCTGCTTTGACTGACAACATCAGCCAACAACCCCACAGCTGTCATCTCATTTTGATTCAAATATTATGTATATAATATTGCTAAATCCTGATTGGTGCACAGAGATGCGTGACATCACCTTTTTCCAAGTCTCGTCCACTTCAAACCAGTAAGAAGAGCCACATTAAAAACAGACATACAGAAATCTCTCATGTGAATGAACCAAGTCTGAAAATGTTTTGTTCTCGGAGGACCCCATTATTCAGAGTTGAATAAGCTGATTGAGAAAATTAATTTCTGGGGGCCTTCATGAAACTATACTAAAGTTAATCTTCATGCTTTCCTTTATCTCCATCACAGGTTTGGGTTAATGCAGCTGCCCAGGTGTTTAACTCCATTGGAATAGCATTTGGCTGCATGATTTCGATGGCTAGTTACAACAAGTTCAACAACAACATTCTCAGGTAAAGATTTCATATTCTCTGTTTGGAAAAGTGTCTTTGACTGTCCGGCAGAATGAGCTCTACCAAAATCATGTTGACTAGTTAAAATAGTGAATTACAATGCGTGTTTTTTTTTTTTGTATGTTGTGCGTATTTATGGGACTCCACTCACTGATATTAAAGTGCGTAGCCCAAACAAAAAATGGGAATAATATCTTATCAATATCAACAATGTTGGTTTCCTATTGGTTCCCTCATTGCACATATTAGAGCACCATCACAGACTCCCATCACTTGACTAAAAATACAATATTATATTGACGTTTTACCACAAAAGACTCCTAGACCATCCACTATAAACTCAACGATGTGCTGTGAGTTGAAGAGCAGTGCTCTCAGCTGTCTGTGTTGTAAGAACAGCTTCCAGGAACAAAGAGGACAAATTGTTTATGGAAGAAGCTAAAGTTTTGGTCTTCTCTTTCTAAATGTGCTGTGTTTACTGTGTGGCTATATGCTTCAGTTGCTCTCTAGAAAGGTTACTCCCATCCTGCAGGGAACTGAATGAACGCTGTCTGCTAAACTCACTACCATCCACTGAGCCCACCAGGGAGAAACAGAGAAAGTTTGATAGGAAATTAAGAATTACTTGTTTCACGTAGAACAAGAAGAGATGAGGGGTGTTTTTATACAGAATATGCACCAATGTAGGCCTCGGCTTCTCTGTGGGGTGCCAGGCCAGAAACCCTCAACTGCCTTACATTATTTACCTGCCAGAGACACTTTTACTTTCATTTCTAATTTTTACAATAATTTCTGACAAACTGAGAGCTTTTTGATTTAGTAGAAAAACTTAAAACAGCTACCTTGATGATCAGATGGCTGCTTCATAATCTAGTACCTTTTGTTTCCCTGAGTTTCTTGGATACTGTAACTGCAGTGACATTGTTTGTTCCTTCCTCCTTCTCTCCCAGGGATGTTTTAATTGTATCAATTACCAACTCATTCACGAGTATCCTGGCTGGCTTTGTGATCTTCTCAGCTATTGGCTACATGGCTCACATACATAACCTCCCAGTGGACAACATAGCTACAGATGGTAAGCATCAAGCCTGGAAAGACCATCGCATCACAGTCTCTTAGCTTTGATTTATTTTAAGCATCTAAACAAGAAGACAGAATGGTGGATATATATAAAATGATGTCAGGGTCCCAAACTGTGCTGTCAGCTGTGAGAACTTTTCTTCTTTCCATGGAAAAACAAGACACAGATTTCAAGATGTTCACGTCTGCACTGAATATTTGACATGTGCATGTCACTCAGGGATAAATAGTGGAAATCTACAATTTCTTAAAGTGACACTCCACTGATTTTACACATGCTCTGGAGAAGCTTTCTAAAGTTTTGTAATGTAATGTTAGATACATCCTTTTGTTGCGAATCTTATCTTTGTATGTCGAGTGTACAATTGGTGGGGCGACCTCAAAGTCTCAAGCACTAGTGTAGTGTAGTTGTTTTGATCCTTTTTCAGAAAAAGTAATGAAATGTCATTACAATCTGGATGTGTAAGGTTTGAAAGAAGTGGGCATTTCGGAGGCAGGGGAGGTCTAATGAAAGACGCTATTGAGTTGCATTATGGGAATCGTAAAATCCTGTGTTTTTGGAGCTTGACCCACACTAGAGACTAAAAGTAAGGATATCTCGGCCTTTGCTTCCTCGGTTTTTAATCTGTCTCTTGTGTATTTCAGAGCAATACTAAATCACTGGAGTACCCCTTTAAGTAGCTGTTGTGGTGTGTGTGTGTGTGTGTGTGTGTGTGTGTGTGTGTGTGTGTGTGTGTGTGTGTGTGTGTGTGTACTGTAGTGACATGTAAATCACGTAGCTAGATGCTAAGATGCAGATGTCTGGGTTAGCAGTGAGTTGAAATAAGAGGGTTGTAGGTACTTCTTTGAAAAAACAAAACAGAGAAAGTTTTGGCTTCTGTAACCGAACGCTCAAACAACACCTGAACAGGAGCTTTGTCAGTTAAGTAATGCATTAATAAAAACAGAGACAACTTGTGTTCAGCCCCTGGGTCAGAATCCTGTGTACGCTGTATCCCTGTCAGCTCTAATCACACTGTCGAATGATGACTACCGTGTGACATGACCTCCCTGAAAAAAAAAGGTTTTGCTGGTCATTGGTTACATTTTCTTTAAAAGAGAAATGGAAAATATGAGTGTGTAGACACAGCTGGCCAATCAGTGTTTGAGTTTCAGGACAGTCCTCAGTCTCACACTGATGGCTGTTGGTCTCTTGCTAATATTTGTTGCCAGTAACTCCAACACTGCAGGTGGAAGATTAGTAGGTTAGTTAAGGATTCATCCAAACTTCAAGTCATTAAAGGTAAATCCCTGATCCCTGCCACCACACTACAACAACGGCATTGTATTATTTTAAATGTCAAACAAGTCAATCAGGTTTATGGGTATGTAATAAACATTTTGAAACTGTGTTGAGAAGACAGATGTATGATGATGTACAGATGAAACTTTCTGGATAGATTATTTACAAGGTAAAACCATCCTGTACTCTGTCTTCCTCTGCTAGCTGTAACTCATTCATTCTTGGCAGCTGCCTGGCAGTTAGCGGGGAGGGCCAAGAAAATAGTCTGGCACATAATTCCTCCTAAAATTACAAATTGTCATTTTTGTACTTTCATTTTTATACGGATAAAAAAACATATTTGAGCTTCAGAGGTGCTGGTAGGTGGATTTTTTTTACTGTTTCCCCCTGTTTCTAGTCTTTATGCTAAGCTAATCTAAGTTAAGCGGCTGCTGGCTCCAGCTTCATATTTACTGTACAGACATGAGAGTTGTATCAATCTTCTGATTTAACACTCAGCAAGAAAGCGAATAAACCTGTTTTCTAAAATGAACTCTTGCTTTAAGAGAAAAAAAAGAGAATCTGTTCCAGACAACACAGGTTTGAATTGCAGCTGCTATATTTGCGTACATTTGCTTCTTACTAATAACACCTTAACTGTATGTTTCAGGTCCTGGTTTGGTGTTTGTTGTGTACCCTGAAGTCCTCTCCACCATGCCCGTCTTTCAGCTGTGGGCCCCTCTGTTCTTCTTCATGCTGCTGTGTCTGGGCCTGGACAGCCAGGTAAACATCTCCAACACTCATATAAACACAGCGTGTGACGGAGGAGGAGAGTATCGTGAAGTTGAAGCCATGCACTGGAGCATTGCACATTTGAATTTGTATTTTTAGCAACAAATCTGAGTTCTTGCACATTTGACTTTATATTTGTTGGAAACATTCATACTATCAATAAAACTGAAGTCAGAGAGATTTTTTTTTTTGTTCATCTGGAGGAAGGCACACTCATGGGAAAACAGGTCAAAGCGGATGTTTAATTACTCAACTGATGTAGACAAAACATTACAGAAGACTTCTTCCCGCTTGCCACAGCTATGCAGATTCAGGCTGATTGTTTCTCTGTAACTGTTTACCTAACTGTGGCCATCTTTTGGTCATAGACATGGAAATGATTACTCACATACAATTTAGCAGGTTTGTGTGGTCAAAATAAATAAAATGCTGCTAACCTTAACTGATTCCAACTAGCATAACTGTACAAATGTGCATCACAATAACTGTGATTACAACCCTAAAGTATTTTTACTGATACATTAAACTGTCCCACTTCTTTCATTTCCAAACTTCAAGGTCTGAAGAGCTGATGACTCAAGTAGCTGATAAGTTTATGTTCTCACATCTTCCTGTCTCTCTAATGTATTTAAAATGGTCAAGTATTAGTACAAGTATAGTTAAGTTATAGTATAAGCTAGGTGAATTTAGGTGGCATTTTGCCCATTTTGCGAGTCTACAGGCATGCTTACGCCTCTGTGAGCCTTGTACCTGTATACTAAACATTCATATTTAAATACACTCATTATTATCATTATAATAGATAAATACACTGTTTCCATTTGTAGGTCTTGCTGTTGGCTGACAACCAATATGTGTTTTAACTCCTTTCACACTCGTCTCTGTAGTCATGGTTACCCAGCTCTTTGCACAGCCTCATAATTGCGCCCCAAACACAGTAAATGTTTTGTGTGTGCCCACAGTTTGCCACAGTTGAGGTCGCTGTAACGTTCATAAAAGACGAGTTTGGCCCCAAAATTCTGCGCTTCCTGAAGAGAGAAGAGCTGCTGGTTCTCGCTGTGTGCGTCATTTGCTTTATCCTGGGGCTTCCTCATGTTACCAAGGTACTGACAGCAAAACTCTTTAACTTCTCAGAGAAACACATTTGAGGATATTTGGTAGCCTACACGTGGTAACAGTATCACTAGTGACAGTTGTTTTGTCATTTTGGTCTTTCTCTTCCTCTCTCTCTCTTCTCCTTCCTTCACAGGGAGGCATCTACGTGTTTCAGCTGATGGACCACTACACCGCTGTGGTTTCCCTCATGTTCCTGGCTTTCTTTGAAGTTGTAGCTGTCTGCTGGATCTTTGGTAAGATCCGCGTAAAGTCCATGCCTTCAAACACAGATGTCCTGTTTATGATAAACACTTTAGACCTCTAAGCCACCAGGATTTTCAATTTTCAATACATCTTGCATATCCACATCATTAG
This sequence comes from Macquaria ambigua, assembly GCA_008360985.2. NCBI lineage: Eukaryota > Metazoa > Chordata > Actinopteri > Centrarchiformes > Percichthyidae > Macquaria > Macquaria ambigua. Next base: position 141,784 of record VMKM01000996.1, read on the forward strand.
GAAATCTCTATTAGTGGCTCATGATTATTCCAAGTGTTTACTGTGTGTTTTCCATCAGGTGTCCCAAGAATCTCCTTAATGGTTAAGAGGATGTTGGGAAAAACTCCAAACATCTACTTTCGTCTCTGTTGGCTGCTGCTCTGTCCTATGTTGGTGCTGGTGAGGTTTAAACTGTCTGAATAAAATGTCTTCTTAATTATCCCCTAGGATTGTCAGTACAATAATATTAATAATGATGGTTATTTAACATCGTTTTAAGACTATCCTTTACCCTACATAGTGTATACTGATCTCCAGCATCGTCCAGTACACTCCTGCTCACTATGGGAAGTACACATACCCAGTGTGGGCTGAATGGGTGGGCTGGGGCGTCTCACTGGTCTCCATAGTGTGGATCCCACTTGGAGCCATTCAAGAGATCTATAACAACAAAGGCTCTCTTCGTCAGGTGAGTACAATACTCATTATTCAGACTAATGACTGTGGAAATCGAGCAAGAGGCAATAGTCTTTGGGTGGGGGTTATTCGCTTTTTAACATCTGAGTGCACAGTCTGCCCAAATTTCATGACAATCCATCCAATAGTTGTTGAGTGATTTCTCTAACAACCAAAAAATGTCAACCTCATGGTGGCGCTAGAGGAAAAGTCAGGGGAGCGCCAAAGTCATTAGGATACATCATCTGGGAACCATGAATGTCTGTACAGAATTTTGTGCCGGTCCAACATGTAGATGTTAAAGTTCATTATTAAAGTTTATTATTATTATGTTGAGATATTTTACTGGATAAGTGAGAACTTTGACCTGCTGGTGGTATTACGTTTACCTGATGGTGGCGCTAGATGAAAGGTCAAAGTCAGCAGGCTTCATCCTCTGGGGAACATGAATGTCTGTACAAAATTTCATGGCAATCCATCCAATATTTGATGAGATATTTTAGTCTGGACTACAGTGGTAGAGCAACAGACATCCATACAATCACGCCACTAGCATCTCTTACAGGAGATGTTAGAGTGTTATGTGCAGAGCCGGGGCTATGGCTGAGCAGTCCATTTTAATTTTAATTGTTCCTTTTTTCTCTTTGTATAAGTGCCTGAGCTGACCAGATGTGTTTGAACATAGTTTTCTAAAAGGTTTTTTTTTGTTTGTTTCTAAAATTTTGCCTTCTCCGACCCTCAGAGACTTAAAACAGCTATGATTTCCAAAATAGACCTGGATGCTGAGGATTCCCTGCCGGAAAAACAAAACCTAGACAACCCGGCATCTGAAACCTTGTTTACTTCAGTGGCGTGACCAGGAATACAGCCAAAGCATGTCTGTGCGTATCTACTTACCGAACCATGTGATAGGGTATTTAATGAAGGGTGTTACACTGAGATACACAGTCTTTAAGTTTCTGTCATAAAATTATAATTTTATCCTACTACTTTAAAAACTCAAGCTACTTAATCTTTGCAGGAAACACCTCTTCACCTCGTACAATGTGTATAATGAAAATCTGAGATTTTGTCCACGAACTAAAGGTTAATTTAATTTAATTTAGGTATGAGTGGTCATGTGCCCTGTCTAGATTATGCAGGTGTTCATTCCAACCAAAGATTGAAATTTAAATCATTATTTCCTCCCCTCTGGTTGATTAATCAGTAAAAATGCCTGCCGTATGCAGTGACGTTTTCTCTTGCAATGAGTGATAAATGTCAGTGAGTTTGTGTGGTGTAAGAGTGTATTACTCATCTATGGCAGAGGCAATCAGGAGATCATTAACTTTTTAGCCTAATACATCTATAGACTGAATCCTTTAAAGGGCACATTTATTGATCAAATACATCAGAAAGGGGCTGGAGAGGCCTGTCATATTTAAAATTCTCCTCTGAATGCATCAAGGAAATGCAGCCTACTTTGGACACAACCAGTGTTTGTTTTTTTCTGGCCCTTAAACCCTTAATACACTGTGCTGCTCTGTTGTTTAATGTAGCATTCAGGCAATCCTCATCTACTTGTGAAGTTGACCTTATCATATTTGCTAGGTGTTTTGGTTTTGGTGGCCATCACCTGGAATGGACCAATGAGACAGACTTAACCTCTGCACTGTTTGTTCTCGATAGCAGCCTGAAGAGAAAAAAGAGAAGTTAAATGGATACATTTGCCATTACCCTTTAACACTGTTTGCTAGTTGGAGCTATCTAAACTCAAGTATTATGAAACCTGATCAGGGCAGCTGCCTGGGTACACATTTAGAAATGTTTGACTTTATACTGTTGACGTAGATTGCCTGAATGCATCGTTAATTTTGACCTCTCAAAACCTCTCATTTTGGTAAGAGAAGCAGGTTCAGGGCCCAAAAAGGTGGCCTGCAAATGTGGGCGGGCACAGCTTGTGTCCAAGCCTGAATACATAGGAGATGCAGACAATGACATTTAAATGTTTGTGTTTGGAAATATCATGTGATTGCCATAACTTTCCAGTGCCTTGAAACACACATAAGCAAATAAAAACAAAAGCATGAACAGAACCAGACAAAATACCATTGCGCTCTCAAATGCACTGTGTTAAGATTTGAATGTGTACAATTTGCTGCAAAGCGTCAGAAAGACTCATTTGACCATCACTAGTGTTAAACTTCACATGTGATCGGGGCAGCAGGTTAATGTTATACCCATGTGCACTGAGATCAATGAGGGTGAATCAGTGCTTGGATTCTGTCTGATCTCTGCAGGTTGAGGAATTAATATTATTTTTCAGTAATGCATTTTACATTATTTTCTAACTATCTTGGAGCAGGCCACTCACAAGAGTTTTAGAGATTATAAAAGGTGCCTTTGATCTACGTCTATAAAGCTGGATTGGGCTAATGAGGTCAGATAATCTTTAGGAGGGCAACACTAATCTGCTAACTCTCCATTCAGTGCTCCATATTCTATTGATCCAAAACCTGCAGTTAATCACTGACTGTTTTATCTCACACTTCTTAACAGAGAAGGAAGCCGAAAAGTTCACTTTGGTGGAAACATCATTTATTTTAACTCAAGCTTTAACTTTGAGATTGTACGGTAGTGTTAAGTAATGTTTTTTTAACGGCTGACCTCCTGTCTCTGAGAGCAGGACGAGTTTAGAGTTAGATTGTTCCAGATCTTTGAAAGTCTAAATGTTTGGAAACACTAAAAGTTGAAATGACCAGAGGAGATGTGTAAATGGGAAAGTCACACTTCCATGTGAGATTGTCTGAAATGTCGTGCTCTCCAGTGCGCTCTTGGCCTTTTCTGTCTTTCTAATTAGCTTATCAAACGAACCCTCATTTAGGAATGCCTTTTGTCCAAAGTACTGAAAACATGCTCTGATAATAAATGCTGAAAACTGAAAAATGATTTTAAAATGGCGCAGGGAACAATTTAAAAACAAGGATGCGTGCATTTTACACCTTATCACTATTTAAAGGTGAAAATGCTGTCACTCAGGTTTTGGATTTGCTTTAATATTTGTGCAAGAAACTAACCCATAGGTTGGGAAAACAATTAATTTGGGGTTTTTGTTTTGTTTTTATGGGGGGGGGGGTTTGGAAAATTTCACTAGAGAAGTATCTGTGTCATGGAACTTAATGTTACCTGCCGCAAGTGCCATTCATGAAAAAGTTTTATTTTTAGATAATATATATTTAATAAGACAACCAAAACATTTAATTGAGATGTTGCATACTGAATGTTGTTGTTGTTGTAAGCTGCATTATTTTACTTTGTCATAAATTGTATCAGCTGTTTAAATGTGCTAAGATGATTTAGACACACTTTTACAAGATCATAGGTCATTGTTTACACTTTTTAATATTTGGACTTTTAATATGAACTAAATACAAATTTTAATAGGCTATTAACATAATTATGCTTTAAAAAAAATCTTCAGTGATTTGATTCAATTAGAAATGTACAAACTGGGTTATTTGAAAAACAAAAAGGAGTTGGGCAAGTCCCTTCTTAAAATATACTTTTATCGGACAGCCTTCTTGATTTTATGTGTTTTAATTTTTCTTTGAACTGTCTTGTATTTCCTTTTAAAATGTTTTTATTTTGTATGGGTATGTGTTTCCTTGCTTTTATGACTATATCTTGGTGTCTTTGTAAAGCCCTTTAACATGGATTTTGAAAAGTGCTCTATAAATAAAGATTATTTTATTATTATTATTATTGTTATGATGCGCTGACAAGTTCGGTTTTCATCTCAACCAAACGACACCAGTAATTTGTCACCGTTTCATGTTATTGCACTGTGAGTTAGTGACAGTAGTGAAACCTGCAGTGTTCTTACATTCACGAACTGTAACCGTGAACATGCTGATCAGACTTTATGCAAAACAACTGTATATTTGTAAAATGCAACAGTTTTATTTTTCATTTCAAACATATGTTTTCTCATGTTTGTGTTTAACAAAATCCTTCAAATCTACAATCTCTTTACAAAATTGTATGTTGATTTCTCATATCAATGTATGTTATTATTTTTTATCATATTTCTTCTGTGTTGTGATTTGTGGTGTTTAACATTTTGTTAAATTAAAAGCTTTCATTATTGCTCTGATGTCGGTGAATAATTTTAGTGTCATCTGGATTATCACCTCAGAGAGCCACTGGGTGGCAGCATAGCATAGCTTTATCTGTTGGACTCTTGTGCCACATATACCTGAAATCAATTATTTTGTTGCAGATCTTTGAATAGTTTGGTCACAAAATATTTCAGCAAGGGGAACACTGACTCACACTCGTGCTTGATGGCATGCTGACAGCAAAAAAACACTTTCCAGCCCTGCTCTATTGCTTTAATGCATACAACACTGAACACAACTTTTCTGACTGTGTTAAGAACAACACTCCCCATAATGTTCTTCCTTATGAGTGTATTGGTGCCTGTATACATGTTATAGTAAAGAAAACCCCCACATATAACAGTATGATTTGCTGCTGTGACTATAACATAGAATGTTTTTTTAAATTATGTATTAGATGTTAATAAATGCTTACAGTAAGACGTTTGCACTAAGAGGGTATATATGCATTTGTCAGTGTGGAACTGGGTTGATGCTTTCATTTAAACTGCCTACCAGCACCATCAGTACATATATTTTCAGAATAGATGACCACACTGGGAGTGGGAACTGCACCACTCCTACTGGTGTTACTGGTACTAGTGTGGTCAACAGACTGAGCTGCAGAAACACTGTAACTATAAAAGAGAGAAGAGCCATGACAAATCTGAATGTAGTGCTCTAAGAGGTTTGGAAGTTAATTAGACCCCATTGTCGTAGAGTGGTGCTGCAGCAGCGCCCTTAGCAGAACTGTACGTGAATCAATACTCCCTTCCTGCTTCCCTCATGACAGAATGTATCATGGGCACTAAATTAGCGCCGGGAGCACTGTTTGATCAATAGCCATAGACAGTGCAGCCCAAGGGGCAGTAAATTAATGGTTACACATGGCAGAGGGGAAGTGTTTTGTGGGCCTGAATGGGCAATGAAGGGGGAGATGGGTCACTATCTAACTCCTGTTGTGGGGTGTGAAGACGTTTGTCTGTGCCAGGCAAAGAGTCAAACCTCATGTTGGAGCTGCTTCACGTCTTGTCAGACCTTTCTTGAGTAGAAGCAAAATTGTGCAGCGGTCCAGGAAATCCACTGGTGTATGTGATCATCACTGTACTCCCACATAGCCTATGCATCATGAGTGTGTAATAACAACTGTGCTTTAAAAGAGGGCAAAACACTTGCACACTGCCTGTGAAGAAACTCGAAACTGCAAAATGTTTACTCCCTTGTGACAACTTAAGGTTTCTTTTACTCCCTCTCCCCTGTTGATCCTCTGTTCCTCCACTCTCTTGTTTATGATTTTTACTTGCAGTGTACCGTGTGAAGGGAAGAGGATGCCATCTGTTTTAATTTGAGTGAGTGCATATGTGTGTGTGTGTGTGTGTGTGTGTGTGTGTGTGTGTGTGTGCGCGCGAAGATGATGAAGTAAAGCAAGCAGAGATCAAGGTTGATTACATACTGCTGCTGGTCACGGGTGTGGTGCTGGGAATAATATGAAGTGCTACATCCAAAGAGAGGGGGTTTTACCTCATCATTAACCACTCCACATACATGATGACTCCATCACGATGATGCGACTGCAGCCCTCGGATCTTCATCTGAGGAATCCACAGCAGCTGCTATATACTTTCTTAAAGCTCTTTGAGCTCGCAGATACGCTTGTGAGGAAGATAGACACCCGTAAGATATAATGAAAACTCTTGTGTCTCTTGTGAATTATAGCTGATGTGGCAGCACCATAAGATATCAGTTCTGTTGGGTAAACATCTCGAGCTGCAGTGCTCAATATTTTTGATATTAACTAAAAAACCCACAGTGTTAACATTAATAACAATGCACTTGACTGAAATGTATCGAATCCAGCTTGAATACAATTAGACTTCATTGTCGTATTGCACAAATGTCTATCTAGTACTGAAAAAAGAGATAATGGACAGTATAATAATACATTAACCTTAGCTTGCAGTAATGTATAAAATACTTGAAGGAACAGAAGTATTTTTAGTGGACGGTTAGATGTTCTTCAAAACTTTTGTGTGTGTGGGTGTATGTAATAAACTTAAAGAGAAACTGGAATTCATTTTAATTCACATTATTAAGGACAAAAACCTCCCACAAAAAACAAAAAAAACAACCTGGTGGAAATCTTGGAAGTGGTTTGCATTTTTGTGATGGCAAAACATGCAATGTGGCAAAGATTACATTTTGGTATAAAAATTTCAGTATGAATAAACCGAATCTACAAAGTAAATATAATTCGAGTGCCTGTACCCGCTCAATAAGCTTTTAAATACTGTAAGAAACATACACACACAGGTACATGTAGATGGGTGGATGTGTATTAATGTGATTATATGTTTAGACATGCAAGCTCACATGTGTATACAGTATAAGTGTGTATAAGTACACAAATATCTCTCATGTCTTTTTCTTATAAATGCTTATTAGGCTTCACTGTATTATTTTTTTCTTTTTTTCTATTTTTATTTTTTGGTGTTTTACTTTTACTGTATTAGAATATTTAACTTTTTGATGATTAGGCTTCTCACTATAGCACCAATATCAGTTAAAACATAATTAATTTGGGGGTTACGAACCCAGTATGGACATAGTTAATTTAATTAGTGTTCAATAAACTATAAAAAAAAATCATTGAGATAGCAAATTTGAAGGCATGTATTTTGTACTTAAGCTCTCATACGTACACCACTACATAGAATTGTGAATCTTTTTGTAATCTTTGTCCGGTGGCCTCAGTGGTTGTTATATCTACTGTGGGTGAACTTGGCGTCAGTTGAGCACCTGCAAAACTTTACCTCCATTAAAAAAAAACATCAATTTCACAAACACATGAAATACAGTCAGATCTGTTCCTCAAAACTGCTCCATTTTGTGTGCAGTCTTGTTATGATTTCACTTCTCTGAGGCATATTTTCGCTCTTACCTAGTTTCCTTGTGGTTGTTGACTTGCATGAAGTACAGTTTCACTCTGCAGAAACAAATCTTGAAACAAATCTCTTTGTCACTGCGCCGGCAATGCTCATTACAGGTTTGCTCTCTGTTGTGGTTTATTTGATGTGCATTTAACTGCACAGTCTCCAGACAGAACTGACACATCTGGGCAGTGTGTGGTGACAGTTACCTATAGCGAGGCAGCGCAATCAGCATAGAAAAACATGTAAAAGAGGATTGTATTTACATTGTAGAGGATGAGGACATAAACTACTGGTGACTTGAATCCCACTGGTTTTGAATTAATTCAACGTCTATCATAGCCTATTCAAAGGTTTAACATATTTATGCATACAGGATTCATCCAGTATGTCTGAATAAGCATATTTGTTTATTTATGTTTTCCATTTAAACCCATTAAAATGCTAATGAGTATATCTAGCCAACTACTCATATGCAGATAAGAGCTTTTGAGGCTCGGATGCTACAGTGCGCCCCTGCTGCACCAGTTGCCTTTGTTTAATGAGGATTTTTTTTAGCTTTCTTTCAGGCTGTTTGGGATGTGCATACATAACAAGTCTGCCCCTAAAATGGGGCTCACCACCTGCTGGTAATGAGGCCACAGCTCACGGCATTAGTTGGCCTTTCTCCCAAAAATGAACTGCTGTTATGGAAAGTCAGTTTTCTTTTCAAGGAACAGTGAGGACAGCGCGTTCATATCGCTTTCTGGCAATTTATTGTCACTATCCAAAGGTTCCCACTGAGTCTAAACAGTCACCACATTATGCCTGCAAACTAACAGGCAAGATTTCACTGAATTGTGGACATGTATTTTAAATATGAAACATTTGATGGGAATATTCTGAACCAAGTTCTTCCATTCATAATGTTTAACTTGTTGCAGATGATGTTTTGCAATACTCGTTTTTGGCTTATTGGCTGAATTGGCTTATACATACAGATGTAATAGATAAAGTATGCCTTCAAAAAGTCCCATGATTGAGCTTGAGGCTGAATGTGACTGAGTTTGGAGTCATGTGGGGTCTGTGCAGATCTCACTGAATATGCCTCAGAACTGATAGCTTTCCAAATAATGACTTCTGTACAGTGAGGGAGTCTTGCTTTGTGCTTCCTGGAGGATGGTATAAAAAAGCAGCAGGGCTGTTGCTCATTCAAAGGAACTTCCCGTGAAGAATTTCATTGGATTTTGGATGAGGCTGGAATAGATGTCGTGGGTGTAGGCATGTGTGTGAGGAAAGTCTGTCTTTTATCTCCCAAAATGTCTGATATGTTTTTGCGTGCATCACCACAATAAAGACAATCTTTTCTTCTTTTTTTCCTTGCCTCTTTGGATGCAGGAATAAACTGCTTCTACCATGCTAACCTAATGAGATTGCACAGACATTTCAATATGCCTAGTCTGCTTTCATAAAGCTGGCAGGGAATTGAATTTGGCCCTGAGGTTGATTAATCTTCTGCATGCCTTTCTGCATTGGCACCCCTTTCGACTTGAGGATGGTGTTGTGTGTGCCTTTATTCAATTTAAATGGATTTTTGTAAAACAGCATCCTAGTTCAATCTGTCTTGTTCTTATTCCCCTACTATTTCCCCAACTATGGTCCCCTTGTTTGCACAGTGCTTTCTTATGATTTATTTTTCTTCAAATAGAAGGTGCCACACTAACAAACACTTACCTGACTCATTTGTATCACTCACATAATGACATTACAGTTTTTTTTATCGCGGCCATAAACATGCTTGCTCGACTAAGATTAGTATAAGTCGATATCAGCATTATACTTGTAACTGAGATTATCTTTTGCTTCATTTAATAGAGATTATCCTCCGTCATCTGTTAATCTCTGTTAATTTGGGAATCGATTGCTTATTGTTAAGGCCTCATGCAGATGGCTGATCTGCATGAGGCTTTACGAGTCTGCTTTATGTTGTTGCAGCATCTTAAGTCAGGGTAACATGAAAAGTAAAAGCAGTAATGGTCCAAGCATTGATCTCTGGGGGACACCTCAAGAAAAGATCAAACTACTGAAACCTCTCAGATGGCTAAGCAACGTGTCCGGCTGATTTTGATATAATGTTTCTAGACGTCCTACTTGTCCATCATCCAACTAAAGGGGTCATTATGCTTTAACAGAAGTACAGTGTGACCGTCTGCTCTGCCTATGACAGAACGCTGACGTTACTGCTTTATGCAAGATTTGATTGGCTGAGGAAGTATCATAAGATCTCCATCTACGTAGACGGATACTGGAAGGGTATTCTCTCAAATTAATGCCTGTCATCATGAAACCAAAAAAATATAAAATATACATTTCTCCCTTTTGGTTTCTGTTTTTTTTTCTCAAAGGAGAACACAGGACAAGTGATGTATACTTTAGCAGACAAAAAAAAATGCTATTTAATATCAGTAGGACTTTAAAATAGAGCACGAGCCAGGGATGTGCTACCCATTAGCTATGTCAAACAAACAGCAGTGTCGATTCCTGTTGATCCTTATTGATTTTTACTGTGTTACTGTACATGGACAGATAAAACACAGAGATGAACTTTCCTTCTTTTTCGAGGTCATCTGAATTTATTTATGGTGAGAGTGGCAGGAAAAGACAGAAGTGAAGGAGGATGTCACTGAGACGAATCGCACCATGAAGTGGGTCGACTCTCCTGGGCATGCTCAGAATGGATGATGGTGACACAACTGAACTGCCATTTGACAGCTGCTTTGAAATCTATGTTTTCCTCATTCATTAACAGACAATAAACACCCATAGAAACTGGGATGTTTGCTCAGAACAAAAACACTCTTACCAGCCGTTAAAAAAATGAAGGTGACAAATTGAAAGTTGGTAATTAGACACCTGAGATCATTGTGTGTGTGTGTGTGTGTGTGTGTGTGTGTGTGTATTGCCATGAGTGTGGGCATGTCTGTATGTGGGTGAGTGCGTGTGTGTGAATGGTTTTCGGTGATGTATAGTTATCAGTAAAGGGCCGGTGTTCTGGGCCTGGCTAAACAAAAACTGACACCCTGCAATTTCCTAAAGAGACACAAACCCCAATTACCAGAATGAGTTTTTGTTACACCGCGTTCAAAAACAAACAAACGCCTCAATGAGCACAGAAAGAAAATCCTTCTCTGTAAAGTAGGTTAATGAACTGTAGGTCAGAGATTGGCAAATGTGTTAGAGTCAATAAATTGGTTTTGGATCGGGAAGCATCGTCGCACAATTTCACAACACATGAAGTAATTAGAATTTTCTATCCTCATTCATTTTTCTCAGACAGGGATACTGTTGCAGCAGTGTTTTGTAACATTGTTCACGTCAGTGTTTATGACACAGTTGCTCAACTTTACTTTGGAGGAAGATTACTTAAAGGAGGTATTTTTAAATGTCAGGAAGTGTAAAAGTAACTGATCTGAATTCCTAAAAGCGAGGCAATCCAAATATATTCAACTCATTTACCGAGTAGTTGTAGTAATATTTGCCTCAGTCTGTTTTTAAAACTTTCTCTAATCCTTTCTAGCCGTAATATTTCTAAAAGAGATAAACTGAATAGAATATTCCCCGCTATCTCTCTTTCAGTCACACACACACACACACACAACCATTCTCTACAACTCCTCTTCGTCTTTGCTCATTATTCACACTCCAGTCATTAATAATACAAGACAAACGTCAGTGCAGACATAAGAGAAGAGGAGGAGCTTTCAGACAGATATGAGGGACGGCAACAAAGCACGTTTCACATCTTAGAAATGTATAAATGTCTGCAGTTTTTTAGTATCTTATTATACTGGTTGGTGAAAGTACTTTGGCATACCCTGCTTTTATTACAGAGTACAGAGCCTTTAATAACACAAGCACATCTGTACTGAATATAGATCCTTATAGCCAGCCAAGGAGTCTCAAGCCACTGATAAATCAATAAAGAAAATACAACTATCATCAAAAACCCAACACAAGGATGTGTGTTTCTCAAGAGTGTGAGTGTGTTTAACCTGAAGCTCTGTGTGTGACACAGATAGCACTGCCAAGGAAATGAAACTACTGACCAAAACATCCCCCCGTGTGTCAGATGTGTCTGAGATACGACAGACAGCAGAGTCAAAAGGATCAAATGAAACTCAGTGAAAGAATCATTATTTTTTTATGCCGACCGAAAGTTGTAGGTCTCTGGTAATGCTACCCTGAGCTGCGGCAACGACATTGAGACGCTGCCTGAATAGCAATTACAGTGTGTGGCTGATTTCACAGCCTCAGTCATTTGTGTGTAACATCTACAGTAAAAAAAAAAAAAAAAAAAACTGATTCTATTGATTGCTGGAGTGCTACTGCCAGGGGTTTAAGTTGAATGCTCAGGATAATCTCATCATTAATTCATATTTCTAATTAATTCAGTGTGCCCTTTAAATAATGTAGGATCTATTTTTTGGTAGTTTTCAGAGAGACTTAATTATTAATGCCAGCATCCATCACTTTGGTTTAATAGAGGACTGCTGCCTCAGTAAATTGCGCTACACCTGCTCCTTCCTCTTGGTCTTCATGAGAAACAGACCAGCCGGAACCTGCTTTCTTTGACACCCTCGTCTCCGCTACATTATCTGTATCTGAGGCTGTTTCAGCACCATTCGTTATACTACAGGCCATTATGTCATGCTGCTGCCATGTGCTGTCTGGAAGAGCCCTAATCAGGTTTCACAGTGCTGCATACGTTAACTGAAGGCTAGTGTTGAAAACAAACGTCTCCCAGAGAAGGGACAGTGCACATCCCTCTGAAGAGAACATACTCACAATCCCACACTCATGATTAAGATAAAAATCTTGTTGCAACAAACACAAGGACTTTTGTTTGTGTTAATGGAGCCAAAGGAGAGCTTATCAGTCCAGTCCTGGCCCACACAGCTTCTCTGAAGGGCACAGTGTCGCTGTCTGTCACTGGTACTTGATGTACGACCTCCAGTCAGTCACAGCATTACAGTTTATCCAGACTGTCACTATCAACACACAGACTATGGAGTGACAGTGATGCAGTAGTGCAGATGGATACAATCACGATGCAAACAGCTACTCACTTCACTACATGACAAATATTTAACTTCTTAAACTGTATCTAGGTTTTTGAGGGTGCAGCCCAGTCATAGCACTATATATGATGGAAACAGGAAGTATGGAGGATGTGTTATGTGTGAAGCCTCTCGTCAGATGAGTTGCTCGAACCGGAGATGATAATTTCTGCAGTCGTTAGCAGCAGCAGCAACAGCAAGGTCGCTTTTTAATCACTCATCATGTAGCTTATGAGTAGAAGTGTTTTGCAATGATAATGCCACTTTTTTGGTCATCAGGAAAACAATCTGGAGTTGGAGCAGCATTTTATGGTTCTGTACTCTGTGTCTTAATCCCCAAGGGGGCAACACCAAGGTAAGAACAATGAAGAACTGCAGCCATACATCTTCCATGTTGTCAGAAGGAAGTGGAAGAGAAAATAGATGATATTTTTAGTTGTTTTTTTTTAAGGTTTGGAAATTGTTAAAGAGGAATTCAGCATGCTGTTTTTTGAGCAGTAAAATTCCTTCCATGTTCCGTACAAGAAAAATGTTCTTGTCCTTGAATCACAGCAGAGTAAATGGAAGTTTATGTAACATGTTGAAAACACTCAAAGAAAAGAATTACTCACAACATAAAGCTGTAAAACTCGCTTATGTAATTGCAACTGTTGCCAAAAAACTGCCTGCGGAGTAGGAAGCAAGTGTTTATTGGTTTAAAGGTCAAACAGAGTGCAGAGCAACTACACTTATTGATCGTGTTATTCCCGTGTCAAATCAATGCGAACTATTCCAGAAAGGAGTGGTAAGATTTCTAATCAGCTAGAGATGATTATCACAGTGCAGAAAAACCTAAACAAACTGTGTGAGCGATGTCTTTTTTTCAAACATGTCAGACAGGCAGATAATAAATCACTATGCAGATCAATAAACATGACACGTGATTATCAGCTGATTGACATGACAAAGTAGCACAATCAGCTACTGTCTGTGGCAGATACTGAACTGCTACATTACACTGAAAAAAGCAACATTAGTTACTTTATAACGCATAATTTATCTGACTATACAGAACAGATATACTGTACCTATACAGGAAAATGTGTGCAGTGCAGGAATTTTAGATGTACCTAAAAATAATAAATGAATGGAGGTGTATTTACAGCGGTGTAGAGCTGAAACAATTAGTTAATTAATCAATTAGTTGACTTGCGAAAAAATTATATACTGTAATCTGCAGCTATTTTGATCACCAATAATTATTTAAGTCAGTTTGTTGGTCCTCCACCTTCATCCAGACTGAAATATCTCAAAAACTATTTGAAGGACTGCCATTAAGTTTTGTATCCATGTTCCCCAGAGGATGAATCCTAATGACTTTGATAATCCTCTGACTTTTTGAGTCGAGTGCCACCATGAAGTCAAATTTTAAATGTTTCGATTACTTTCTGCTAACACACAAAACTAAGATGACAAACATGGTGAACCTCTTACCATCAGCATGGTAAATATATATAACAAACAAAATATAATTGTGAGCATGGTTCCAGCTTTTCCAATCTGTGAATTAGCTGCTTTTCTCTGTTTTACATTATTGCAAATCTTTGGATTTTGAACTCTTGGTTGGACAAAACTTGGAATTTGGTTCTTAAAGACGTCCCTTTGGTTTCTGACGAAAAATCGATTACTCAAGAGAAGAAGATTATGACAGTGACAAGTTTATGATCTCTCATTAAGATCTCACGAGTAGTTGTGATCAGAGAAGACATGTTTACATGTGGGAAACATCTACCTCTTCCTCACTACCTCACGCTTCTGCCTCTGGCTCTCTGTTATATTCATGTGAAATTTAAACACCTCCACAAAAAGATGTTTACTTACAGAACTGAGGTCAACTTTGCTCTCCGGGTGATGAGCTGGAGTTACAGAGCTGCTGTTTCATTGTTCCCGATGTGCTGGAGGTGACACTGACGTTCATGAGTGCACTCTACCTGGTCCTGATCTCATGTGACAATTAATAGAGCCTTAGCACTTCAAAACAGGCACAATGGCTCTCTGACAATAGTGTTTTTGAAAGCTGTGGGTGTTTTGATTTTCGTATGTGTCCATAACCTGAAACTGAATGACAATGAGGCAGGTGTTGGCTTCTGACATCAGTACGAGGTCTCTGCGTGTGATGTTGACTGCTAAAGAGAATATCTTTCATTCTTTCAGCAGCATGTAAGAGTTCGAACAGCTTTCATTTTACCCCTGTCACATTGTAAAGACATGTGACAAATGAGGAGTGACCCTGTTTCTCATTAAAAAAAAGTCACAATATTGAAGTTTTTCCCATACTGTAGATTTCTCATGAGGCTGTGTTTACAGCACAAAATCTAGATTTGACAGCACCCATTTGTCAGATTGTGACATGAAACAGGACCATCAGAAGAACCATTTAACCGGTCACAATCTGAAATGAAGAAACATTCTCTCCATCCCAACTTTCATACCGCCGCCTACATATCCCCGAGAGCAGACATTTTACACAATGAGCCCATTATCGTCTATTTACTTCTGTCTTCTGCATCTGAAGGGTAGATTAACCACTGGCGGTCACACACAGGACAACGCACAAAGCACACAATGCAGCGTCTGCTGGCTTGTGATGCAGATGTACGAGGGTTTGATGCTGTGTTGGCCGGCCTTGAGTTTTATCTCTGGCACCACATGATTTACCCCCGTACTTCTGACCTCTAACGATGCATGCATGTGTGTATACCCTTGAAAAGAACACAAAAATCGGAGAGATGTTTTGCATCTATCCGCAGCACTCTGCAGTACAGTTTATCTTAACAGCCCACAAAATCCATTTGCCTTCTTCAAACATCAGCATGAGAGTTATAGGATTCTGTTGTTTGGCCGCTGTCCCGTCCTGTCTGCCTGATTCAGCATGAGTAATATCACACTGCACACTGGTGATTTCAAGAGTGGCCCTCTAAGTTGGAGTCCGTCGCTGAGTCACCATGTAGAGGAGAGTAATTGTAGGTGACAGCGCTACGGGCGACAGCGCAGACAGCAACCAACCCATGAATTGATGCTGCTGAAATATGCAGAGTCATCTCTGTTGTGTCAGCACACCATCCCTTAGGGACAGACCAGCATTAAGCTTGTAATAACTGAGTGGCTTATTCAGACTGCAGGTGCTGGAGCTAAAGGGTACTAAGTAGGCTTTGACTAACCTCACAGGTGAGACAAACGTATAATACTCTTTCATTAAAACTTAATCTTTTTGTTAGACGTTCTCCCATTTTCCAAAAACACACCAGCCAGGTGGACTGGAGACTCTAAACTCCCTGTAGACTATCTAGCTGTGTTCTTATGTGCACTCTGCTTGCATGTGAATGTCTATTTGCGTACATGCCCTTTAAAGATCTGTGTAATGCAGTTGCTCTAAGCCATTGATTTAACAGCCGTAACTGTCAGGGACAGAATGATAAAACTGATTGAAGAGCACAGTTTACACACAAGGAGATTTGCAGTTAAACAGAATGGATGATCACCCTGATCTGACGCTAGAAAGGGACACACACACACACACACACACACACACACACACACACACACACACACACAGCAGCTGAACAGCTGGAGGTGGGTTTGAGAGGGGTGAAGCAGAAACGGAAATCAGGATTAAAATCAGAATGCAGAGGAAAAAACACTCAGTGTTAATCAAAACGTGACTGGTGTTGTACATCAGTGTGTCATGTTTGGGTCAGAGAGGCAGGAAAGGGTGAATTTGAGCTCTTGGATTCATGGTGTCATGAAAAGCTTTGGATACTACTAACACACGCACACACATAGTATAGACAGATGGATATAATTAATTGTCAAAAATGTACCCGGTTTCTGTCACTGTACCCAGTTAACTTCACAATTAAACCAGTATTGCACTGGTGCTATATTGACCCAAATAGAGTCAATTTTGACCCAGTGATTTTTAGTGTGTAAGGACCCTCAAAGAAGTATACACAACTATAAAAACATAAAAAATAAAATCTTAACTAGAAATTGAACTAAAACTAAAAACCAAAATTTAGCTTTAAATATACATGATAGTAATATTCTCTGTGTGGAATAACTGTACTGTATATTGTCTTCTACTGGTATGACATCTGATTCATTAGATGTAAATGCGGCTGGTATACTGACAGCATGTCTTTTCTCCCTACAGACAAATATTTTCCACATAGGCTAGAGGAATTAACCAGCTGCACTCTAAACTAACCAGGAGCCCACTGCTATAATTATTAATATCACTGTTATTGCTGCAGTATATCTGTTTTATTGGCACTTTACATTGCTTGCTGTCACTGCAATCAGCAGGTTCCAGTAGAGAGCCATAAACACTGATAAGACTTCATATTGGTCCAACTTTCCTTTTCAAATCAACAGTATCTGCTTTCTATCTAGATCTATGGTAGCAATCAACCCAGGCGAAATGCTTGCATGCGCAAAACTAAACATTTAGATGTCGATGGTGACTGAAGTCTTCACACGAAACCAAACTGAAATTGGCCTATCAGCAGGGAGTGTGTCACCGCGCCAAACCTGTCTTGCGTGGCCCAGATAGCAGAGCGCAGAGCGGAGTGCGGAGTGCGGCGGCCACTGCGCCTCTGTGTGCTCTGCTGTGTCTCTTTAAGTACAGCAGGCAGTGCTGTTGGTCCGTGTGGGAGCGCAGGGCGCACGGTGCGGCGCTGCCTCTCCGCAGCGTCAAACAGCCTTCCTTCACATCGGACAGGCGACAGAACAGACAGGTCGACGCTTCACATCCACGCTTTGAGCTGAACAGCTGACTGGAGCGAGTTAAACGAAGAGGGGGCTGTCTCAGCGGGGCTGATGTAGACTGGTGAGCCCACAGGGCCATTAACATTACTCCTCCTTCTCCTTCTCCTCCCGACTCAAAGCTGGAAGTGCGTAGCGGTTTATCTGCGGTACTGTACAGTAGATTATTGAACAGCACTGAGAGACGATACGAGCTAATTAGATTGATAAACTAACGTTAGTTGTCTGCGGTTGAAAGCACAGTAAAAAAAACAACAACAGCAGCAGCAGAGAGCATGCTGCTGTTCATATTTGGCTGAATGACCGTGGAGATGAAACATAATGCCTGAGCCTGAGAGATGACCAACCTCAGCTGAGTTTCCTCCTGTGAACTGCAACATCAAACCATCTGCTGAAGCCTTCTCTTGACTCGTGTTTAAGGTAAGATGAAGTCAAATTCATATTAAATTTGACTTGATAAAAACCCAGGAGGAAACATTTAATGCAGCAGCTCAGAATCAGTCCTGTGAAATGTGCAGAGGTTGTTTTTATTTGTGGTGTTAGAGAGAAGTCTGTATGGATTCTCACAGTGAAGCTGCACTGCTGGTTAACATCCCTAACAAGTAGACCAAAAACCCACAAACCCAGAAATCGTTTTGAATACGAATAAAGAAGCTGCCACTTGTTAAAGGAAAGACTTGAACAGTAGCTGCAGTAGGCTTTATCTATTTAAAGGCCATATGTTTTGATTAGACTGAGCCTCAGGTGAGTGAAGTAGAGGTAGTGCTCTAATCGTCCCTGTCTGTTTCTATTCACTACACAGTAAAATCCAAATGTATCCTGTTTATTTGACTCCTAGTTGGCGAATGCAATTGAGAGGTTCATCTTAACATTTGTCTGTAATATTTGCTCCTGTAGTGTTTGTATGCTGTTGTGTGACAGATGCTAAGGTCTCGCTGCTCTCTACTCAGTGCATTATCTTGCTCACTGGGCAGTAAAGATGCATTAGTCTCTAACCAGGTGCATGGTTGGTGGCCCACAGACTGAATCATTTCCCCCAAAGTGTGAAGTCGGTGGACTTTCATTAGAGCACTCTTGCTAATTTTTAACCAGAGCTGCAAAATCAGACTCAGAGAACAGGCAGAAGCTGACCTGCATTTCCTCGCCCCATTATCTTCCTTAGAAACTCATTTTTTTTCAGATTTTTCAACTCACGCATGTACAGAACCTCACTTTTTTTTTGTTCTCTGAGCTTATTTATTTATTTATTTATTTATTAATGTTTTAGAACAAGAGCTCAGCTACTCTGTCTGACAGAGTGTTTGTCTTTTGGCAATTATTTTTTTTATAATAGATTAATTGTTTCTGTCACTTTTAAGCATAAAAGTAGTCTCTGGTTCTTTTCAAATGTGAGCATTTGCTGCTTTTCTGTCTTTTGTTTCACTGTAAATTGAATATTTTTGGGTTTTAAACTGTTGCTCGGACAAAACAAGATATCTGAATGGTCAACACTGTATATTTCACTATTTCTGACATTTTATAGAAAAAAAAACTATGAATTGAGAACTTAATATGCATATTAATCAATAATGAAAGTAATCGTTACACTAGTTATCCTCAGCTGTGCAAGCGTATTATACTTACAAGACAACTGATTTTAATGAAATTATGCAAATTCAGCAGCCTCCTCTCCCCCTCATTGCTTCTGATGACCTCGGTGTACTGTAGATCACTGTATTGAACCAGCTGCTCAGTGTGAAGTGTCGAAGTAGAGGAAGAAGAACATAATGGTTGTTAAGATGGATCACAATGCTGTTAAAATCAATTGATGAACGGCACTAATTGCTCATGCTGCTGCTATTTCAGCACTTGGAATGACGTAAATGAATGACAGTAAATAAAAAGCATGGAGCATGACAGACCTCTTGTTATGGCAGCGGGAGCGCTCAGTTCATAGCTCCTGAATCTAGACCAAGCAGAGCTGATCAATACTGTGAACGTCACTGTAAATTAGAAAATGAATGCTCCTGTTCCTCCTAATTCTGATTTAACCCTCTGGTAATGGGAGTTTCGATCACATTATATTTTTATGCGGTTTCAGCTGCACATGGCAGAAATCTGTGGACACTCCTTTAAAAATAAAACCACATAGATTTTATTGTTGTTGTGCTGTCTCCCTGAGGCAGAAGCGAACAGACGTCAGAGAACTATGGCAACAACTTATATTCATATTTGTGCACTCGAGAATGGCAGGGGGCTGTTCCCACTGCTGCTGTTGATTTAGTGTATAATCAGGGTCACAGCGTTTTGCATCACCAGGAGCCCCTCTGGAGCATCACCCATCAGCCTTTACGACTGCGCCGTAAAGATTGACTCCCGAAGGACAGAAATGTTTTTGTAAATTTGATGTTGAGTTTCAGAGTTTTTCACACGCAGGCTTGGCTGTGGCTGCAGAGGAGAACTTGAAAGTGGCTCAGATATGAAGTCCTTTGTGTAGCGACGAGGTGGCCGGCAGCAGAGTGAGAAGGCTTTGAATTCCTCCAGAGCTTATCTCTTCATCCTCTTGGCGACCTCTCAGGGACGTGCCATGGATCATATCCAATGGCCGCAGCCTTTGAAGATTGCTAGAGGAACTGACAGGAATTATAGTTTGCATGCTTGTGCGAGCCATTACAGTGAGATAACAGTGGTGCAGTGCGAGCTGTGTGTAGGTTGGGTGGTGTACTCGCTCCTGATATATCACCATCGAGAAAGGATGTCAAGATCTTCATTAGCGCTCCTACAGAAATAGCTTGGCATTAAATACCCCGCCATCTTCGCCAACGATGTGCTGAAAGTTTCAGACTGTTTATAGTGTCTGACATTCAAAAGCAGAATAGTAATTTCACACTCAGTGGCTACAAATTCTATTTGTATTCGTGTGAATTCGAAACACAAAAGGTGTGTGTTAATTTATTATATTTTGCAATAGCTTATTTTCCTTTTCCTTGAAAGAAAAGATGATTTTAGAGAGAGGATCATCTTTAAAACTGTGTTACACAGATCCAAGGAGTGGGTCAGCCTCGCTGCATGCACATCTCAGCCAGATTTTCAGCTTATAGGAGGATTATTCACAACACTGGACCTCTTCCTTAAGACGTATCCAGATAATCACTGCCTAGACAGGTGGTAAGGAAATACTGGGTGATAGACAAAGCTGGGGCAACCCAAAACCTAAACTTTAAGTCAAGTCTATAGGTTTTGTTGATAGATATTAACTGTAGATGTGGATTTATTTCAGTTAAAACTCAAACTCAGACTCAAACTAAAGTGGCACAAAAAAGACTAAAGTCCATCTACTGTGTAAACCACACGTTAGGTATTAATTTTTCTTATTGTCCTTTTTTCCATCCTAACGGGCAGTATGTAAAGAACACTTTTCAGACTGCTCACATGCAGTTAGCAATGACTGAAGAAAAGCTAAATAGCCAATTATATTTCTGAACGCAGACCTGCTGTTCAGGCTTTTCTCTCAGACACAGACAGACACCCTGCTGAGGACATGGATGTTTTTTAATCCAACCAAGGCTAATATGTGGTGAGAGATGGTGTGTGTGTGTGTGTGTGTGTGTGTGTGTGTGTGTGTGTGTACAACAAAATATCTGTTGCTATCTAATGTCTTAAATCTGTGTTACTCAAACTTTTTCTGTCATGGAAACCTAAACAAAACCCATGCTCCCACGATGTAAACCAAATCAGCTGGTAACAATATTTGGGAAAAAGAGCTAAGTAGAATTTCATTGAAATAACATTATCTAGAACATGAAGTGCATTTTTTTAATGCATATTACTCTTGAAGCATCGTGTAAATGAAAAATGCAAGTTACGTTTTGAGTTTTTACTAGCCTGAATCTTAATAGCTTTTGCTTGCATGAGACTTTGGTTATTGTTCCTTCATTAATCAGATTCATTTAACTAGATATGTTCCATATTTTCTCCGCAGTTTGAGAACCAATGTCTTAAATCAATCCTTATTTGTAATACATAATTACTGTAATCAAACAGCAACATGTTTGATTTTTAAAGTTAGTCTCTTTTCTTCCAAGACTGTGTCGAACGTGGATTATCACAGCATTTACCATTCATCAGGAGGTCAGTCGGGGCCTCAGATGCGGCATCAGCTCTGGCTCCCCTCGGTCTGACCCAGAGTCTCCACACTGCCCTCCACACCGTCAGACTGACTCACGACTGTGTGAACGTCCAACAGTAACCGCTCAGGGGAGGCAGAAGGCTTGACATTGTGTGTGTGTGAGAGAGAGAGAATGAAGAGAGGGGAAGAGAGTGTGAGAGCAATTGAGAAAATGAAAAAAAGATGAGGGGCAGAAGATAAGGAAAAAACAGTGAATATAAAGGCCATATTCTCTGTGGTCCATGGCCGACCTTGAGATGGTGCCAGTGGCTGAGATTAGCACATCACCACTGTAATAGCTCACCTCGAGTAGCAGACCCCCTTGTCCTTTCTTTAACTTGATCCCTGCTTCACAAAAAGGCCTTTGTTGCTGTCAAACTGCTGGGCTCTGTTTTCTGAACCTGCTGCACCAACAGAGCTCCAACCTGGCAACAGCCGGGCCTTTAAATAGAGAAATGTAGTTTACCAACTCCACTTTTAGGAAACTGGAGGACAAAATGGTCTGAGTGCTGCCTGTGTGTTAGTCTCAAAGGCAGTTATCTTTGGGTCATGCTGGACCTCAAACTAAAGCACCATTTATACTCATAAATGAGTTCCCACATTAAAGTTATTTATATCCTAATAGGTAAAAGATAATGATGGAATAAAGACAACAAGTCATGACTTGTTTCCATTCATTTTAAGGATGTTGACAGCAGACATATAAAGTGTTTTTTAAGCTCTATTAGGTTGATAAAGTAGATATTATATTCATATTAGTGAGCAACCCTGTGGTGTTTTCTCAGCTTTGAGAACATCACTTCAAGAAGCGTTAGTCGATCTGTGAAAACACATCCATCCTCATCCAGACTGCACTGTGAAGAATTAGACAGGCTTTTTTCCTTAAAGAGGATGTTAGGAGATTTTGAGAAGCCCTGTCCTAACAATACTGCAATACAGCAGCAGGAGCCCCCGCCGTGTGATAAAGAATCAGAAGGAGTGGATCCCCCTGTGGGTCTGTCAGCCTGTGCAGTCAGTGTCAGCCGCGCCGTCAGATCGCCTTTCAGCGTGCTGGGCCCTAATTGAGCTCTCACACTTGGTAGAGAAATTTGTCAGGTTGCTGTGAAATGAACTACTTGGCCAAATCAAGATGTGCATCCCTCTGTTCCTCCCCAAACCAACCCTCTACGGCTGTGATCATCATGGAATAACAGGAAGCTTTTAAACGGATAAACTACTTTTTCTTATTTCCTGTTGGGAATGTGTCATTAAAGGGTAAATAGTAGCAAATCCTCATGATAGTTTTGTGCTCAGTAATTGCACCTGCTGGGATTTCATCTGAAAGATGTGCAACAGTAACCAAGCCTCGTCTATTTATACGCACTTAAATAAGGGCTTATTATTTTTACACTCAGCCTTACATGTTGTTCCATTAATTTCCAGCAGCAAGCAGGATGAGCGCCTAAGCCTATCCCCCTTATCAGCTACTTTACTGAATGAGGCGGTAAGCAGAGCACACACATGAGCTCCTCCGCAGCGCTAATATTCTCCATCTGTCAGTAGAGCTGCCCAGGTTGGCCGTGACGTTAGGAACTATCACATGCAGTAAATGAAACACGCCTGGTCAGCCACGAGCCCGTTGCCACGCCTTGTCAACCCTGATCACCTCCGCTCTCTCGGTGACTGTGCAGATGTCTTTCCCAGGTTGCTTGAGGGTGGGATGACTCAGCTCGAGCTCCTGCTCAGCGCTTCACTGACTCCCGGTTCAGCCCCTCTCCTCAGTCAACCACGGCAACTTGAACACGCTCAACCGTTGAGGCCAAAACACAGGCTGCATTATTTGCTGTGTTAGACTCTCGAATGTAGTGCTTCACAACCCTTTTTTTGTCTGACTACGGCCCCGTCAGATGGGCTCAAGCACCCCTTCCGTGTACCTCTTCAATAGATGGGATGGCTTCGTGGAAAGCATCCTGGAGTTGTTGATGATTAAGCCTTTTCTGTAAAGTTTCCATTCGTACCACTTCCATTTGGAGTAGCAGAAGCTGGACATTTCAACCATTTATTTATTACTCGTAGCTGTTCATTTCGGCTTTTCTGCTTATTTGCTTATGATGCTCAGGTATTACAACTGACTGGTTGCTTGGTTGCTGGGACGAGTGACATGGCTGGAAGGTTCCTACTAATTGTGACAATAACTATACTGAAGATCATCATCAGAGGAGCTAAACTCTTTCTGTTTCCTCGAAAAGTTTGAGTTTTGGTGAATTCTGTGCTAAGTGAAGCTTAAACAGCCAGTTCACACAATTCACAAAAGTACATCTTTTTCCACTTATCATTACTGTGATCTAGCCGTGCAGATAGTTTCAGTTTTAGCTTTTGAGAGATCTGCCTCTGAGATTTCTGTCTCCACTCCAATATAATTGAGGTGGAGGGTTTTTTTTTTGTGGTGCTGACAGCTTTGAAAAAGTCAGCGGTAACTTGTCTTTCCATAAATAATGCTCCAGTTACTCAGGAAAATCCACAGAGCTCCCTGAGAAATGTTTTCTTTGGAACTGCCTTCTCCCGAAGAAAGAGTCCCTTTAAACAGGAATTCAAAACCTGGGCACATAAAACCAAAACTATCTGCATGGCAAGATGCCACAAGAGGGGAGAAAATATGTTTTTGGAGCCATGGGTGAACAGAGCCTTTAAGTAAATGCAACCACGTTCACATTGGACTAAAGTGCAAGTATTCTTTTACGAAAACAATTAAGCACCTCCCTGTCATCTGGCTCCGTTATTTCAGAGATTTCTGTTTCTGTATTTCATACACACAGTCGTTAACACACACGCACAGCCCTGCGCTTTCTTCCATTGCTTTAGAGATGTTGTCCGTGTTGCATCAGACCAACAGTGAAACACTGCTGCATGCTGGTCATATTTTATTCATCTTAGGAGAGGCTTCAGCACAGAGGCTCTCTCCTTCCTGCGAGTCCAAAGCAGGCAGCTGTCAGAAAGCCCGAATCCCCAGACACTTTGCCCATTTCTACTTCTACACACACACACACTGACACATACATGTAGGCACATAATTGCATACTACAGTGCTCCCCTGTGTACACACATACATGTAACCTTTCCATCATTGCAGAAGTGACCCTTTCTCAATTTCCTTTCGATTCTAGGTTCATGTGGTAACTGATGACAACAGTTTTGTATGGTCCGATTCTGGAAAAAAACACTATTTGAGTAGAAAGTACTAGAGAACAAAGCATTTCTCTTGGATCAACAATAGTATTCATAACGTCTACTCATAATAGATTTTGTCCTTTAGTACAAACAAACAAACAAAAAAACACGTTACTGTAAAGAAGAAAATAACGGCGAGGTATAAACAAAGGTATAAGTGAATCAAGTGAGAATATAAAGAGAATGTATACAATTTTTATTTTAAAATAAAGAAATAAAATAGAATAAGAAACAAATGGCATACCCTGACATACTAAACATAAACATAATACAAATATACACATACATACATTCATATATGCATACACTTACACTATACCTTCATAACCTCATTTGTAGACTTAAATATGCATAAATTTAAATTCCCCCAAGAGCAGTACAGACTTTAACATGTTAATTTACCCAGTTATAGAATTGTCATTTCATATGGAGGTGATGGGACCAACAGTGAGGACATAATGACAGTTGACTAAAAATAGGACGTATAAGCAACAAGGCCTCTAATGACGTTCATATTTAATTGGACAGGATATGCTGACAGCAGGCCTCTGGTGCTGCTCGACCTTTACAGGCAGATTTGCGTGATGCTGCAGAGGCCCATGCTTCAGTACACATTTTGCAAGGCATGCTTACAGGGCACCCTACCGCATACACACTTCATGTTCCTCAGATGAACGCATCCAGACCACTGCACCCTGCGTGACTGTGCACATTGAACAGCTCATCAAAAACAGCTAAATAGCTTGTGTACGACAACACTGCCTGTTCTCATGCTATCCTTTCAGTCTCTTTCTATTAAAGGGACATGAAGTCAGAAAGTATCTGTCTGTGATGATGTTCAGATGACGTCTGTTGTACCTACTCTCCTCCAACTGGTCTCATCCTCCTTCACTGCAGTTAGTGTTCATTTCCCAAATAGACTTTCAACAACTCTGCAAGCATGGGCATCAGATACTTTAGATTCTGCTGTGTGGGTTATATGTGTAGGCGGGGAAAGCAATATAGACTGCATACTAATAGCAAGAGAGTATTTTTCCAGTGGAGATTTCTATCATGACTCAAAACACATGTTTTGGCTGCATTATACTCTGTTCTGTTTTTGTGGTTGTTTTCTCCTCATGTAACTGTCAACTAGCATTGAAATCTGATGAGGAAATTGGCTGAGAATGTTTGTTATTAAACTCTGTAGTTTTGCAAACATCTCCAAGCTTCACTCGACCAAAAAGGAACCAAAGATCCACTTCACTTTTGCAGCAAGAGTTTATAAAACTGTAAAAGTGTCTCACGGTGGATTATTCTGTATTCAAATCAGCATTCAATCCAAAATGACCAGAATACTTTTACAGCTTTCTAGGAAAGATTTTCTTTTGTCATATGAATTCCAGTTGGGTTCAGTGTAATCTACACTTGCTGTCAGTGGTTAGTACAGTTTTGAGGGGAACATTTCCATTTTAAGCTGCTTTATCCTTCTACACCACTACATTTCAGAGAGAAATATTGTACTTTTTATTCTACTACATTTACTGTACACAGCAGAATGTAGTTAAAATTAGCTCCACATTAACCAGGTGCAACATTTCACAATATTGAATTTGATTATCTTTCTGTTTTCCTTAAAAATACAAAATACTTAACTGTTTTACTGAATACCTACTGTTATCTGTGCTTCATGCTGAGACAGCAGCTTGTATTGTCTGAAGCGATCCCAGCATGTGGTGCAGGATCACCCCTTTACTCCAGACAGCATTTCTAGTAGCCTCTCTAATCTTTTCTTTCCTCAGCTTTGAATGTTGCAGACTTATCTGGCTCTCGTGGATCTACACTGGTCAAAATCTTACATGTTACATTCGTTGACAGTGAGCTGAAAAACGCCATGGATGAACAGGGCAAAGTTCAAGTGATTTTTCTAGTAGAAAATGGATGCAGCTGTGCGGTATTAGTCTGTGAGACCACACTGTGGTTTTCGAAAAGGAAAGAGCAGTCTTTAGCAAAGGGGAAGTGAGATTTTGTAAACACTGATTACTTCAAACACAAACAGTCTCAACCTGGCGACTTCTCATTTCAGCCCGACTGTCTTCAGAGCTTCTGAAGCACACATTTACTGTAATGGTCGGTGCCTTTGGAAAAGTAATTTCAGACTGAGCCGTAACTGATTACATTGCTTTAAAAATAAATCCAAAATGCTCATTTCTCTCTCACCGCAGCAGGTCAGAGGGAAGGGTTAGCTGCAGAACAACAGTGCTGGAGGATCCAGCTCCTTGCTTAAGGACACTTCAGCAGAGTGGGTGCTCGTTGACACAGCAGCTTTAATGTGTGTCCTACAGTAGAGGGTCTGTCTCCCCTCTCACTGCACTGCTGAGCACTCGGCTGTTTTTCTGTTCTTGCTCCGTCCAACAGAGAAGAAGCTGTGTGATACAGAAGGACAGTTGTGTCTTCCTCTGTGAATAAGTTTCCCCAACAACACTCAGTCTACATCATTATTATAGTACTGTAAGGGACACTGCTGGATTCGTTTTGGTGCTGACCAAAAAACTAGAGTACATTTTTTTGCAGCATCTGGATTTAAAGCTTCTCTAATCAGTACTTTATATCAACAATGGATCAAATGACTTTGTGTAATGTAAAAGGGGTCGCTAGTGATGACCCTTCAGAGAATTACCACCCAACTCTGCAGTTCCCACAGCTAAACAGAGCTTTTTAGTGTCTCTCAGCTCATTGTTTTGGTTTTATGCCCCACAAATTTACCGTTTGGTTCACTCTCCCCTGCCTCAATGGGCAGCTGTTTTCAATGAAAAAGCTTTAAAAACTCACTGTACACTACCTGCTCAGCAGCAAATGGCAGACAAAGTTAGCGACTAGCTGGTGAACATAGTGGAGCATCTAGCAGCTAAAAAGCCAGATATTTCCCTCAGGAGTTGGTAGAGACCAAAACAGAGCTAAAAGAGAGGGAATACTAGACTTACATTCACCAACTTGCCAGAAACACGACTCAGAAAGAAAGACAATGTTGCTCCATAGCTGCTGGATGTGTAAATAAGCAACTGTTTGCTAATGAGTTTGCCGTATCAGCTTTAAAGGTGATGATTATTTCCACTGATCTTAAATCAGTTAATGCAGTTTTAAAGGATAATTCAGCATTTTTGTAAATATGCATTTTCACTTTCTTTCAGGGAGTGAGATGAGAAGATCAATATTAATCTCATGTCTGTGGGTTAAGTACAGAGCTGGAGGCGTGGGGAAACAGCTAGCCTGGCTCTCTCCAAAGTTCAGACATACACCTACAAAAAACCTCAAACATGTATTAATTAACATATTGTATCTCATTAGTTCAGTCTGTGCACAAACAACAATTGATGGTTTTATCAGGTCTCACACTGACATCACAGATTGAAGTTGTGTTGTTCTGGTTTCTTGTTTTACAGAACAGTTGTTCAACCTCACAAATAGTAAATACTGAGTCACATTAATATTAAAAATATTCAGTAGTAAGTTCCAAATATAACTGAGCCAAACACCCACTCTTTGGTGCAGTTGAGAAGACTTCTCCTTAGTGAAATGTACATTGTTGTCCAACATGGAAAAAGAAAGTGCCTTGTTCTCAGTTAATAAATAACTGTATTTCTTAGCTGCATGTTGTTAAGATGTGTTTGCCTGCGTTGTGCTTTCACAGTTTAACTTAATGATGTGCTGTTGCCTCAAGTTCCATACAGAGGCATTTCCTATTTCCCCCATCACACCTCCTCCACCACCAGCTAAACATTTGCTGAAACCCTCTGCAATTATGTCTATTCAAGCAGAGAGGTTCACAGCAAAACTGAGCTGCAGAATTCACTTTTAATTAAAGCAGAGAGATCTTCTGTGCTTAGTGAAGGTGGGAGAGGAAAAAGGGGGGAAAAAGCTCTTTTCCTCTTTGAAAAAAACTGAACTGCAGATATTCTGTAAGGCCCTGAATGAAGAGCTTTGTTAAGGCTGGATAGTGGAAGACATCATTTGATCTCCCATTGACAGCGCCTCCCCACTGCAGAATAATTACTTCTTTTATGAAGCCATTAGAGAGGACTGATTCAAGTGATTGTTTCTCAAATGTCCATCTATGTGGCCAACTGGGATGTGGGAGTGGAAGCCACCTGAAACTGGGAACCTGGGATATTTCTCTTTATTTGGAGCGTTGTGACACGTCATTAGTGGCAGGACTGTCTTTCCTGTTGGCATCAAAGATTTTCTTACAGCACCTCTCTCCCCATTCTTTCCCTCATTCCTTCAGATTTACAAACAGACTCCACGCCGCTTCACCAAACAAGTCTACAAGTAGAAGAATTTGTGCTAATCCAGATTTGGTGCAAATGATTTCTTCCGTTTTTGTCTTTTTGCTCATGCCTAATTGAACTCTGCTGCTTTGTGTCCACAATCACAATGGAGCTATTATTCCTTGTGTCAGTTGCTTATCATCGTATACTGGTGGAAATGTCCATGATCACCAGTCACTCGATTTCAATGCTGCAGCTTAACGCTACTGTGCACCAGTCAAAGAAGAGGATTACATTATTTTTAGATGCTTTAATTTACCTCTTCTCTTTCAGAGTAAAAGGTCACCACTGAGCTTAATGGACCATTGAGTATTATCAGGATTACAATGAGCTTTTTCCCTGCCATCCTGGGCTTAATTCTTAAGCTTCATAGGGTGTGCTTAAAAACTCTTCCAGTGATTGGTCTGTTCAACCTCTCCAATGCCAAATGCACTGCCATTTCTAATTACTCCCAGGCTTTGGGAGAGTGTAACCAACAGGGTTAAACGCAGCAATCATATCATGACAGCAATAGACATTATATATCAATCTCTTCAGTAAGCGCCTGTTTCAAAATCTGCACAAAAAAACAAAAACAAACAGGAAATGCAAATGCAGTCTACCACACAACGCAAGGGTCAAATCTCATGATTTCTGTCAGACAGGATCTGAAATCTGCCTGTTTTTAAGAAAAGGTTGGTTTACTGTGCAATCACTGAGCAATCAGCGCTGATTTGGACCTTCTGGCCAAAAACCTCACCTACCTCTCATTGGCATGTAAGGTGCATGCTCCATCAAGTCAGGTTTACAGCGAGACATTTTAGAGTTGAAATGCTCATTTGACACTGTTTGTAAATGACCTCAGTCATATCTTTGCAGTGTCTGTACTGTACCACAATTTCTCAGTGCTTATTAAATGACATACACACTGATACTGATACATCTGTGCTAATACTCTACCAATAATATAAATCATACCAATGTGTTGGTTGAGATCTAGTTTTCTCCAGGTGCAGATATAGGGAGTGAATGTGAGACGACCGTGGTGCATGCAGACTTATCTGTTATGTGAGCTTCCTCAGAAAACAATGTGTTGACCTTTTCTAAAATCAATCAACCTGGGTACTCCCTTACTACATACGTCAAGTGTTCCCGCAGTGTGTGTGGGAGTCTTACGTACATGATTCAAGTTCTCCAATCCATTCTCATTTCCATTTGAAGTAATGATTGGTTCCTCGGCTGCTGAAGGGATTGAAAATATGTAGAACCAACAAACCAACCAAAAGTTTTGACTGTCAAGTGGAAACGGTGCCAAAAAGCTTTGATGGATTGGGTCTTAAAAACCTACAAACCTCTACTGTCAGACCACTCGGTTGTGGAAAAATATGTCTGTTCTCTGTTTTTACAGTTGTAGGGCTGTTTTTCCTGTCTTTTCTGTTCAGACCAGAACTGGCAGGATTTATACTTAGGCAGTTGAAATAGAGCGTCACAGTACAACTACCACTTTGTTTGCTAATGTGCATACAAACTGCTGTTTAGTGGTATTATGTACATTTCAATTATACAAAGTTTCGGTCAACAGTTTGGTGGCCAAGCTTGAGAGATCCCATAAAATGAAACCACAGTAATCTAAAATAAATCTAAAATGAGAAGTAAGACATCTTCATTAACATCTTGTATCATTAACCTCTCAGCAGGCCACTAACGAGAGGTTAACAGTATTTTTAGAAACTTTATCACAGGGTGAGTGAAGTGGCCCTCAAAACTGAAGCAGAGGGGGATGTTGTCTGTGGCAAATGGTTCATGGTCGTCTTGTTGGTTTTTTGCTGCTTTCCTAGCTTCATATAATCTGTCACTGTACAGAGATCCTTGAAAACATCTTTGCTGATGAGCTTCTTTTTGACTGGCCACCGGTAATTAAGTGTATTTGGAATTAAGCCAATCAGTAATGCGGGCACACACTGAGATCAAAGACAGGTTTAATTAAAATGGCTGAAACGAAAATGGGGAGCCAAAACTGCTGCGCATATCGTGGTAACTTTTGCCAAACACTAAGCAAAGAAAACTGCCTTGGCAGTGTGATCCTGTTGTTATTGGAAGCAGTCATGTTCACAGTCCAGTTTTCTGGGGTCATGTGCTCCTAAGAGTTGCCATCTGCGCTGTGCGAGCTGCTTGAATCTGTTCTGCAGAGCAGCAAAAGTTTGTTTTATTTGAGCTTTCTCAGTTTTACACGTGAACTGCAGTCTTTTTCTAGACTGCAAATGACTTCAGAAACCTTTTCCTGTTGTTACACCTGCACCACTATTTGCATTCATTTGGTGTCACAATATGTTTTTATTGTTTTATGCTTACGTATTAAAGACATATTATGTATTTAATCCTCATTCAGAGATGCTCTCGACAGCCTTGCTGCTTTCTAGTGGTCTTGAGTTTTCTCCTGGACCTTTAATGAGACATCAGACAAGTAGGAAGCCGTGGGACAATCTCTGTAAACTTGAACGCAAGCATGGCCAGTGTTATCACCGGGGGAGAAATGTGATCTTTAGTTTGATTTGATTTGACAAACACGGCTAATGCGCACTGGCAGGCCAAACACACTAGGAGAGCGGAAAGACAGGCCCCAGGGTGAGGGGAGGGTCAGGGCTGCTGCAGCTAACGCTTTTAACGCTTCTGCTGCCGAAGAGCCGAAGACATCCTCCATGTTACAGCACAGAACTTTTACAGGATGGGACTTAAAGTTGACCGTGTGTGCACATAACACAAACAGGGAGTTAGAAAAAAGGACAATGAGAGAAGACTCAAATGGTTTCCTTTCCCACTAATGCTGGCACTGGTGCACCGGATAACCTCTTCATCCTGCCACTGTTATTACTGACCGTTTCTATCACAACAATGTGTTTCGTCCCTCTAGATGCCCACTGTTAATGACTATCAGTGTTAGTTTTACTGTGGACCAAACATAACCTCACTGACATTTCACCATACAGTCGTTTTCCTGTATTTTTCTCTCTTTTACCACTGTGAAAACACAGCAAGCAAAACCCATTTGAAACTATGCGAGGATATCACAGCTAATTTAATTCAGCTGGTGTGGTTTGCACTGGAGGTTTTGAGGTTCTAGCAGTTAAAGCCTTATCCACGTTCGAGTGAAAAGAATGCTTTTTGGCAATCGAGAGACAGGGGAATGGAAATTGATTACATCTGCAGAACCAAGTAACAAAACTGAATATTTCATCTGCTTCATGACAAAATATCTTACTCCTCAATATCTAACCTCTTCAGTGTTCATATTAGAGGATATAAAAATCAGAAATGTGTCTCTATTGTCTGTTGCATCTTGCATAAAGTTTCCTTTTTGTTACCTCGTATCACATTATCAGTTTGTCTATTTCTTTTTGTTACCTCATATCACATTATCAGTTTGTCTATTTCTTGGCAGTTTCTTTCCCTCAAACTGCAAAAAAAACAATGCATAATCACTCTGTTAGGAGATTTTTACTGCTCCGTCGTAGCACAGTTGTGTCGATGGTGTTTCTAACAGTAAGGTGATTCTTTGTTTGTTGAACCCACCAGCTGTCCATGCCGGCTCTGGCTGACAGTTAAGGGTTGTGTCTGAACTCGAGAGGTGTCACAGAGTTGACCACAGCTCTGTCTTGCTCAACCCTGCCCCTGGTCAATGAGTCCCAGGACACATATGAAGAATATTTATGGATCGACTTGTGGAGCCATTTGCCTGCAGCACCAGCTGAGCTGGCGGTCGGCCTGCTCACCAAAGATTAACTTTGACGTCTCCTCTCCTAAATCCGCCCTGATTAAATATTTGCTGGCTCATTTAATATGAATGTGAATTAATGGTCAGTCAGTGAGTTCACGTCCGCTCTACTTGAGTAATTGCCATGATTTGGCAAAAAGACCTCTGCGGCACCTCCTATCTCGTCTGTTGCGTTTCCTCTTCCTCTGTCTGTCTGTTTACAAGTGTCACGCCTGGTTTTTATCCACTAGTCCAGTTTTTAGCTCTAAATGTGAAGGATGTTCACCTGTACTGGCTCTTAATAGCATAAACTTGCAGTATGTGAAGCTGTAATGTGAGGACGTGAATCTTAGCCATATTAGCGGGATGACGCTAGCCGTGGCAATGTTGGTCTGTCAGTTGCTCGGTCCACCACTTTGGTTCAGACTGGAAAATCTCAACAACTATTCAGTGGATTGCCATTATAACTTTGATAATCCCCTGACTTTTCATCTAGCGCCACCATAAGCTACACAGTTGTGTTTTTTAGTGAAATGTCTCGTCAACTATTGGATGGATTGCCATGAAATCCAGGATGAACTGTAATAATTTTGGCAATATCTTAACTTTTCATCTAGCGTTATCATGAAGTGTAAATGTTTATTCATCCAATACTTTGATTTATGACAAAATACCCTTAAAGCTAATGACATTCCCGTCAGCCTCAGCTGTATTTTCTGTATTAATGTTTATCAACAAATATTAGCTTGCACGCTAAACAAACCTGGTCAACACAATAAACATTATACCTGCTAAACATCAGCATGTTAGCATGCTGATGTTAGCATTTAGCTCAAAGCACTGCTGCGCCTAAGGGTCAAAGAGCCGCTAGTGAAAGTGAAAGTATAGACTCTTAGTCTTGTCTCTTTTTACCTCATACAATATGAAGGATCCATACAATTGCGTTAAGAGTCCATCCGCGCTCTTGTTGCTGTCATTTGAACCTGCAAATTAGCCACAAGTTCAATTTCATTTTTGTTACTTGGAGGATATGAATTATTAACACCAGTAATTAACCTGTGTGTGGCCCTGTCGCATGCGTGAGATGCAGAGTGGGTGGGTGTCAC
Source organism: Macquaria ambigua (assembly GCA_008360985.2). Classification (NCBI taxonomy): domain Eukaryota; kingdom Metazoa; phylum Chordata; class Actinopteri; order Centrarchiformes; family Percichthyidae; genus Macquaria; species Macquaria ambigua. Next base: position 175,678 of record VMKM01000996.1, read on the forward strand.
ATGCTCTGTATCCTTATGTAATTTTCACCATCTGTTCACCCTCATAAACCTATTCACTGAACAGAAACGCTTTGCTACATTTTAGCTATAGGCACCATAACATGGCCCGTGCACACACAGCCCTAAAACAATGCTCTTGTGAATCTTTGCTTACAGGACTTGAATCCCACCACGAGGCCACTACACATTTTCAGGATACTGTTTCCCTCCATAGTGAGTTAGGAGTAAGAGACATGCTGAAATAAGCAGTTTTATTTTTCTATTTAGACCTTGTAACCCTAGGGAACCTAACCTAGATATGATTAAATTTCTCCGACAAACAAATTATTCAGTTTGAAACAAAAGCCGGCTTGTGTGAGAGTTAGTGCATCTCGTTCGTCCTGAAATATAAATAATGTATCATGAATCAAATACTGACAGAGGACTGAAAAATCATCATGGTTACAGATTGAGTGTAGGCGTTGTTTCGATAATGTTTATACAGCTGTTGAGCTGCAGAAACTAATATAAGGATTTATTATACTGTGTAACTGCATTTATGTGAGTCCCTGTGGAATAGAGACTGTTCGTGGGAGTGAAAGGATCACTGAAGTTCATTGACGTTTCAGACACAAATGTTTAAAGGAATAGTTTGGAAAGTATGCTTATTTGCTTTCTTGCAAAGAGTTAGACGGGAAGATTGATACCACTCTTGTGGAGAGGGATATCAATCTTCTCATCCAACTCTCGGCAAGAAAGCGAATAAACGTATTTCCCAAAATGTTGAACAATTCCTTCAAAATATAGCAGATTTATTTGTACATGTTCTGACATGTTGTGGGTGATTTATAAGCTTGTACCCCTATTCCAGCAATTAGACACCATAACAGTATTTTTCTCCTTATTTTGACACTGTGAAGCCTAAACAAATCAGACTATTTTATGTCTTTTACGTCCTGTGTGTGAACCCCAGTAATATGATTTACCTTGTGTTCTATTAACTTTGACTCATCAGCTGCAACGCCCTTCATTTATACCTCAGAACATTCAGTGTTCGTCATACTGGAACTTCATTTGACTCGTGAAAGAGAGATTTGATCTTAAAATGAACAAAATACTGAATAATTAAAATGCAGACAAAGACGTCTGTAATGAAACCCGTTCTCGCAGGTATTTAGAAGTTACTGATCAGGATAAAGAGGCAAAGTTTTGAGAAGTCGGACAGGATGAGGATTGTCTTTGTGCCCGGATGCTGCAGGTTGAAGCACATGAGCAGAATGTGATCCATTTCTCCTTGAGGGTCCCAGACTCTTCCCAGACTACCAGATGGGTGGAAAGCCAAGGGGGGTGTGCGGTGCCGTTGAGGTTTCAGGTGACAAGTATTCTGCGGATTTGTCCCGGGGCAGACAGAGAGCCGCAAGGGCGAGTGTCCCCTTGAATGTTCTGGAAAATTCCCTGACCCTGAGGAGTGTTGCGTTACACCTTCCAATTGTAGCCTCCTGGGCTCGTCCCAGAACAGAGACTCCTTTGAGAGAGGCTGCAGAGAATTTGGGAAGTCGGGATTTAGCCATCCCAAAAAAAGTGCAGTAATCGGTGTAAAATCTTAAACAGAATTATGGCAAGAATAAGACAGTTTATGACAGTGTAAGCTCTGGACTTAATGCATGAGTAGACTTAACTTACCAGTTTTTTAACCCCTGCATTCTTTAAAAACTCAGCCTGTTTGCTCTTTTCCTGTCATACATTTACACAAATTATCATCACCTTAGATCATCTTGAATTATGCTTTTAATTTCCTTCACTTCTCACACTCATTACTTCCCAAAGACATCAGTGAAAGTGCCGCAGGGTAGAGCTCTGTTTCTGTTTTCCCCCTTTCGGCTTACCCATATTCATTAAAGATAATGTACAACTCTGAGCTAGTCCCAGTGAAGCTTTTCTGACTGTCTGGTGCACAAACTATCAACAGAGATAAGTTTCCCACATACTTGATTGCTTTTAATCCTTTTTTTTTTTTTGGTCTTTGTTTATCTCTGTTCCAAATTGTATTCTCGTGAAAGTGAGTTACAAAAGAATGAGGACATTTTAATCTGTGATTCCCGGTAACAACAGCATTATAATAGAAACCATCCCATTGAATATCATATTGCTTAAATGGGCAGTTTCTGCATCTCTGACTACACTTCTTGGATTGGGTTAAAGCTGAGCAGGAAGTTTGAGATGTATTTCCTTGCAGGTGACGCACTGACTTCATACTTTTGTGACCTGCTCATGTTATTTCTCCTTTTCCACCTGTGATAAAGCTTACTCAGGTGTACACTTATTCCTCTTTTTTGTGTGTGTGTGTGTGTCTTTATTACAGATGGCGAGTCACGGCCTCTCTCTCCCGGATCGCCTCGGTGAATAGCCGGCCGCACAAAGCAGAAAGGATCTCACCTCAGCCTCTAAATAAAACCCTCTTCCTTCTCCACAGCGTGGGAGAAAGTGCCACTGCTGTGCTGCTGTGGCATCTCTGTAGGCTGATAATTGGAGTGAAAGCAGTGTTGAGCGATCATCTTTCACTCTGAGCCACTCACCTTTCATGCCGTGGCCCCGGAGCCGGCTCTCAGGGCTGGACTGTCAGCGGGAACGCAGAGAGACTCTCACGTGGACACGATCGGCAGAGTTGCACAGTGCACATATGTAAAGCATCTTCCTCATGAGACTGAAGAGGCATTCATGAGGGAAAAGTCATGCTATTGTTTGGATGACCTTCATACAGGATTAAGACACTTTAACTGACGTTTTCTTCATTTTAGTCGGGGCCCAGTGGGGCTGTGTGGTGGGAACAGGGAGAGCTGGTGTTGATTCTTCTGCTTTATGAGTTTTCATCACTGGGAGAGTGTGTCTGAGCGGCAGGGCGAGCCAGCATGGCCAAGCCTCTGCTGAAGATACAGCGCTATTTCCGCAGGAAACCTGTCCGATTCTTTTCCCTCATCCTCCTCTACCTGACCGCTGGGAGCCTCGTCTTCCTGCACTCTGGCTTTGTTGGGGACAGCAGCCCCGGAGCCAGAGGGGGCCGGGACCCTGTGGTAGCTTCAGAGATGGGCAGCCGGACTTCTTTGTCAGACACTCGGGGTCTTGGCATCATGAGTAGAGTGTTTAAGGAGACACGCAGGTCTGGACGGAGGTATGGCCCTCCGTGGATGAAAAAGACCAGACAGGAGGGCCAGGAGACGGTGCGCAGGGGGGGAGACTACACCAGCAACTGGAACCGTGCACTTAAAGGACGCAATGCCAAAGACATGGACGATGGAAGAGGTGGGTTATACCAAGACCACATACTTTACTTGTCGCAGGGGTATTATCTTCCAAATTCAGCACCAGAGCCCCCAAAATTCAAAATGATTTGGTAAATTATAAAAGACATTTGACTTTATTGTCTATGCTGGTTGAAACTAGTCCTTTGCTTCTCCCACACAAAAAAATCTATTAAAGGAAATACAATAATTCAATGCAGTGTGCATTAGCAAAGGTATAAATAGAATTTACTGGTACAATAAATGAATTTTAAATGAGGGAATGATCACAATATGTGATAGCGATTGCAAAAATAATTGAAGTGTTGCAAAATTAATGACTATTCAGTGTGCAGGACTGGATTCTTGTGTAAAATATTATTAGAACAATTATTATAATAACCTCCCATTGTTTTTGTCATAGTTGCTAATCAGAATATTCAACAAATTGTAAGAATTTTTCATTGCAGGCTGATTTATAATGCACATCCACTGGCAAACACACAGGCAGCATTTGTCCCTCCAACACTTCATGTTAATATGTAATTGATCCAAATTAGTCTCTGATTACAAACTGCACCATCTTAATGACTTGAAAATGTCTAGTTGTAATTGGTCCTGTAGGAAATCTCTTGAGAGTCGAGAGAGATGATTATGATTAAGCCGTCTGTCTTGGCTCAGAGTGAACTCTTCAAAGGTCCCACAGTGCTTCAGCTGCAGCTCCGCTTTGTGCTGCTCGGCACATGTTCAGCCACACAGAAGCTGCAACACTATCACAACATCTAAATGATTCCATGATCGCAGGATTTACACTTTTATCTGTCTTTTGTTACACAATCCTGTGTATAAAACTAGACAATCCTGCCAGAAAAGGTTTACATATAAACTCCTGACTGCCGTGTGACATCCTTTCAAATCGCACAACGTTTTGAAAACACCAGCGTGAGGACGGGACGTGTCTGTCCGGACATCTCTGACCTTGGATGGCACGAATATCCTGCTTTCTTATTCCTTTGCAAAGGAAACAGGATCGAATGAGCTGATTAGAGGATATCATTTACTCACTTGGCTCACTTATCTCTTCCTCCTCTCTGATTTTCATTACCCTGTTAAACACTCGCTGCACTGTTGGATAGAGGATCAAATATTAAAAAGAAAGCCAACAGTGGATATCTCCAACATGTATTCAAGAAAACACCTGATTGTCAGGCCGAACCTTCCTGTGATAGTAGTGCCAGACCCCTGCTCCTCTCTATGTAAAGAAACACAATCGTGTTTAGCAGTTGTCGAAGAAGTAATCAGATCCTTTAAATAAGTAAAAGTAGAAATACTATACTACAATGTTAAAATACTCTGTTACAAGTAAATGTCCTTCATTCAAAACTTTACTTAAGTAAAAGTGCTGAAGTATAATCAACATAGTACTCATGCAGAATAGTTTCTTTCAGAGTAAAATACTGTATATATGATGTTATTGGATTATTTTTACTGATACATTAACATAAAAGCAGCAAATATTGTAGCTGTTTGAGGTGGAACTAATATTAACTTTTGTATATACTATTGAGCAGTCTCATCTTATAAGTTGATAATTTGCTTAAGTAAAAGTAGAAATATGACAATGTAAAACTACTCTGTTACAACTTAAAGTTACTTAACGTAAATAAGTATTAGCAGCAAAATGCATTTAAAGTAAAAGTACTCAGTGAACAGCAGAATGGCAGCTGTCAGTGTTGTTATATTCTACAATAGGATTATTATTACTAATGATTTAACATGTGAGCAGCATTTCATGTTGTAGCTGGTGGAGGTGGAGCTACGTTTTACTTGATATACTGTTGGGTAGTTTAATCTATAACAATCAATAACATCATATTTTAAAAACTGACCACACGTTTTGTATATAGAATCTTAATCTGTAACGTAACTATATCTGTCAAATAAATGTAGTGGAGTATAATGTACAATATTTCTCCCTGACATGACGCAGAGTAGAAATATAAAGTAGCATAAAATGGAAATACTCAAGTAAAGAAAAAGTACCTCAAAATTGTAGTTAAGTACAGTGTTTGAGTAAATGTTCTTAGTTATTTTCCACCAGTGAGAAACAGTTGTCAACATCTAGTCCAGATACGACTGGACTGGCAGGGGGGCGACTTCACTGGAAACCAGCACACGTGCTATTTGGGTGTTTCTATTTATTCATATCCATGACAACTTAAACGCTGAATAGCCATAAATAACTTTTTACTCTAACTCCACTGTGGTTATGTGGGTTGTTTCCTTCCAGAGTGCAGTGCAGGCAGGTGGAGAATCTAAACTGTCCATAAATAAGAAACAGAAAGTGTGAGTGACTGCTGCTCTGTCTGTGTTTGTGCTATGACAAAATGTGGAGGCTGCTCTCCTGATTTCTAACTCTCTCTGCGCCGAGACAGACTCCAACCGCTCTGAGCCTGAAGAGAAAATAAATAAGTGATTCTATTACAAAAACTCTGAGTCACAGTGCAGTACAGTACCCGGCTGTACATTAGAGTGTACAATATTAAACAACAATATTTTTCCAGTACAGTTTTGAGCTATTTTTTTCCAATGTAAGGCCAGCAAAACAAACATGTTTACAGTGTAAATTCAGGCTGATCAAAATCAGAGTAAAAATCAGAGTCTGGCTCAGTCCTCCACCTCCTCCTCCTCCCCTTCCATCCTTCCCTTCTCTGAAACACTAACCTCACAGGACTGGGGCTGAAAGTGATAATAGAGTAATTAGTAGCTTCAAAGCATTCGTTTGCTCACGTACATCCAGCACCACTCATTACTCTGCAGTCTGAACCATTTTCAGAACCCTGTTATGTTTGGGTTAAGAGACTTTTTTTTTTCCTTTCCTCTTCTCTCACTGCAAATGCACTCATTCTCACTGGCTCTGAATTTAATTTAGAGAGAATATCTTATGCTGCATAAGATGCAGACCGCAGCACATAAACACATTTGCACTCTGTGGTGCAGTAGCACAGACGCATTCTGTACTGAAGGGAAAACAGGAGTGGACTGGGGAAAGATTATAGCTGAAACACTGTTGACATTAGTTAATATGATCCACCAGGTACAGGGAGGTTATTGTGCAACGTTTGTATGTTGAAAGTATAAAACAGACTAGCTAATAATAATATGGACACATCGGTTGCATCTGCTGTTTCATCCTTTACCCTCATGTCATACTAAGCAGGAATATGCTATCCAGAATGAGCTGTCCCAGGTTCATTTAAGCTGTGTTTCCCTTCATCATAAAGCAGATAATTTTCCAGCTCAACAGTAGTCAGGAGGAAGATTACAGCCGAGTCCTGCAGCACATCACATGCTGCTCAAATGTAGGCCTTTAGACCAAAACAATTAAAGTAATGCAGGAGAGTAGGACTCTATGCTTCCCCCATTTAGCTATTAACAGAGGCTCAGAGGGGTAATGGCACAGCACAGATGGTGAGAGGTTTGTTTGTTAAAGGCACAGTAGAGCCTGTGCAGCAGGAGCAGTGGTGTAATGGGAGTGAAGAAGCTGTTGAAGGGTTGCTGTATCCCTCTGCAGAGGTTCACTGAAGCCCAACCCCCACACACATATTGAAAAATGCAGAGAGATGACTGCCACTACAGTTACAGGCCACTAGAAGGGGATGTGTGTCTTTATAAATAAATAAAGATTCTGCCCCAGTTTGGACTCCTCGTGTGCTCTGTTACTACGCTGTGTAGGCACATGAAGAAGATACTGTTGCGGATAGTATTCACTTTATGGTCAAACAGCTGTTTTTCAAATTATTTTGACTGTTTTGTTCAGTAGCTGAAGTAAATTCTTATGCTAGAAACATCATATACTGTTTATATGTATGTGTTTTATTTAAAATAAAATGGGTCTGTCTTTCTAACTAACTTAACTAACTCATATTTTTTTCTTCTTTTTCAGCAAAGTACATTGGCTGCTACATTGACGACACACAGAAAAGAGCGCTGAGAGGAGTTTCCTTTTTTGACTACAAAAAAATGACTGTATTCCGTTGCCAGGACAACTGTGCAGAAAGGTATGACAGCAGCAAACAGCAAAAAAACACTCATCCACTAGATATCCCTCTTTTCTCTCTCTTTTTTTATTTCTACTGTCAGGCTGAGAAATAAAGTAGAACTGAGAATGCAGAAGAGCTGATTAAAAACACTGACGGTGATTAATAGATACTTATTTCCTCATTTGTGGTGATTTATGGAGCCAGATACAGGCTTGTCACAGATATTTACATCAACATATATCTTGATGTGCAAAATAATTAAAAAACTAAGAAGACTGCAGAAAAAAAAACTTGCGTAAACAACTCAAGGCCCATTTTGTAGCTTTTGTAGGCTTTCGATCATTATCGAGTTTCCTCAGGATTTCCCAGTTTTTGACTTTCAAATTTCATTTTTTATGACCTTGGAAACAGCATTTGACAAAATTTGACTTTTAGTGCCCTGAAAAAATGACAATTTGAACCTCTATGTACATTACCATGACAACTGGGCAGAATGCATCTGCTGATGAAGGTCATGTGATATGACTGAAAGCTCCAGGACAGCTATTAAATGGACCTTGAGGTGAGATTGTAATGTCAATCATCAGTTTTATCATCGTTGAAAACACTACACTGAAGAATAACATTACTGTCCAACCAAAATACACTATATGACCAAAAGTGTGTGGACACCCCTGCCACTTGTGTACTTTTGGGCTTTTTTTCTTGCTTTGGGCTCGGCCCCTTTGTATCAATGAAGGAAAATCTTACTGCTACAGCATACAATGTTATTTTAGACAACATGTGTTTCCAACTCTGTGTGAGCAGTTTGGAGAAGGCCCTTTTCCTGTTTCGACATGACAATGCCCCTGTGGTCCATAAAGAAGTGGGGTTTTTTTTTAGTGGAGGAACTTGACTGCAGAGCCCCAGCCTGAACCCCATCCAACCACGACTAGATCAACCTGTCAGGGAGAAAAAAATGAGCTGCTGGATCCCTGAAGTTTTTCCCGCTGTCTGTGCACTGGGAACATGTTTTTCTGTGCTGGAATACTACCAGATTTTCTGTTGCAATCATTAATGTTGGAATATGCGACACGAGAGCACAAAACTGAAATAATGAAGGTAGATAGGTAGCCGGTATCTAAGACTCCCTACAAGATAGGGCCTCAAAGTTCTGTAATAAAGGTAATGTCAGTTGATATTGTGCTTTAGTGTTGCATATTCCCAAACAAATATTTGACACACGATAAGCCTTGAGCCTGGCCCCTGGAGTTCTGGGGCCCTGTGGTAGGTCCGTTTCATAGAAAAAGCAGAATAGGCTCTTAAGATTCAAAAATAATTAATTTATTCCATGTGAAAAAGGTGACACAAATGTGACAGAAAGTGTCACCGTTGTGTCACCTTTTGAACATGGAATAAATGGATTCTTTTTTAATCTTAAGAGCCTCTTCTACTCTTTTTTTTGTCAGGGTGCAGGAGATTTGTCTATAAAATGGGACTGTTGATTGCACCTGACAATGGATTCAAGAGCGCAAACCCTTTTACAATTCTTTGGCCCTGTGGTAATTGCCTGCTTTGCCTGGTTGATAATCCAGCCTTGTGGGATGAATTGGAGAGCCGACTGTGAGCCAGGTCTTAATGCCCACCATCAGTGCTCAGCCTCAGTTATGCTCATGTGGCTGAATGGGAGCAAATACCTGCAGCCGGGTTCTCAAGATCTTGTGTCTTGCCTTCCCAGAAGAGTTGAGGTTGTTATATCAGCATATGGTTTTGCAATGACGTGTTCAGCAGTCAACATATGGATGTGATGCTCAGGTGTTCGCGTACCTTTGGTCACATAGAACAATTCAATTTTTGTAACTGAATTGGAGGGAGACCTGATGCAAATTGAGTTCACTCATTTTAATGTATGTATATGTACCTAAAAAACATCAGCTGATACTTTATAATCAAAGTTTTTGTTTTACTAATATCTGTATTTGTGGGTTCCTGGTGTTTGCATGAGGTTAAAACATTGAAAAACCACTTATGTATGCTCCAGTTTTCATAGCATTTATCTCTCTGCTCCTCTCCTCTATTTGTCTCCTCTTCCCTCACATCCTGTCTCCCTCTCTCTGCTCCCTCTGCGTCTTTCTCTCACCCATTTTTCCTCCCAAAGGAATAACAGGGACGGCTCTATCGAATGCATTGAATTACACTCATCACTGATTCACAGAGCGGAGAATAGGAGCAGAGAGAGAGAGAGATGCTTGCTTTCAGCTCCTTCCTCCTCTTGCTCCTCGCAGCCTGCCCGCCTACTCTCCCAGAGCAGCGAGTTAATAAAAACAGACAAACAAATGAGGGGCAACAGCACAAAGCAGCACACAGAGGTTTGGGTTTGATTGACAGCCCAGGGGATTTGTCCTGTGTGAGGGGTGTGTTAGACGTCTAATTGCATCCGAAAGGCCTCTTGGGAGTTAGATCCTCCATGAAGCAACAAAAAGGAGAGAAGAGACCTTGTGTGATGGATTCAGTTTTCAAGTATATTTATAATTGGCTTTGCCTCACAGCAAGTGTAATTTCTCTCATCTTCACCAAAGAGAGAGAAATGTTATTCCAGTTGTAATGTTTGGATGTGTTGTCATCTTTACTTCAACATCCTCTCTGCATCATTTGTTTGATTCTGCTTATCCAGTTGTTCTGACTCCAAGTCTGTATTGGCCTGTGAAGGATTAAGGCACAAAATGACGGCTCAGAACAATCACTCGAACCTCTCTTGTCTTCCTTTACTAACGATGCTAACCCTTTTTCCTTTCTCTTTCCTCCAGAGGTTACATGTACGCAGGTCTGGAGTTCGGAGCAGAGTGCTACTGTGGCCACAAAATCCAGGCGCCCAATGCTTCAGAGAGCGAATGCAATATGGAGTGCAAAGGGGAGAAGAGCAACCATTGCGGAGGAGCCAACCGACTGTCCATCTATAGGCTGGAGCTGAGCCAGGAGTCAGCGCGCCGCTGTGAGTCTGACGCTCTGCATCAACAACAAAAAGTCCCCCGGGCTTCATAGGAGGCTTCTCCACACAGGGCCATCAAGTACACACAAGAGAGCATTTCTCTCAAGAACTTCAATAAAGAATTGGTCCCAAAAAAATTTAATTTGATATTGAAACAATGTGAACATTGGAATTAATGTCCATGTGCCGAGAAAGACACTAGCAGACCTGAGTATACTGTATAACTGACAGTATCCACTGAGGGACAAAGATGCTATTTTGATCCAGAAATGATAACGAGCCTGGCTGTTTTAAGGGAAAATATTTGTTTTATTTTGGGTTAATGCCACAGTTGGGAGCAGGCTGCTCTGTTGTGTTTACCTCTTTCCCCAGAGAGCTGTGCTACCTACGTAGCCCAGCCAGCCGTGGTCTGCATCTTAAACACTCCCTGCCTGCTGCTGGAAAACTGAAGTTTAGTGAAGTGAGGGCTGATTATCAAAAGTGAAAAAGATCGGTAGAGGTAGTTTGTTAAAATATTGTTGCAAGATAGTGTAGGTTCCCTTCTTTTGTACTTTTTGCTGTGAGATTTTAAAAAGTCCCAGCCACAAGGTGAGGTAACTTTTCACACTTTTCTTTCCTCCCTTTGCTCTTCCCTTTTTCTCATCTGCCTACTGCTTCTTAGAAATAATCTGCTGATATGAAAGGTTTGAGAGTTGATACACACATCTATGGCGAAAAAGGGTCCCTCTTTCCTAGTCCAGTTCAGTGCTGTTTGTTTATTATTATTTTCATTTCTGCTTTTCCCCCTCTGACTGCTGAATAAGCTTTTCATGTTTGTGTTTTCACCTCTGACCCTAATCTCTGTGAGCTCAGAACATCAGAGAGGAAATGCAAGAAATGTGTCGAGGTGGCTGTTTTGTGTTTTTTGCCACTTAGAGGCATATGATTGAGCTTTTTCAGTAAAAGTAAACTGCTCTGATAATCCTGCATAGATATTATTCTGCATTTATTTCCTTTGCCTGTTGTTATACGGTCCAATTGTAGCTGTGTGTCAGCATCAATGATCTATTATTTGCTTCTCAGGATCGTGTTTGTGATATATGTTTGGATGCTGCACATGTGTGAGTCAACGAAGCACAAAAAAAGCCTTTCAGTGTGATCTAAAAAGCTGTGCCACAGAAACAGAAAGAGGATGCACTGAAGATATACTGCAGGGGAATAAAGAGAACATGGACATGACATTAAAAATGCAACTTTAAGTCAAAGAAAAAGGTCAACAATGAATAAAACATTAGATACAGACTCGGCTAGAGCTAATTTGTAAGGGGTGTGAACTTGTTTTAAAGCCGCACAGCACTGATAGTTAAAGCTTCCAGTAAACGAAAGCAGAGAGCAGCTCAACCGTCTTGGGGAGGTGCTGGTTCTGGTACCATGAACTTAAAAAGGAAGAAGTACCGCAGATGCAAAGCTCCATTTGCCCATTTTATTCAGTGATGTTTGAGCAAGCAAGCTGTCTTCATCATGGTATCTGTCACAGTAAAACTCTTTAAGTGTTTGGTTTCCCTCCCCTGTTATTAATGCTTAACACTCTGTTGACAGCAGAGATAGTTTCATGTACATCAGCACGGCTGACATGTTTCACGTTGTGAAATAAATGTGTAATGGGTGTTGAGATTTTCTTCACCAGTGACTTAAAACCCTGTCACAACCTCGCCGTCACAGGCTGCATATGATAAACAGTTCAACCATGATTTAAAACCACTTTCTCTTTTCAGGTTGTTTTGTTTGATTCATCATTCTAAAACGTCTCGAGGCTGAAAACGAATAACTGTCCAGTCATTCTGTGATTAAGCTAAGATGTATGTGCAGAAGTAGCAAATATCCAAAAATAACAAAATCGTGAAGCACCATCTTACAGATAAACCAAAAACTTCCTGTGAAGTAAAAGAAGCAGCTCTTCTCTGCTGCGATGATATGTGGTCTATCCATCAGACCAGGGTGAGGACTTGAGGTTAAAGGTCATTAACACACTGCAGGGATGTAAGTGCTGCTATTGGTTGAGTCTGCTGGCAGGTCAGGGCCTCAGTAGGCTGGGGGAGAGTCCCAGTGGGATCTCTTCATCAGGGGTCAGTGAATAGAGGCCAAGCTGATGGAAGCTGTGCTCAGTAACCATAAAACTGGAGTATATTGTGGTTCTTTTTTTCCTTTTGGTGAATAACATTTTGGTTCGTTCTGTCTGTTTCAGATGGCAGCGCCATTTTCAAAGGGTGTTTCCACAGGCCAGACAACGTCACTCTGGCACTTCCTTTCAGTGCAGTCATCCAAAACATGTCTGTGGACAAGTGTGTGGACATGTGCACAGAGAGGGTGAGGGGGCATGTGTATTCATGCATTGTACATTTGTGCATGTGAGTGTGTGTATGTGTGTGTGTTCAGTGTGTAATGGCTGCTGTATTTCAGGAGAAATCGCTGGCCGTCCTGGCTGGAGATCGATGTTACTGCGGCTTCCCGACTCCTCTCTTCTCCCTTCATGAGCTGGAGAACGAGGACATGTGTCTCCACCGCTGCCAGGGGGAAGAGTTTGAGAGCTGCGGGAACGACGAGTACTTTGTGGTGTACCAGACGCAGGTTCAAGGTAAAGTTTGTCAGCTCACGCCTGGCTGCACAGTCACAGCGGTATAATAAGGGCACATTTGGACCAGAGGCGTGTCAGGAAACTCAAATGTGAGCCACAGCGTGCATGCAGGAAACACATACAGGCACATTCACACAGTGGTGTATCAAGTGTGAAAAAGTTCAAGAGTAAAGTGCAAATATATGACTCTACCCCTTGTTTCTTTTTTCATACCTCAGTGTGTACTGTTTAAACATTTACTGTCATATATTTAATGTTACTGCTAAGGTTTATTTAGTTCAGCTGTAAAATATCCCATCCCAGACATTCATCACAACACTTAAATAACCAAATTTCAGGCATCTTTACAGAAAATATATTTGATAGAAACAGATATATTTATCATTAACTGTTTTTTATTATTCTCAAATATCGTTATCAAACCCAAAAGTCTAGTATCAGTCCATCTCTAGCTTATGCGTTGTTGTAGGCAGTGTTTCCTCAACGCACCAGACAGCTGTGGCTTGGATCAGCAAAAGCACAGAGCTCAGTAAACAAAAAAGGACATTCAATCCTGTGAAGCAAAAAAACAAGCCGCAGCGGGAAGTGAAATCTGCACCTATTGTCTATTTTACTCCAGAACTTTTTTAACTGACCAAACATTAACTATAACCAACGCATTAACGTCAGTACCTGGGAATTATTAGGCAATTTGTGATGAAGAGGAATCAAGCTAACCCACGCACAACTAAAAATAACACCATAATGTGTCTATATCGCTGTATTTAGGCTCTTTTTGACCTTTCTCTAATGATGTTAAATGTATTTGCCACAAACTTCCAGTGTTTCAACATATTATTTTTTAGCCCATGCTATTACAGAACTATGTATATAAGCAGGAAGTGGCTTGTGTGTGACTTTCAGTAACTATTTGAAGCATAAGAAGAGGTCACTATCTTTCACCCCACATTTTGAAGCACCGTCACACATCATGCCCATGTTTATCACTGTAGATTTCTTTCAGTAATTCTATACATACAACAGATCAATAATATACCCTGTTGGTCTTTGTGTTTTGTCAGATAACCGCTGCATGGACCGGCACTTCCTCCCCACTCGTGCCAAGAAGCTGGTGGCCCTCGCAAGCTTCCCCGGAGCTGGCAACACCTGGGCTCGCCACCTCATAGAGCTCGCCACTGGCTACTACACCGGCAGCTATTACTTTGATGGCTCCCTTTACAATAAAGGTAGTCTTCAACATTGATCTGACGTGATTCGCAAACATATTCATTCGTGAACACACCTCTGTGGATTAAATGTGTTCACTGAGAGATGTCATTGTTTCACAGGATTTAAAGGGGAGCGGGACCACTGGCGGAGCGGGAGGACGATCTGCATTAAGACACATGAGAGCGGCAAGAAGGAGATCGAAGCGTTTGACTCCAGCATCCTCATGATCAGAAACCCCTACAAAGCCCTCATGGCAGAATTTAACAGAAAATATGGCGGCCACATTGGATTTGCCTCCCAGGCCCACTGGAGAGGGAAAGGTAATGTAAACAAACAGAAAACCCTTTTTCAAACTAAACAACTGGAGACATCGTTCAATTTCAAGTTGACTATGAAATGTGCTTTCAAACAAGTGGAAACAACTGAATAGCAAGATAGCTGAGATGGGAAATTGTTCAGTTTACGAGCCAAATGTAAGAATCTGTGAGCAAATGGCCAAAATCGATCCAGCTGAAAGACAAATGAATTGTGACTGAAGGTTTGCAGAGACTCAGTCCTTTTATTGCAGTCATCAGCCACCATCTTTTAAATTTAAATTTCACAGATAGACCCCTGAACATAACCCATATGAGAAAACGAGGAAAAAAAAAATCTTCCTCCAGCCCTATAAAATTAGACAAAATTTGTCATCAGTGTCTTCACAGTATGTGGTATTATTCAAAGAACTCAGTCTATGGTGACGAATGATGGTAAGGAAATGGAGGAAATAAACCCAGGGCTGGTTTTGACCTTATAAACCAATGTGGCTGAGCACAAGGTTTTTAATTTGAAGATGTTCCAAAACCATTTCCAACATGATGTCAGGCACATTATGTCTGTGTCTCAGGAATGAGAAATGAAACAATTAGCCAACCAACCACGCTCGCAGTCACTCTGCTTAGTCAGGTCATGAGTTGTTCCTCAACTCTCGTGCTACATTTAATCAAGAAATGTACATGTGTTTGGACTGTGTGTGTAGAAAATGTACACACATAGACATTTTTCCCAGTTGTGCTGACACTCTGGTCGACATTCTGTGATTGTTTTTCTTTCTGTGGGAGAGTTAGATATGTTCAATATGAAGCTACAGCCAGCAGCTAGTTAGCTTAGCTTAGCACAAAGACTGGAAACAGGGGGAAATAGCTAGTCTGTTTTTCCAAAGGTAACAAAATCCACCTATCAGTACCTCTAAACTTTACTAATAAACATGTTATATCGCATCAGGCATCCAGCGGAGACTCCAGGTAGTCACTTCGCCCAGCCAAGAAATAGTCCGACACATAACCCGTCGTAAAAGGGTGGATTTTCATGTTTCCTCACTTTTTGTACAGATTAAACAAACGAGATATAACATTTTAATTAGTGAGCTTTAGAGGAACTGGTAGACAGGCTAGGCTAGCTGTTTCCCCTTGTTTCGATTCGTTGTGCCAAGCTAAGCTAATGAGCTGCTAGCTGTAGCTTAATATTTAATGGATGTGAGAGTTGTAATCAATAGTCTCATCTAACTCTTTGCCAGAAAGCGAATAATAAACTGTTGGCATGTTGCCTTGTGCGTAGATCCTTTATGTTACAGTGCATGTAACATAAGATTATGTTCAAGAAGTAAAAGCAAATCATCTTTCGGTTTCTGTAATAATTAGCTGCTTGATTTATAATGTTGCTGATATTAATATGTTGTAGTAAGACAGAATACTTTTACAGGCTTAATTTGTCCCCTTTGGACAATTTTGTTGACATTTTGTCTTACATCCAGTGTGTCACTCTGCGTTGTGCAACCATTTAATAATGCGTCAGCACAGTTTAGTCCAGTTAAATTCCACTTGATGATTAAAAGAGCTTTTTAAAAAGGTCATTGTTCATGGCGTCATTAAAGAAATCAAACCTTTGGGTCCAGTAACTCTTTGTCTATAAATTTTAATGCCCTTTGCCAAGATATCGTTATATTTCATGCATATTCTGCTTTTCTCAGTACATTCACCCACCAAAGTGTGTCCTGGTAACCATGGAAACTGGTTTTGTCTTGTCCGTGTATCGTCTCTCTGACTTTCTGTGAGGTTTAATCGATTTTCCAGAGGCTGGAGACTTGCCGACCCAGCAGTTGTCTCTCTTTGTGAAAACATCAGCACATTTGGCCTGCCATTTCCAATGAATGTTTATTCCTTGTGTTGGTGGGGAAACGACGCAGTGACATCAGTAAAGCGAAAGGCTTTTTGACAGCTGCCACTTTGAATACACAGAGAGAGGATCCAGTCTCAGAGTCAGAGTGACATTGTGTTCGGGGGGCCGTGTGCACGATTTGATGCACTCACCTCTGCAGAGGGAGGGAGACTGGGGGGCTCAGATGATGTTACAGACACTGATGCCTTCCAGTGTGGCCCCATAAAGTCAACTCAGGGCCAAGTGTAACTTATTTTGGAGGGCATTTCTTTTTTACAAAGCACAGCCTGTTGTTTCCAGTGTTATCTGGTGGATTTAGTTAACGGCTCTTACATAAACCCTTTTTGAACTCAAATATCTGCTAATAAGAACATAAGTATCTCAACTGAATATGATATTTAGTCACACATTAGCAGAACAGGATGTTCGGGGAGAAAGCCGCAATTATTTTAAGCTCTTGTTTTTTTTGAAAGCCTAGCAGAAAGGAGAACAGGCCAAGTTTAGCCATGCAATTCCTCTGTGTTTCTATAGAGCTGGTTGTGTTTTTAGATGGAGTATATAATATTCTGTCCACTGTGGTACTAAAGTTGCCTCTCTCATTGGTTTCTGAGACAGCACTCCAAACTCAGCAGGCTTTAAACTTTAACGACAACCTCTCCTAACAGTAAAGATGCGTGCTAATGCAGCACGGATCCTGCCAGCCGCTGCTTTTATGGGCCAGTAGATTATCAATGAGTAAAAGTTGCAAGCAAAGGACTTTCCTAGAGTACCCCTGCAGTTTGACTGACAACCAAGAATGTGCACTTTACAGTCCAGACATTTCAGAAATGACTTAATGTACCCTTCCATGAATTGTAACAGACCTCTCGAGCTAAATGACATCAGTGTTTGGCTATCGTGACTCTCACTTCCCCTTCATTCAGCCCCCACATTGACATTTCAATTTGTTATTTATGTTGTTTTGCCGTTGCTTTAAAATAATCCATCACTTTTACAGCTACTTGCTACTTAAGAATAAAAGCTATTTAACAAATTTCTCACAGCTTACAAATACCTTTACAGTTGCTGCTTTCTTCTGATAGGATGTTACACCACTTATTTTCATTTATGAGAGGTGCAACAAGAATAAATTGCAAATGCATTGATTTACCAGCGTCTAACAGCAGCAGGATTTCTTTTGGTCTCCATTTCAGCCAATTTCCTATTATTTCATCCCTATTTATGTATTATAAATCTATTAGATTGTTGTTAATTTCACATATTAATTGCTAGCTCATATTAAAGATTTCACACAAATTAAAGAGTTTTGAGAATGAACAATATAGTAAATGTCAGATTGGCTATTCCTGCTCTGAGCATACATGTGATCAATTATGTAACCACTTTGAGAGCTACTCTTAAACATTACTCCTGCACTTCACTGTAATTAGGAGTAAGTTGTTTGATAAATGTGTCTTATTCTTCAGTTTTAGCAATTAACTTTTTACTGGCTCTTTCAAAGAGTATTTCTTCAAAGTTTGATAAATACGAGCCCTGATTTCTTCAGTAAGACAAGCTTTTTTAGTACATTGGTACCTTCAAGTCCTTATTCATTTATTTTCTGTCCTCTCATTTGTCCTGCAGAGTGGCCCGAGTTTGTGAGGAACTATGCCCCTTGGTGGGCGTCCCACACGTTGGACTGGCTGAATTATGGGAAGAACGTCCAGGTGGTCCACTTTGAGGATCTGAAGAGGGACCTGTTCTCAAAGCTGAAGGGGATGGTCCAGTTTCTGGATTTGAAGGTTTCTGAGGACCGCCTGCTCTGCGTCGAGGGCCAGAAGGATGGAAACTTCAAGCGATCAGGGCTACGAAAGCTTGAATATGACCCTTATACTCCTGAGATGCGAGCGAACATCAATGAACTGATCAGAACAGTCGACGCTGCCTTGAAGAAAAGGAAGATGTCCGGAGTTCCAGAGGACTATATGCCAAGATGATAAACGTGATCCTTTCGTTTCCCTTTTTTTCCTCCTTTATTTGACTGTTCTCTCAACAGATTTTTGTAGGATTACATGACTTAAATTGTTTTTTTTTCTGTGAAGTCACATAGGTTGAATCTGTAGGGAGACATCAGTCTCTTTACCCTCCTATTTTCACTTTTATTCATCTTATTTCATTTTCTGTTGAACTTCAGCAGCTTCATGCATTAACAGAAGAGACAGTTTTAACTGGGGAGGTTTGTTTTTCTCTTTGGCTGAATGAAAAGCACTTCTTATCCTGCTCTATGCACATGTGCTGTGTAGGCATGTGCACATGCCTTAACAAGAAGAACGTACAATAGCTGTGACTACAGAGAGGCTCGTCTGACTGTGCTGGGTGATTTGCTGCCAGTAAAAAGATAAAAAACCACAACATTTGACCCAAAAGATATTATACAATACTGCAAAGTGTGTGGTATGAGCTTATTTTGTGCAAAAGAGAAATAGTGATTATGAGAAGTCAAAACATTAAAATGTATGAATCTTCTGCTGCTATCACAGTTACACAACAATACTCTTTTATACACGAAGACTTTAAAACGTTTAGCCCTTTGTCAAAGGGGAAAAATGCAATATGCAGGCTATAACTACCTGATGATACTGTGTGTTACCAAGTTTTAGTAAGTTATTCAGCTTACTGTGTGGAAGAGGAATCATGTTTTCAATGATGAAGAGGTAAAGAACTCTCAGCTCCTCGTATTCAAGAAGATGAATAATCCCTCTTGAAGGCACTGACTCAAGGAGAGAAGAGGATTTATCTCGACAGCATTTATTTATCTCTGGTGTGCAGTGCACATGTTGACTAATTTGGTTGTGAATATGTTTTTATTAACACTGGACTCGATGCAGAAATCCAAAAAGCACTTCGCTGTGCAACACTTGCCCCAAAGATCACTGAGGAATTAGGCATTACACTCACGTTATAGATTGGAGGTTACCTTTAGCAGTAGTGATCGTTATAGATTTATTTTAATATCAGTTAATCATACTGAATGTGAAAACTGTTTTTTTTTTTATTATTGCTTTGTTGTAAGAAGAGCTATGACACAGTTAAGGCTGTTGATAATTGTACTCTTCATAATTTAAAAAAATCTCCACAAAAGTGTGAAAAATGCTCTGCTCAGATTTTATAAGCAGCACGTCTTATAACGGTACTCAATGTGCTGTGCCATATGCTTAAAAATAAACAAATGTATAAATAAATAAATACATGAATATATAAATAAATAAAAAACTGGTGACTGAGAGCCAGAAAACATGAACTGACTTCCATTTTCAGTATAATATAAGTATATTTTTATAGCGTGTTCTGACACATCAACAATATTTGTATTGCTACGAGCAAACGGGAGAAGTTGTTTCTATTTTTAACACATGCTTTAAACTTTATTGGCTCTTGCTTTCATTGACAAGCTGGCACTTTGTGAACATAGGTGTCACATTTGAATGTATTTTCTATGGAATGAATGTAATGTGATAAGGCACAATAAATGAGTACATAAAATACATAAAATGATGTGCGATTGTCGACTGTTTTTACGAATAATTTCTGAAGAAACGTTGGATTTAAGATGACAAGTAAAAAGGTGATATTGTGTTTTTGAAGATCAAAGAAAATAAAAATTATTAAGGCATAGAATTAATAAAAGTAGTACTTAGTACCCTTATTATACTTAATATACGCTGACACATGTCATGTAAAATGTCTACTGCATGCAGTAGTTTTATGGTCCAGTGTGCACGACTAGGATTTCCTGTAAAACATCAGGCAGCCAGGAGATCAAGGGCGAAATTTCCACTTTTCAAAATCCTATTTTTGTCCCCCTCACTTTTAATGTTTCAGGTTAGTTTTTTTTACTAAAATCTCTTTAAACATTTGTCTCTCACTGCCCACGATTGTCCAGATGAGAGAAGATCTGAGTTGATCAAAGTGATATTTTCATCTGAGACGCCATGCCTCTGCAAACATGACAACCATGCAATGGTCAATTATAATAAAAACTATTGAGGCTGCTATTGAAGAATACATCAGAAGACGTGTAGTTGCAAATGTGAAGGAAACTCTAATGTGTGTTTAAAGCAGCTTAAATAGATTTCTGACCACTTGAGGGCAGCGGAATAAGCTGTAAACACAGCATCTTAAAAGTTGATTTGGCAAACATGTTTGCACGCAGTTGCCTATTTACACATCCAGCAGATACGGAGCAACATTAGCATTCATATGGAGTCATGTTTCTGACCACCTGCATGAATGCAAGTCCAATATTCACTCTCCCTTTAGCCTTTCAGCTTTTAGCTTTAGTCTCCACCAACTACTGATAGAAATATCTGGGTTTTCAGTCACCAAATGCTCCACTGTGTTCACCAGCTGGTCTGTACCTTTGTCTGTTTGCGGTTGGCTGCTGCTCTTTGCTCTATAAGGCTTTGTTGAGCAGAGGTGAACTGCAGAGCTGATAATTATCTGTGAGTTAGAGGGTGGATACCCAACCCGAGCCCGACGGGACCCGACAGCTCGTGACAATGTATGAACACAACACATAGGCTATATCAGGCGTAAACATTCATGTAGCCTAGCTGAGGAAGTGGTTGCATTGAAATCGACGGTATGGAGGCATTTCAATTTGCTTCAGCTTACATTAGCTGCGTCAGGCTCGGGTCAGGTTCAGACATACAAAACAGAATGCCTGTCGGGTTCAGGTCGGGTTACTACTCTCTCTGAGTCGGGTCGGGTTTGGACAGAAATATGCAGCCCGAGCTGCTCTCTACTGTGAGTTAGTCACTTCAAGTGAGCCCTGTCACATTTAATTCAATTTCAATTCAATTCAGTTTTATTTATATAGCGCCATATCATAACAAAGTTATCTCAGGGCACTTTTTCTAGTAGAGCAAGTCTAGACCGACTCTTTATATTTACAGAGACCCAACCTTTCCCACCATGAGCAAGCACTATGCGACAGTGGCAAGGAAAAACTCCCTTTTAACAGGTAGAAACCTCGAGCAGAACCAGGCTCTAGGTGGGCGGTCATCTGCCTCGACCGGTTGGGTTGAAGGGGGAGAGAGAGAGCAGGAAGAAAGAGAACATACAGCAGCACAATACAGTTTCACACAGAGATGTAACGCAATGGCCGCGGCAATGGCATGGCTGTCAACACCAACAGAAACAATACTAAGAGCAATATTACAGCAGCAGTACTAATAATAATAGCAACAGCAGCTGCAGCAGCGGGTGCAGAGGAGGAGCACGGGGGCAGCAGGCGGCCGCAACCAGAGATCCAGACCCTACAGCTC
Source organism: Macquaria ambigua (assembly GCA_008360985.2). Lineage (NCBI taxonomy): Eukaryota > Metazoa > Chordata > Actinopteri > Centrarchiformes > Percichthyidae > Macquaria > Macquaria ambigua. The sequence goes on from VMKM01000996.1 coordinate 197,271, forward strand.
CGGAGGCAGAAACACCTGCAGAAAGCAACAGAAGGAGAGAGAACGCACACAACTACAGGAAGAAGTTGAATTAGTAACAAGCATTGATGGGATATGAGGGTGTACAGATGGAGAGGAAGAGGAGGAGCTCAGTGCATC